>CM077518.1:56341569-56701459 GCA_039654895.1 Mongoloraphidia duomilia
GAATCCCACCTGCGCTCATTGATGTTTTGTGATGTTATTTAGTTTTAAGTTAGTTGTTTTTTAGTGTTGTTGAAAGACGGTAATGACCTTAGAGGTCGACGCGTCTATAATCTACAATAAATAAATCTACGAGGGCAGTGTAGCCTTGTGAATAGCGTACTTGGTACCAGCCTCTAGACTAGACTGTCGTGGGTTCGAATCTCACCTGCGATCATGGATGTTTTGTGATGTTATTTAGTTTTAAGTTAGTTGTTATTTAGTGTAATTTAAGACGCTAATGACCTAAGTGGTCGACGCGTCTATAATCTACAATAAATAAAAATATATCGGTTTACGACGTGTGTAAATTTATTATTGGAGCCGTTGTGACTAGTGAATATATTTATTTATTGTAAATTATAGACGCGTCGACAACTTAGGTCATAAGCGTCTTGATTACATTAAATAACATAACTCACTTAAAACTAAATGACATCACAAAACATCCATGAGCGGAGGCGGGAATCGAACCCACGACAGTCTGATCCAGAGGCCGCGACGCTAACCACTGGACCACACTGTCCTCGACAAGCGAATATAATTTTCAGTATTCTTCTTTTTGCGTTTTTTATGTGACTCGAGGCACTGTTGAAAACCAAAAAACCTCGAAGAGGAACTTTTAGTGGAAAGTTCTACCCGCATTTCCCCCATCCCTTCTAATAAAAACCTGTCCGTCACGTCAAGTGGCATAGGTCAGTAATTTTTGAAGCCACGCTGCGAGTGAAACTTTATTGCCATAACCCTAAACGGCTTTTAACCCGAAATCGCTGAAAGTATAATATAATTTTGTTTACGTGATTTTGGTAATGTAATTTGAACCCTGATCAGTATGGAAACGAATGTAAGAGTCCAGATTCTATCGTTGGCGGTCAACGGGTATTTGATGTGCTGAATATTCGTATATTAGTTAGGTGGACGTACAATATAGTTATGAACATAAATGTCGCTGCTTTTCGATGAATACTGGCCTGGTCGATTGCTCGACATGCGTGACCAATCAGAAAAAAACGAGGCTAATAAAGTTTCACTTTAAAAAAATGGATGTGTGCTTATGACCACACGACAGAAGTGAAAACTTCAGATTTTCTAATTTTTGGTGTCATCTATTATAACGCATTTATGAACTAAAAATAATTTATTACGAAAAAATACTAAAATTGTATTTTCAATTAATTCCACCTTGGCTTCAAAAAAATTATAAATTATTATTGTCAAAGAAAGAATAGTATAACAAAAATAAAAAAATATATAAATAAATATCATGTAGAATTTAGAAAAAAAAAGCCAAAAATTCTACGCTGCCATCAGGTCTCGAACCCAGGTTTCTATGCATAGAACGCAAAGACTAAACCAACTGCGCTATCGGTGGCAGTGTGTAGACGGCCGTTTTTATGATATAAATATGTTGCGAATTCTTACGCAAAATTGCGAACGCTTCACATTTTTTCAGTACGCAGGTAAAGAGTGCCTAACGCGCCTATAAAGAAGTTTTCACTTCAAAACTCAAACCCCCGCCTCTACCTGGGTCTCCTAACGGGTGGAGGTCCCTGGCATTTTGCAAACACAGTAATCCTAATCTAAGGCGCGAATGACCTAAATTGTCGACGCGTCTATAATCTGCAATAAATAAAAAGTAATCCTATAATCGCGGAAACTAAGCTGTCGAGCGTCTATAATCTACAATATGTCTATATAAAAATAAAAATATACCCCCTGTTGTCGAGCGTCTATAATCTACAATTCAATTCTATAAAAATATATGAGCACTGTGGTTGGAATAATAACAAAAATAAAGATAGTTACTTCTTACCACAACAGTTTTATTGATGGATGTACATTTCGAAAGCTATGCTTTCATCTTCAGCAAACACTATACATAGTGTTTGCTGAAGATGAAAGCATAACTTTCGAAATGTACATCCATCAATAAAACTGTTATGGTAAGAAGTAACTATCTTTATTTTTGTTATAATATGTCTGTCTACAGTTTATAGACGGTAGACAATTCAGATCATCAACGTCTATAATCTGTAGTTTAGCCACGTCGCGTCGTCGCCCGTAAGATTTACATCGCGATTATTCGATAAAGGGATGTCTAGCTCGCACGATGGTCTTATGTGACGTTTCGGAACGGACCCACAGTATAGCACACGCTGTAAGGGATTGCGATGGAGAAGTGTAGGCTGTTGTAAGGTAAGGTGGGGCGAAACACACAGCTGTGTGCAGCTGACGGTAGGTAGTGTATAGTGTGCCCTCGGTGCCAGGGTATTGATTCCCGGACTCCTCGACACAACTGCTAGCGGGGCCTGGTGCGTTTTAGCTCAACCTAGGCGCCTGATTCGTCTTTCGTCTCTCTCTTTTGGGATGGACTCGTTTCGTATATATTTTTACTGTGACGTCATTCGTCCCACACTTACCCCAATTGATTTCTTATTTTAGACGCACTTTTCGAATTGTGTTGGCATTTCTCACAAATGAATTACAATGTTTCGAATCGAGCTTTGATCATTTTCCTCGTTTGGACTTGAGTCCACCGACTGCCAAGATTAGCTGGGCCTGGTACGAATTCATATTTGCTATTTGAATTCGTCAGAGTTTTAACCATGGTGATATAAACAAATGTGTCCCATTGGTTCCGAGCCTAGCTTCATTTGGATTTTTGTACCAAAAAATATTTAATCTGTTTGCTTCAGTTCATTGCAAAAATTAGCTTAATAACGTACTTAATTCTTTCAATTATCCACGAGAGGCAGCACTTGTGGTAGGTACAAACATTATTTATTCCCCGTTAGTGTCATGTCATTTTAATGGTATAACTTAACTATTAAATTATTATTATTATTAAATTAATTAAATAATTAAGTTATACCACTAAAATGACACGACACTAATGGAGAATAAATAATGTTTGTACCTACCACAAGTGCTGCCTCTCGTGGATAATTGAAGGAAATACTCTCAGGAAAATGGCTTATTAGTTAATTAGATATTTATAAACAAGTGAAGCCCGGTCGATTCGTTTTGAACGATGCATAGCCGGCAACCGATTCGCTGTCGGCGTAGACTTGACGGCGTCGTGCGCGCTGTCGAGAAACCGCGTCGGGACGCCACAACGTTGAACTTTTACGACGCTAGTTCCATAGACCAGGAACGCTCAAACCGAATCAGCTTGGTTGAACACCACTGACAGTATAAAGTAGCGTTTGCCTGCGGTTTCACTCGCGTGGATTTTTCTCGCATATTTGTTAAACATTTTTCACGGGAACCTTGTCTGAATTTGAAGAAAGATAGATTATAGACGCTCGACAACTATGACGACTAGAACCCGGGAACTGGGGACTTGTAATAGGGGAACCATAGCAACGCCATGTAAACAACAGCATTGCTACACGCTCGGCTATTCTCAAGCTCCACCTGCCTGTTAACTGACCCATTCCATGCACACATACACGCACATATAAAGTAGCTATTTTATAGTGGGTATGGTAAAAATGCATTTTCCTGTCTCTATTACAAAAGTCATCAGTACCCACTTCCCAGGTTCGAATCTGTGTATATCAATTGGATTTTCAAAAAATAAAAAATTGAAAATATAAATTGGTACTAGGGAAAAATAGCCCTGGCTGTTGGTGGCCTTAAAAAAAATAAATAGAAACAATTATGATTTATGAAAAATCCGTAAGAAAGTGGGTTACTTGATTTTTTTTTGAAATTTTTGAAACAAAAATCTTAAACAGGTGTTTAAAATTTTTCTTCCTGAAAATTGTGAGATCCCAATTATCGGTGGCGAATAAGTTTTACATTATTTTTGTGTACAATTTCTGGCGACACCGCCGTTTGAGAAACTCCTTCATAGACCATATAACTAAGTACCTACGTATACATTTTCCCAGCCACTTCGTCTTGGTTTCTTGCGGCGTTTTCTGTATTGTCTTGAAATTCTTCAAGCGTTTGTGTACTTCATTTGTTATTGTGTCGAGGAGAAATACTTCTAAAGAAATAGCCGTGACACTTTTAGGCGCCGAAAAATTCAGCTTCCGTTTAGATTACAGAATATAGACGCAAATCATTATAGACCGAGAGCTAATGACAATTTTTCGGTGTTATTTATTCAAAGCCTTATTTTTGTGAAGAAGTTTTACGGAGGCAAATTAAAGTGCCCTGAGTAAGGAATTTTGCTAGATAGCGGTATGGGAGAGATGCAGACCGCCCCCAACATGTAACAAAAAAAATGGTCACAATTATTATTGCCTCAAGGCTGAAATTGTTTGTATAGCTTGTCGGTGACCCAATAATGCCATTATAATATTTGCAGATCGATTGGTCAGTTTTAAAAGAATGGCAGATCACTCTAAACGTGTCATGTACCCGACGAAATTTATATTATCAGTTCAAATTTTAATATGTTGTTACGGCGACTGTTTTAAGCATATATACACTTGTGTGCATAGAAATCGGCCCACTGTTAACTTTTGACTTTAACTATATTTTTTTAAGGAACTATTCATCAGATCAAAAAAGACTATATGTGCTGTGTGAAAGACAATTTAATATGCTTCGATATTAGTCTAAGTTTATTAAATTTATTTCGGCTTCTTAGGTTTAAAATTGTGAACTTAATGCATGAAACAAATTAACTTTTTTTATTACTAAAAGAAGTACGGTTTATTGACAATTATCTAAATTAACTCTTGATTTTTAATAATTAGGATGACTCCCTCTTGCCCTAATAACATCTCTCATACGATTAGACATAGATCTAATCAAGTTCAATATTGTTTCTTGTGGCCTGTGGGATGTTAAGCCTATCTTCTTTTGCTGCCTATCTTGTGCTGCTGTGGGATCGAGGTTGGGGCACGAATTTTTCGTTTCAGTTCATCCCATAAATGTTCAATTAGGTATTTAAGTTTAAAAAAAATTATTAATTTTTTAATTTTTTCTAATAATTTAACATAAATAATATTGAAAATCGAAAAGAAAAATTTTTTAAAGCTATAGATAAATTACTAAAAATTAATTAAAATGTATAAAAATTTAAAAAATATCACGTGACTTCAAAACGCGCCAGGAATATTTGTGACGTCGTTATGTTAAAATCTGTCTGCATTTGTTGGTATTTGTGTATATGTATTACACATACTATCAAAAATAATAAATTTTTAACTTGGTAACCATGGATACAAAGACCATAGATAACATAATGACGTCACACGCGTTCGGATTCTTTCGGCGCGTTATCGGAACTGTGTTTAAAAATTAATTTTTATTTAAATATAACTTTTTAATTAGTAAGCAAAAAAATTAAATAAAAACAGTTTTGCTATAAAACTTGTAGGTATGTGGTCCTTCCATTTAAGTAAAAAAAAAATTCATTTAAAAACCCAATTGGGTTTAGGTCGGGATTGCATGCTGGCCACTCCATAACCCGAAAACCGACTTCTGTAATGTAATCTTGCACGAATCTTGATTCTGACTCGCATTTGGCCGTTTTTATGACATAGTTGTTTCGTGACATCAAATACTACTTTCGAGTTGCAGAAGATTTATACCTAAGTACTCTTCAAGTACTTTGACATGACGTACTTTAGCAGTAGCGATACAATATACGTATAATTGTAACTATGATATAATAGATCTGCAAAGTCCCTGACACATAAAAACAAATAACGCGAGACTTACATAAATCATTTCACTCATTTGCAAATTAAACTGAAAGCAAAAGCAATAATACTGACCTGCACACGGCATATTCAGTGCTAAGGATGGATGAATATCAATCGTGGAGTTTCTGCAGGTGCCGACCTTCAAGTGCTAATTCGAAGTATAGATTTAAGACTAGTTCGTAAGCACCACGACACTTTGTTGGATTTGATGCCGTCTGCCCTAAATGTTGTGCAGAGCTGGTGTCGGGAAACCGGACTTCCAGTCAACCCAACAAAAACAAACATGATTAGTCCAGGTAGCTTTCACGGCCGGCATTGTTTCAAGTCTTCATGGTTTCCAGGCTTGTAGGCCGTGGTCCGGTGGTATTTCTACCTGACGTTTCGTCTACAACTACAAAGGCGATGTGGCAGCGGTCGAAGTGTCCTCCTTGGCGGCTCACAGGTCAGTGTGTCAGTGACTGAAGAAGGGAGGACACCAGTCACTGACACACTGACCTGTGAACCGCCAAGGAGGACACTTCGACCGCTGCCACATCGCCTTTGTAGTTGTAGACAAAACGTCAGGTAGAAATACCACCGGACCACGGCCTACAAGCACGGAAACCATGAAGACTTGAAACATGATTAGGTTCACAAGGAGGAAGAAGGATATGAACCATCAGTTATCGGCGCTTTTGCGACCGCACGCGGTTTGAACTTCGGAAAAATATACTCAATTGTGTTCAGACAATCGTCGCGGTGAGCGTGCGGATATATGCAGGAGAAGGACTTGGTTACATACATTTCGATTTCAAACATGGAAGTCGAAGAAGCAATGTGTTTGTATTTATAAAAGAATGTAGGCTTTCACGGCGGGCGTCAATAGAATTAAGATAATAATCTTTCGGGCTTATGAGCCGTAGTCTATTGGAATGGCTTCTCCTTCTTCCAGACGTTTCGCTTGCAACTGCGGCAAACATCTTCAGTGATGTGTTCGACGTGGTCGTAGTGTTCTTCTCGGTGTCCTGCTGAGAAGAACACTACGACCACGTCGAACACACACTGAAGATGCTTGTCGCAGTTGCAAGCGAAACGTCTGGAAGAAGAAGAAGCCATTCCAGTAGACCACGGCTCATAAGCCTGAAAGATTCTTATCTTAATTCTAATGTTTGTATTTGTTCACACGTCCGAAACGCGCGGTCTCCGCAAGGCAATTGAACGCCGTCAGGCGTCACGGCACGCCTGACGCCATTAGTAATAAAACCGCGTGGACGCCACACGGTTCTATTAGCCGGCGGTCGAGTGGTGGCAGCCGCGCGGGCGTGTATGAACGTCCGAAACGCGCGGCCTCCGCAAAGTAACTTAACGCCGCCTGACGCCATTAGTAATAAAACGGCGTGGACGCAACACGGTTCTATTTACCGGCGGTCGAATGGTGGCAGCCGCGCAGGCATGTATGAACGTGCGAAACGCGCGGCCTTCACAAAGCAACTGAACGCCGTCAGGCGTCACGGCACGCCTGACGCCATTAGTAATAGAACAGCGTGGACGCCACGCGGTTCTATTAGCCGGCGGTCGAGTGGTGGCAGTGACGCGGGCATGTATGAACATGCGAAACGCGCGGCCTTCGCAAAGTAACTGAACGGCGTCAGGTGTCACGGCACGCCTGACGCCATTAGTAATAAAACCGCGCGAACGCCTCGCGGTTCTATTTTCGATGAATAATAAATAAATTTTGACGTGGCTAACTGTTCTACAGAACAAAACCCAATAAAATCTATAATAAAAAGAAAAAGTTAGTAGTTCTTCAAGTCATCTTTCGAGATGGATTTAGTAATTAATTGATTAATTCCGTACAGTTTGTCCATCCTTCGAATTAATCTCGACGTGTTGCACATTGGTGTCTGTATATCAAAAATGTTTTACCATATTTGGTGGTTACAGGTTCCTTCGTCATTATAATATTGCATTTGTGTGATACATTGCGCCAAATCCGGCTTTTATAAGTGTGATACAATCGCCGCGATAGGTGTGCGCTGTAAAATGAATAAAACGAGCGCGTTTTATAATATCTCAGTGTGCCGTGAACCCGTTTTATATTATAGACGCGAAAGACAACAAACCTCAAATCATTTCAGAGGCGTAAATACATAGTAGAGCCCGACAGATCCAACTTTAGATGAAATGTCTGACATTACTTAAGAACTTTTCGTTGCAGACAGGATCAATTTTAATGAAATACTAACCTGTGTGTGTATACGCTACAACGATCGACGATTGACTGTGACAGATATGTCAGTTTGGACTTGTTTTGGGCATGGGCATAGATGCAACATTATGGAGGGGTACTACAATTAAATCTAGATGTATTATATCTATGGAGAGAAACCTTAACTTAACCGGGCTTGAGAATAGCCGAGCGCGTAGCAATGCTCTTGTTTACATGGCGTTGCTATGGTTCCTCTATTACAAGTCCCCAGTTCCCGGTTACTAGCCCGAGAGCTGGTAAAAGTGTGAATTGGATTTTCAATTTATTATTAAAAAAAAAAAATGAATTGAAAATATGAATTGGTGCTAGGCCTAAATAACCTTAGCTGTTGGTGGTCTTTAAAACACAATTAATTCTTAACTTAACCCAATCATAGGTAACTGTGATTAGGGTATGACGAGACGGGTAGAGGGAATGATTTCGATCCCGTACTGTCGTTCTATGTACTTCAAATGAAGTCCATCTGCATTTTTATTATGAATTATTGTTTATTATATCATAATGCCGGCGACGCTAATTGCATGTTTAATGAAATTATAAATTCAAACAGTATAAAATTTCTGAATCGGAATTTAAATTAATTAAATTATATTCACGTCTGTTATTAAAGTGTTTCCCGTTACGCCACTAGCCTTCACCAAACAACAATACATAATATTTGTCTTCTTATCGCGGCCTTTGTTTACTCACAGTGAAACACACTGCTGGGGCTGAGGTCCCAGAAATAAAAATACCGACGGATCTACACCAAACCGACTTTCCATATACTACTCGAGATTTTTTCGGCAGTCTTTATGTGGACCACTCTTTAAGTGTTTGTAAGAAGGAGATTTAGATTTCACGCGGCTACAGCTAAAAACAAGTCAGTTTTATTTCGCGATACGACTCACGTACCCGAGCACCGAAACCATACCGAACTGCCGACTATAGACTCTCATAAAGACTCTCAGACTATATTTATGTGACTGCAACCGAAACCAAATCGATCTCACTTCGCGATACGTCTCGCGTACCCTGAAAGTATGCATGACGCCTATAAATCCACGCGAAGATGAAGGCGACAATCCGTTATAAGTTTCGTCGGGTACATGACACGTTTAGGGTGATCTGCCACCCCTTTAATACTGACCAATCGATCTGCAAATATTATAATGGCATTATTGGGTCACCGACAAGCTAAACAAACAATTTCAGCCTTGAAGCAAAAATTATTGTAACCATTTTTTTTGTTACTTGTTGGGGGCGGTCTGCATCCCTCTCATATCGCTATCCAGCAAAATCCCTTACTCAGGGCACTTTAATATGCCTCCCTCAACATCTTTACAAAAATAAGGCCTTGAAGAAATAACACCAAAAAATTGTCACTAGCTCTCGGTCTATAAGCTCTCATCTTCAACACATACTACTATATGCTTAGATCTTGAAAAATTCACTAATAAAATTGTTGCGATAAGAAGTGACTAAACTTTTGTTTGAAAACCACAGTGCTCTTAATTATTCCTAAATCAATGATCGTTTGAAATCTATATGGGACAGTTGTTAAATTAACAAATAATGTCTTTATATAACACAATCATCAGCATTCTTTCAAATTAACGAGATCCGACGGATCAGCCATTTTGTACATTTTTTTGAAGACAGTCTATAGGTACACTTTATATCACATCGAATGTGATGCATATTTGGCGAGACTTGTGTATATAAAACATAATAGATACAGACACAATATGTGTATTGTGAAAAGCAGCCGCTCTCCAAAGTTTATAAAATTATTCTCCCAAAATCCCAAATTTTTAAATATCCTTGATCTCTAATTGTTCTCGAAACATCCCTAGACACTCTCGAGGCGAAACTCGAAATAACATTGATTTGATCTTCTCAAGAGCCTTATTTCTCGTCTGGAAGACGAATTCTTGGCAAAATTTGCTATAATTAGTATCCATATTTTTAAACAGCGTTGATCCCTCAATAGTTCTAAAACGTCCGTAGGGATTCACTACGCGAAAAGTGTAGGGGCTTCTTTTTTGAGGAACCTTGTTTCACCTTTGCAAAGAGAAGAATAATTTCTTCACGATATTTTCAGATACAGAAACCATATTTTTAAAATACCCTCGATTATTTAGAAGTTCTTAGAGATTCACTCCGCGAAAAATGTAGGGGCTTCTTATAAGATATGGACCTCGAATCAATGGACACTTTCACCTTTGCAAAGAGAAGAATAATTTCTTCACGATATTTTCTAACAGAAAACATATTTTTAAAATACCCTCGATTCTTTAAAAATTCTTAGAGATTCGCTACGCGAAAAATGCAGGGGCTTCTTATAAGATATGGCCCTCGAGTCAATGGACACTTTCACCTTTGCAAAGAGAAGAATAATTTCTTCACGGTATTTTCTAACAGAAACCATATTTTTAAAATACCCTCGATTCTTTAAAAGTTCTTAGAGATTCACTCCGCGAAAAATGTAGGGGCTTCTTATAAGTTATGGCCCTCGAGTCATGGGACACTTGTATATCCCAGAGATGAGTTTACGGATCCCCTCGAATATATTGACGGATCTCTAGAGATGTTCGCTGCAGTTACCACTTTAGGAAACGCTGCTTGAGGCGAAGCGCGAATGTTGACATTTTGCGAATCGCCGTCGTAGACTATGTAGACGATACGTTGTGTACATAATGTATTTATTTACATGCTAATGAATGTCCATTCCTTTGGTTACAGATGCGGCGGCCAGCGATAGCTCGGGAACCATCAACACCTCCTCGCCAGTCAACAAGAGACGCGGCTTCAGTTCGTGAGTGTTCTTTTTTTTATTTTTATTCTCAAAACTCATTATTCTTTCTTTCTAATCGAAATTGTTCAAACGTCGACACTTGTAGTTCTCAACATATCTGATCATCATTACCAAAAGAATATCAAGGAATAAACTATTGAAAACTGCTGTTATCAAAAAAATATCGGATCAATAACATGATAATATTTCTAAATATATTATTATTAATTAAAAATTAAAATGGTTCAAACTTCGACACTTGTAGTTCTCAACATAAATATCTGATCATCATTACCAAAAGAATATCAAGGAATAAGCTATTGAAAACGGCTGCGATCAAATAAATAACATGATATTTCTAATTATATTATTAATTAAAAATTAAAATAGTTCAAACGTCGTCAGTTCTAGTTCCTAAACGTACATATCTTAGTGATACCGAAAAAATATGAAGGAATGAGTAATATTGCGTGGCAAAGCTATTGAGAAAGTGCTTTGATCAAAGGAATATCGGATTAGTAATATGATAATATATCTAATTATATTACGAACAAAAAATACACTCTTGTGTATTTTTATTAATATTGAAGGATTCGTTAGGTTGGAAGCACATTTTCTAATAAAACCTGGATTAGCTTTGAAATCATTAGATGATCGTGAACGAATATGATGAAGACCTGGAGATGATTTGCTACCTGCAAGGAACCCAAGGAATTTGCTTCGACGTGTGCATAAAGTTGCAGAGATATTGCAGGCAAAATCTTTCTCGAGGCCTTCGACCTACTAGTTCTCGACCATCTGATGGCAAAACATGCTTCCAGTTCAATTATTCCTGTAACACTGAAAATATAGCAGAGAAACCGTGCGTTAATTGTGACCAAGAGTGTATTTGCTTATGAATCGATTTTCGGGCTGAAATTAGTGTAAATATCCTTTCCAGTTTGAAAAACGTTTCGTATTCCAATATATGGACGGGAATTTCAGTTACAGTTTTAGTCCAAACAGACTTTCACCTTCAAAGTCTTTAAAAAAAATCATCTTAAAAAATTTGGTTTTTGGTTAATTAGTTTTTAAAAGTCTAATAAGGTGTGCTTTGAAGCATTAAAACAAATAATTGGCCAACAAGTTCGTATAAAATAGTTCAAGTTAATTTTTGGTGAACTGTACATAAATTTCGTAAAAAAGTTGTTTTTGTGTGGATGGTGCATAATGGATTACGAATGAATTGGATATTTTGGAGTGATCAATTGGAATAACTTACTCGGATTGTAACTACTTGTACGTATTGTATTTTTTGCGATAGTAACCGATCCGTTTTTTGAGATTTATTTTATCTAGCTCTGAATGTGCTATTTGGAAGGTATATAAGATTCATCAGGTCCTTCTCACGAGAGTTCAGGACAGTCAAGTTCCAAAATTTAAGATAATCAGGCACTCATATAAACGGGTCAGTTTTTATACATGAGACGCGAATACTTACATTTTTTTTTGCTTTTCGCTCCATTTATCTTGTTACGAACTATATGCATGACTCACTATCTTACATTTTGAAATTCAACTATAGTTAGTTGTCAACGAGATTGTTAAAAAGAAAACGCAGACGAAGGCACCTTCTCTGTCATGAAAAAGTCTTTACAGGCATTGCCTTAGATCGGGGGTGCTCGAACTTATACTGACGCTAATAACCTCTGTTGTCGAGCGTCTATAATCCACAATTAATTCATTCGAACTTATACTATCGGCGATTTACAGCAAAAAATTGGACGGCAAGAAGAAACAGGACACAATTTTGCTCGTGCGTTGTTCCGTGTCGATCGGAATAAAGAAGAGCAATTTATTTAATATTTGTTTAGTCACCAAACTTGTCAAAACTTATCGCGATCGACCGGAAAAGCTCTCAGCGGACTGTATCTTGTCTTCTGTCTCGATCGCAAATTTCGAAAGGCACGGTTGAAAACAGTATGGCGTAAGGATTGGAAGCGCTGGCTTAACGAGAAACAACTTAATGGAAGGCTGCTTTGAATACCGAATTGTATGAAATATCAAGATCATTGCGTGCAAAATCCTTCATTTTTATTATTGACTTCCGTTTGTGTTATTAATTTTTTCCTGTCAGTTAAAAAACTGATATGAACTAACTCTTTTGTTTTCGATGCTAAAAATACGCGAAATAATTCTAATTGGTGCAAATTATGTCATTCATAAACACGGCGCATTAAATGTAAATTGACAGGAAGTAGACAGATTTGCGAAGTTTTATTAGTTATTTTATGAATCGAAAACATTGTTTCAAAAATATCGTACATAAAAATGTTATTTCTTTTAAAATAGTCCAACTATCGATTTTTACTTTCTCACTCTAGTTTTTTTTGTCGGTTGCTTTTAGATTCTAATTTAAAAAAAAAACTCGGGTCGCAGTGCCAAAACTCTGCCGACAATATAGTGTATTTGCTAATACTGGCATTGTGGCTTTATTATGTGAACTTAAGTTTGTTTTTGAACACAATAAAAAATTTAACCCCTTAATACATCCCTTAAAATAATATTTTTTTTCTTAATTTCAATATTATTATCAATGCAACCTCTGCACCAAATTAAATACACCCTTCAGTAAGTAAATCACTATCCGCAAACTAGTGTTTTCATAAAATTTGTAAGTCCGGTCCTGTCGGGCCGATTTTGTTAAAATTTTAGCAGCACATTTTGATCTTTACTAAAAGGTTAAATTTCAATTTTGAAACAACTCTGAAAATTTTTTCGGTATTTTCGGGCCCAAAAACTTTTCAACCCCTAAAAACTACCCTTAAAATTGTCCGATTGGGCCCATTTTAAATAGGTTCCGTGCGGTGATGGATTCCAACGTGTGTACCAAATTTCGTTCAAATCAATTAAGTCTTTCGAAAGTTACACCGTGACACACACACACATATATATATATAAACATTTCCAAAAATGGTGCCAAATTGTTCAGGAGGCTATGAAACGTCGAGAAATTTTGGTCCGACCCCTAGGTCCCGCCATCCGACCGACGTCAATAGTGTATGTGCCATATGGCAAATACACTAAAAAACGCATATCAAACTTTTGAGATGGTTGAAAGCAGTGTCAATTTGTCAGATGTTACGACAGACAAATGAAAAATTTACGTCTGTATATTAAGTTTATTTTTTTAGAAAAAGGCCATCTGCTAGTATTGTGTGGGCAGTCAATATTTTTTAAATTATGACTAAACTGAGGTCGTCAAAATCGGAATGATATTTGGAAAAGTGTCTTAAAAATATAATTGTAATGAGGCCGTAATAAATAAAAAAAAATGGGTGTGTGCTTATGATCACACGACAGAAGTGAAACCTTCAGATTTTCTAATTTTAAAATATATAAATATATTAAAATCGCGGCCTATACAATTAAATTTAATGAATATAATGCCTCAACGATAATATTAAGTTTTAGTGTCATCTGTTAGCTCACTTGTGAACTACAAAATATATGTTTTAGTGTCATCTGTTAGCGCACTTGTGAACTACAAATGACTTTTTACTCGTATTAAGTTTTTAGTGTCATCTATTAGCACACTTATAAACTACACACTAATATCAGCATATTGCAAATACGTGTTTGAGCCGAGTAGCCCCGATTGTCACCGTCGGGTGCGTTTCACATCACTGTTAACAGCCCAGGCAAAGCGCGCCTAAGGAAGTTTTTACTTCGAAAATAGTTAGTATCGCCTGTGGTCGATATTCGACCAATTGTGTCTGTAAAGTAAATCCGCATTTATTTGTCACATAACCTTAAAAACACAAATTTAACTTGTCCGAGCAGTGCCGATGAAACCCGATTGAAACACAAACTTCACAAAAAAAAAGGTGTGGGTCTCGGGACCCCCGACAGATGTGAAACATCAAAGAAAACGTTATTGAACTCGGTGGTATTCTCTATGTAGTAGTATATATTTTTTCAAAAGCAGCAACTAACTGTTATGCTGACGTAATCCTATATATACTGCATTGTAACACACGCGGTTGCCCGAGCGCGCGGAAGCCGAGAGAGAGAGAGAGAGAGCCGCAGTGGTGGGGAGAACAGCAGCGAAGGAGCGGACCAAACATTTCGTTGCATATTTCCTCTCACGCGGCTGTTCACTGCCCGACATAAGATGTTTCACATCAAAAATCTCATGGATGCTCGAGCACAGGTGACAGGAGACCACTCATTCGATATATAAGTTTGTTATTTAGGTTCGTTTCAAGCTTTGTAGTAATTATTTTGTCTACAATTCGTTACTTTTGCAAACGCTAAAATTTGGCACAATTTCTGTGATATTTTTATACGCCTTGTTTAACATAAAATTCGAACTTTAATCCTCTATTCGTCTCACTTACCAGTAATTGAGTTGAATTCCGCAGCTTTTTTCGTTTCGCTAACCACCTGGCCCTTTTTGATTATTCCATTAAAAGCGGAATAATTAAAAAGTGGTAAATTGGACATGGGATATCTAAAAGAAAAATCCAATCGTCGAGGTTTTCTGAAAACTGTTTTCCGTGGAACCGAGACAGATTATATTACTATTGTCAAGATTAAAAAGAGACAACAATAATATCATTGTAGTATTAAGGTCGATTTATATTATCCGGTCAGGCACGGTGCGGGAACGTAGCGTTTCCGGCAAGACAAATATTTTTAGATGCATTTCAAATACGAATATTTATACTTAGCGGGTCCCGTCCGTTTAGACACGTATCAATACTCGTATTTGAAATGCATGTAAAAATGTCTGTCTCGCCTGAAACGCTACGTTCCCGCGCCGTGTCTGACCGGATAATATAAATCGAGCTTTATACGTATTAAAAAATTTGGGAATTATGTTTTTCTTATTTACAAGTGACAGTGAACTATCTCGGAAAAAGAGCAGTGAGAGAAAATAGCATCTGACGGAAGCCGAAATGGATAGCCGGTCAGATAATAACATCTTTACATAGTATAAAATGAAGTCGCTTTCCGCGTTTGTCTGTCTGACTGTCTGTTTAACCGCTAACTCCTCCTAAACCACGCAACGGATTTTGATGCGGTTTTCACCATCAGTTAGATAATTTTTCACGGAAGGTTTATATATATATAGCGAACGAGCGTAGCGAGTGAGTAGTGTATTGCACCCGAGCCTTCTTAGCACCCGGGCGAAGCCGGACAGGGCCGCTAGTAAATAATAAAACACATCGTAATGACAATATAATAATATATGAATGATGAAATACCTATAAAAAATGAAATATATTTATTTAGATTTTATGCGTTTTCAGTCAATAAATTTAATAGTGTATGTGAAACAATTAAATTAGTTAATCGAAGCATTCGTAAAATTTATTATGTCTCCTGTCGGTATATAAATAGTTGTCAGGAGTGGATTGACTCAAATTTACTTTAATGCATCGATATTTTAATTTTAAAAAATATTTTCCATCAGTCTTCTTATCATCATAGCGAATGGCATTTTTAGTCCGGCACTGGTGGCACAGCGTTTTAGTAAATAAAAATAGGTAAAAAAACTTTTAAGGTGAACGGTTTTATTTTAAATCATCAGCTGTACCAAAAACTAGAAAATAATTAGGACACAAACCAAGGGGCACTTTGTGTCGCTGCATCAGTGGAATAAGTAATAATCTGGAACTTCTTAAGACTAAAATAAAAACGTGGGGCGCATAAAAATCTGTATAACGACTGTATAATTATTAAATAAGAACGGCTTGTCTAGAAAAATGTGTTTCCAAGCCCACCAACAGAAATATTTCAAATGCGCCCCACGTTTTTATTTTAATCTGTTAAAAGTCTCAGATTATTACTTATTTCGCTGACGCAGCGACACATAGTGCCCCTTGATTTGTGTCCTAATTATTTTCTAGTTTTTGGTACAGCTGATGATTTAAAATAAAACCGTTTAACTTAAAAGTTTTTTTATCTATTTTTATTTTCTAGTTTTTAGTTTGATTTCTGGCCCGTATCATTATGCAAGCTCCTCATCCTTTCAACTGTCCACCTCCTGATTCCATCATCAGACCCTCGTTACCAAGTTGAAATTATCATAATATTGTATTGTCACGGGAACTCAATGTGTGTGCAAAGTTTCATAAGAATCGGTTAAGTAGAAGTAGTTGAAAAAGCTGTCGCAAGATTTGAAACAAAGATAGTAACAAACAAATATACGGGGTCAAGCTAAATAAAACCGTTTAAAAATATTTATTTTAATTTCAGCATGTCGACTCAGCAACTGAATACAGACCTGTGACGTTTATCTTTTTGAAACCGGGTTAGCCTCACCCATATGAACGGTATTGATAACCTACAAATAGTTGCATACATATTTTATATATAAGTACAAATTATTTGTGATTGTTATTATTTTCACTGCTGAAATTGTCGTTACAAAAACACGACATGCGGGTACTGTTTTGAAATATATTTTATCTATTAAGGAATTGGTCTAAAAAAACACCACCTGCTAATTTTTCTTATAGTCACCTGGAATTAATTCGTGTCCGAAAGGGTTAAATGTTAGCTCAGTAAAGATTGTGACGAAACAGTTTTCACGTTTTCCTATTTAAAATGGAGTCGTTTTAATTATTCATTTATTTATTACCAGATGTTGACGAGTTTTCTACGTGTCTAAATGTGATTTACAGGTGATGATATAAAAACTGACCAATCTACTGTACTGTACAGCGGTCTCAAAACTTTTTAAGCCAAATTTCAAGTTATGTGTGCTGGTCAGAACAGTTGACAGTATTATAGTCGGGCCGCTTAACAGATGGAGCAATGAAAACGCGCATGATCATCGCGTGCAAAGTACCTGATTGGTTGCTTGAACGTTCGGGAACGAAACTATATGCGAAGGCCACGCCTATGCGGCGCAAGCTATTCATGTGTTTTTCACGTGATCACTCCATCTGTTAAGCGGCCCGACTATATATGCATTTTTAAAGAATTCTTCTTAAGAGTATTCGATACCGAAAATTTCTCCCTGCACTCTTCATCTCAAATTCTTTCCCCTCGATAGACGCTGAAGACCTCTGCTGTTGAGCGTGCATAATCTACAATATCTCGCCTAAAACCTGTTATGGCTGTCCCGACGCTATTTTCAAAGCTCATGGGTTCGGGCAAACGCCAAATGAAGGACCAGGAATTGGCGAAAAACTGAAAAAACTTTTCCTGGAAACACTTAAACTTAAAAAAAAATACGTTATCTTTCACACGTTTAGGCAAATTTTTTTTTCAAAAAATTCGATCGTAGCATCTGTAGTCTGATCCACATATTTTATTTTCTATACAAAAGAACATTAGGTAGTGACACAGATGACATATAATACAGATAAGTTGTGGCTGTGCTAACGAGCGACCCACCTTTTGAAGGCCAGATTTGACCGTCGTCGCATCTGTTAGCAGAATTCAAAAGCGTGAAATAAGTATGTGTGAGTTATAGTTGATTCAAAACATAAGAGTGGTTCTGATCCTACACACTTAAAACAATCTCAGTTTTATCAAAATGTGTAATATGTCGCTTTAGTCGCGGGATAATAGTTAGATAATAATGTATTCTTTTGCTGGCATTTATGAAACATTCTCCCTAATTTGAACTTCACTGAATTATAGAACAAGAAAAAATTACCATGCCTGTTATAATTACTTATATTAAAAATTTTTGTTGACGCATCATTTTATTAGTTACCAGTTTTGCCACTAGATGCCAGGAATGGATATTATCTATAAATACTAAAGGTTTAGTACTTCGTTTATGCTTTTAGTTCCATAAAATGACACAAATCATTCAATAAAGGCGCTCATAAGACGGTCGCTTTCTCCCGTAAGGCAAGACCCCCCCTGGTAATGATAAAAAAAATTAATTTTATTTTAATCATTATACTTAAAAGTTACTCAACCGGGGATTAGCCTTATCTCAATAATAATAAACTCGTCAGACTCCTGCGGGCCGGGCTTGAAAATGGTCGAGCGTGTAGCGGTGCTGTTGTTTACATGGCGTTGCTATGGTTCCTCTATTACAAGTCCCCAGTTCCCGGGTTCTAGCCCGAGAGCTGGTAGAAGTGTCAATTGGATTTTCAATTTATTATTAAAAAAAAATAATGAATTGAAAATATGAATTGCTGCTAGGCCCAAATAACCTTAGCTGTTTGTGATCTTTAAAACAAAATTTAATTTTCCTGCGGGCCGTCGTTTGAAGACTGCAGACATAGCATATGGATAATGCTTTAGCATTATGTATATTTAGGGTGAACGACATAGTTGTTGACACAGTACACGTAGTGGTATAGGTCGCGGCTGAAAAGTTGTCAAGGACGTTTGAAAAGTAAGGGTTCTGCTTTATCGACGAGCGTCAGCGACTCAGTAGGTACTTGGGTATTGTTAAAGTATTATATTTCTTGAGCGAATCTGAGGATTTTCTGTATTTGTTTGGCAAAGTTACATTTAATTTATTTTATCCTATCCGTTTATTAAAGCAATATAAAATAGAAAGGACTGGAATTAAATGTGCGAAACAATAAAATATAAACAACACTACATGCAGGAATCCAGTTTTGTGCAGATGGCCATTGAAAGAATGTACGAGGTGTTACAAAACAACATTCCAAACGAAACAGAACATCCGAGATCTGAAAACATAGGAAAACAATCGATTATTCGAACTATCGGATAATAATGACGGTGTTAGAAAAAAGTGTTTATTTTGTTTTTTAAACATGTTTATATGGATAGATAATTAGCATTAATGCGTTCATAGTTTTTAAATAGTAAATCAATAATTATATACTCAATTAAATTTGAGAAAATTTTAGGTTATATCTCATTACGTTATCATAACATGCGGCTGTCATTCCCCGGACAACGCGGGGTCATAACGACTAAGTAATGTATAACAGTTACGTATAAGGTAATGATCGAATCTGTGACGTAATGATAATTATTTGTATTGATAATAATTATTATAATATTATTGTCACGTGCGTACTTTGGTTCATAGTAAAATCGTTCATGAAAATTATGTGGGAGCTTTATAATATACAGGGTGGTGATTTTTCCTTTTATTTATTTCTTGTAGATTATAGACGCGTCGACATCTCAGGTCATTAGCGTCTTTCAACTACACTAAATAACAGCTTTCTTAAAACTAAATAACATTACAAAACATTCATGAGCGCAGGTGGGATTCGAACCCACGACAGTCTAGTCTAGAGGCTGCGGTATCAAATACGGTATCCACTAGGCTACACTGTCCTCTACGTGGTGATTTTTTCGATGCTCACCATTGGTATATTGGGAACAGTTAAAGGTCTATTGATTCCTTTGCATATATATGTTAGCGAAAAATATTATTATTGGTTATTGGTTATTATTTATGTTCCGTATAGTTATTAATAGTTAATTATTGAAAGGTACGAAATGTTATAATTACCATTTTGTGGTAATTATAACATTTCGTATCTTTACACGAAAGGTTTCACCACTTTTTATTGTAATTATTGAAAGACTAAGACGTCATTGCGAGAAGTTCAGTCTACGGATGTTTGTTTATATAACGAAATACTCGTGTCGTCATAGCGCTGGTCATTAAGACAAGGGCACACAGAGGGTATGGATTTTTATATCTAACGAGACCGCGCTGCGATATATTATATTTTGTTAAAATAATACTTTGCCCGTTTTGAGTCGGGCTTTTGATTTGGATTATTATATTTTGCTCTAACATATATATGGAGAATGTTAGATTGGTAATCATGTCACGGCTGAGTAACGTAAGCTCATTCCGCCGCGATAGTGGAAAGGTTCAGGTTAGAATCCTAACTGTGGTTGTCAAAATGATTTTTTCCGATATTTGCAGGAATCAATTATCTAATTGGCTGCTCTTCCAATAAAAATTTTCAATTGCAAAACAGCCGTATAAATCTATTTAATATACAAATTCTTCATTGTCAAGGACCTCAGTGTTGTCGAGCGTCTATCCGAAAACGCAATGCTCGACAGATAATCAGTATTGTCCAATCATTTCCTTTATTTTTTTTTTGATAGCTTATAAGTAGATAGTGTTAATTACCGATAATGAGTCGAGGTACTACATTATTGTTTATCTTATCTAGTTTTTCAAAACAAAGGTGGCATTTTGTGTTACGTGTCTTCGTTCAGTTTACGTTTTAAAACTTATAATTACGCGTCGAAAAGTCGTGTCTACTTACGGAAAATAAATTAACTGCAGCTAGTTGTCACATATTTCGCGTTCTAAGTTTTTTATTCGTGTTTCGCACTGTGTGAGTTTATTTTTATATGTGTTTGTGTTCGTTTAAAATGACCAAAATGTGTAAATGCTTCCCTAAAAAATGGTAAATGTTTGTTTTTTATATTACTGCCGTCCTATAACCTAGAAATCAGTACAGCGTTGTAAGACGTCTAGATTTTTTTTGAAGTTATACTTCTTTAGCGAGGGTGGTGAATTAGAAGACCTCGAGTCAATATTTATTTATTTATTGTAGATTATAAACGCGTCGACAACTTAGGTCATTAGCATCTTAAATACATTAAATAACAATTCTCTTAAAACTAAATGACATCACAAAACATCCATGAGCGGAGGTGGGATTCGAACCCACGACAGTGTGATCCAAAGGCCACTACGCTCTCGAGTCAATAAATACCAACATAAAAATTAATATGAAACGCTGACAGGGTTAAAACGGCTCTAGCAATTTGGATGAGATTTACTAAAAAGAGGTTTTGAAGGGCAAGAAATCGATCTAGCTAGGTTTCATCCCGGGAAAAATTCGTTTTCTTATAGATTTTATAAGTCTTAAAATCAATTTTTTGACGTTTTAAAATAGCGTAATATTGTAAGCAGGTTTTGGATACTATGTTTCCATGACTTAATGGATATTTGATAAATTAATCATGATCAAAAAAAAATAAGTAAATAGTTAAAATTAACAAGCCGTGAGGTGGGTCGTTTATTAGGACTAAAGTACGACCCTTGAGGTCCACACGACGAACTTCCCAGTTTGATAAATATTTAATAATAATAATTAAATTAGATATTACACAGAAAAGTAATCATTTTAATCATTAAAATATAATTATTATTTATTTTTAGCAATAATTTTAAAAAAAACGGCTGAACCGATTTTTATAAAATTTATGTCGGATCAAAATGACGTTAACATGCCTCGATTGAGACCCTTACGAAGTCAATATAATTATTTTTTCGCGAGATATTGTGTAAAATCTACTTTTTTGGAGTCTATTTGGTTAAGAAAAAAGAACGACTGAACCGATTTTGAAAAAATTTCTTTCAGATCATATTTACGTTAATACGCGTCGATTGGCACCCTAACGTAGTCAATATCATTTTTCATTCTCGAGATTTCGTCTTAGAAAGAAATGGACACGTACGTACGTACATACGTACACACACACACACACACACAAACATCTTTCTAAAAATAGTGTAAAAATAGTGTAGTGATCTTGAAACATAAAAATTTGTAATACATTTTGATTTCGATTTTCGGACTCATTACAATAACTTCCAATGGGAAGTTAAAAATGCCAAAAACTTCAACGGAACGTATTCTAATGAAAAATGTATGGAGTATAACTTCGACCGTGCGCTTATGTGGGTGACTGTGAGGCACGCAGTCAATTTTTTTAGTTAAAATTGATTATACCACGCGGAATAGCTAATTTCACGGTTTTTCAAAAACATTTTCAATGATCAAAACGAAACTGCAAAAAGTAAAATCTTTAGCCCAGTACAACATAACTTAATGCGTTTAAAGAATGTATAAAGTACTATAAAAAGAACAATGCTTATTACTTATATATTTAGAAGTTGGGTTAAAAATCTTGCTTTGAGTTCTTTGAAAATTATTTTTATTGACCTTCTCCTACGTACAATGATTTGGATTATTTTCGGTTGCCTTTAAATTATCCATAACATTAACCACTTAATGACCTTTAAAGATAACAAATTCCAGTGATTATTTGTTAAAGAATTTAGAATTTTCTTGTGACGTAATCTTTTAAAACATTCTGTGAAGTTTGGAAATGTTGAATTCTTTAAATTCAAACATATTTCAACCATAGAGATATTATAGATAGAGTAGGGGCAGAGCATAAAATAACATACTCCAAAAAAGTAGATTTTACACAATATCTCGCGAATATAAAATTATATCGACTTCGTAAGGATGTCAATCGAGGCGTGTTAACGTCATTTTGATCCGACATAAATTTTATAAAAATCGGTTCAGCCGTTTTTTTTTTAATTATTGCTAAAAATAAATAATAATTATGTTTTAATGATTAAAATGATTACTTTTCTGTGTAATATCTAATTTAATTATTATTATTAAATATTTATCAAACTGGGAAGTTCGTCGTGTGGATCTCAAGGGTCGCACTTTAGTCCTAATAAACAACCCACCTCACGGCTTGTTAGTTTTTTATTCATTAAATACCTATAATAAAATGCACTATGCTTTAAAATTGCGTATTTTTTATTTATCCTTGACGCCTTGCAACATTTTTTTGGTGGACCTAACTCTCGAACTTTAGTGCCGCCCAGTGAAAATTGCTTAAAATATGCTCTGAGTATAGGGGATACATATGCACAACTGTAAGTAACAGTGTCAGGTTGGAAAAGAGAAATAGAAAACAAATAGGTTCTTTTTTCCTTGTCTTCTGACGCATTTGTGACTTAAAAAATGCATCGTAGGTATTGTTAATTTACATCTGTAACCATTATTATGTATTTGTGATAGAAAAAGATAGAAGAACACGTCTATTCTCCATCTCTATCTTTTGCATCGACACTTTTTTGGGTGGCTTCCCCCTCTATCTATAATATCTCTATGATTTCGGCAGGGTCGTTGACTTATTTCACTGATAACAAGATTACTCAAAACCTTACCAACGCGACCTTCTTCAAAAATTATGTTTTCGTATCGCAAGGCGCTGTTTAAAAAACTAAAAAAAAAATATGAATTATTATAAAACACGTTTTTCTTATGCAACGAGTCGGAAAAAAATGTTTGAAATATCTAAATTTTGCCAGAAATTGGAAAAATAAGTACATATTTTTTTACGACAGAAATACGTACGAATTTGTTGAAACCTGAGTTGAAAGTAAATAAAAATGATTTTATTTTATAGAAAGTGTAATCGTAGATTGTATATCTAGTTGCATAATGAGGTATATTACTGACGAGTACATTTATAAGTGACAGTAAAAACGAGCGATAATATCCTTATGATATTTTTTGCCGTACCCACTATAAAATAGTTGCTTTTCATTTCAATTTCAGTCTTTTCAAAAAATGTTGACAGTTCATTTTGTGTCGACAACTTCACTTCTATAGTAGGCCGAGAGTAGCTGTCAGTAGGTAATAGTGGACAGATCAGTGCGAATAATTAACATAAATCACTATGGAAATGGTTTACTTTCCCACGCTAATGTGGAAAAGAGACATTCCCGCGCACCGGCCTGTCAAAAGTCACTTTACATGCGTACGTATATGCTTGTAAAGCAGCTATTTTATAGCAAGTATGGCAAAACAGATTTTTATAATATTATAGAAAGTGTAAAAGTTTTTGTTATGGTTTTATAATTTTCCATTAGAAAAAAAATCACCGATTAGATAAAATTTTACACAACAATAGGAAATTATATTTCGTAGAATGAAAAAATGATTCACAGCTATTTTAATTACAATGATTTTGCTAATTCCTTTTTAAGGTAAATGAATTTATAAAGTTCATTTTAAAGTAATCAATACAAATAAATGATTTATCAATAATTTCGACTTTGATGCACTTTATTGGATATCTAGACCAGCGGCGTAACTTCAAAATTTTGGCCCGTGGGAAAGAATTCTTGAAGGGTCCCTTTTTGTTCAATAAATAATAAAATATAGGTAGGATAGCCAACTCCATATGGAACTTACAAAGCGTGGATATTTTCCTTGGATAGACACATCCGAGGAGTCTGAAGGGTATTGAATACCCTCCAGCCTTTTTTTAAAAATAAGCCTCTAAAACGCAAATTTCATCATATTCTTTGTAGAGGGGGGGTTGCGAACCCTGATGATCCTCCCCTGGTTAGTGGTTACGGCCTTGTATAGGCTACTGAAAGGGGCTAATTAAAAAACCGACGGATTTTTAGAATATCTGAACGTGTAACTGGTGAAAGTAGCAATATTGGATTTTCAATTTATTCTCAAAATTTCAGGAAAATCGGGTCAAAAAAGCGCATGAAAAATTGATTCTAAGCTTTGACACAGCGAGTTAAATAAACTTTAGTAAAAATAATAAATTGAAAATATGAATTGGTGCTGGACCCAAATAACCCTCACTGTTGGTGGCCTAAAAACAGGCCCGGATTTCTGCCTAGGCCAACAAGGCACCGGCCTAGGGACCCAGCCGCCGACGGGCCCCGACCAGGGCGGAGATGGAAATTAAAGAAAAAAAAGCCCAAAAATGTTCTAAAATAACCCAATTGGCGACTTTTTTTTTTTGCTAAATTTCCATCCAATTCCATTTTTTCCTCTTTTTTTTGGGTTAGGGGGCCGTGTAATGCCTAGGGGCCCTGGGTCTTTAAGCGCGGGCCTGCCTAAAAAAGATAAAAGAATCCGACAACAACGCGAGCGAAGCCGCGGGTAACGGCTAGTATTATAAGCGTACTTAAATGTTCATAAAACAGTTCAAGGATTTGCGGTTTAGCAAAGATTATAACAATATATTAAAACATCTGAACTGCGTTGATTTTTAATTAGTTGTAGACTAGCGGTCTGTATAATTATAATAATTAATATTGTTTGTTTTTTTTTGTTTTATTTATCCTTACTCAGTTTCAATTGTGTGAAATTAATTAATGTTGTTTGTATTAAAAAAATGATATTAACTTAGTGTTCATGTTTACGAAACAATTAAAAAAATAAAACACGATTATAAGAGCTCATTACGGTACAAAAATTGATATTTGTCAAAAAATGTGCGAATTACTTAATTTGTTGCTTCGTATAACTTCTAAAATGTAAGTGGAAATTAAAAAAAAAAAACTAGGGTGCGATTTTATGAAATCACGGGGCAAGTGAAACTTTATTGCAATAACCCTAAACGCTTCTAATAGACCAGCTAGTGACAATTTTTTGGTGTTATTTATTCAAGGCCTTATTTTTGTGAAGATGTTGAGAACAAAATATGTTGCAGAACAAAATGTCGGTATTAACCCCCTTGCAGAACGATATAAACACCTAGGCGAGCAAGTTTCCCTCTAAGAGAGGGGGTTAATATCGACATTTTATTCTGCAAATTGAAATATATGCTTAAAACAATCGCCGTAACAACATGTTAAAATTTGAACGTTGAACTAATAATATAAATTTCGTCGGGTACATGACACGTTTAGGGTGATCTGTCACCCCTTTAATACTGACCTATCGATCTGCAAATATTATAATGGCATTATTGGGTCACCGACAAGCTATACAAAGAATTTCAGCCTTGAAGCAATAATAATTGTGACCATTTTTTTTGTTACATGTTGGGTAGGGTCTGCATCCCTCCCATACCGCTATCTAGCAAAATCCCTTACTCAGGGCACTTTAATATGCCTCCCTCAACATCTTCACAAAAATAAGGCTTTGAATAAATAACACCAAAAAATAGTCACTAGCTCTCGGTCTATAACCCGAAATTGCTGAAAGTATATAATTTTGTCTTCGTGTCAAAAAATCCTACACCGCCGTTTTACCCTTTAGGGTTGAATTTAAAAAAAACTCGAATAGCCCTGAATAAACGGGCTATCTAACAAAAAAAATTCAAATCATACTGGTAGTTCCTGAGATTAGCGCGTACAAACACACACACACACAAACTCATCAACTTTATTATATTAGTATAGATGACCGCACCTATAAAAATCAGTAATGAAAAGATAAAAAAATTGATAGCGCGGTTTTACGCTTTGATAAAGATACCTAACATAATATTGCAAATATATTAAGTTAAATTTCTCTTGAAGTTTGAACCTTGATCATTTTTGTTATTAAAAACAAAAATAAAGATAGTTACTTCTTACCACAACAGTTTTATTGATGGATGTACATTTCATCTTCAGCAAACACTATACATGATGTATAGTGTTTGCTGAAGATGAAAGCATAGCTTTCGAAATGTACATCCATCAATAAAATTGTTGTGGTAAGAAGTAACTATCTTTATTTTTGTTTTTATTCCAACAACAGTGCTCATATATTTTTAAATTTGTTATTGTTAATTGATCAATGTAGATTATCTATCTATCTATAGATGCTCGACAGCTTAGATCATTCACGGTTATTTTCATCAGTGAAAAAGTACCACCTATATAAACATGCTTAAAAAAATGGTTAGTTGGGAACAAACCATTCGTAAAATCTTTATAACAAGACCGCCTAACACTAATCGCACCGTTGCTATCAATCAACTATCAATATGGAACATGTATTAAATATATGGGCTATAGAGTAGGCTGTGATATTCGAGGTATGTGACGTCAGCCGCTCGAAAGGAAAAATAAGGGTGTGGTCTATTTAACCAACTTCAAAAATGTATTGTATAAATTTGTATGATTTTTTATGATGGATAAAAAAATTCACAGATTTCGCAATCCTTGCAACCATCGAGTACATTGTAAATGATAACAGCATATATGAAACATAATTAACTGTTTATTATACACACAATATTTATCAATGCACTGTTTAGTTTTGTCAGGAATAACCCTATTATTCTTCTGTTATATACGCGTTCACTTTTGCTTGATTACTTAACTTTTAAATGGATTTTTCTACAGTATTTATTAACATTTGCTCAAAAATAACACCGCAGATCGTCGCAAATACCTCTCAATTAACTAGACATGATATAAAACACATTTCGAAAAAATTGCACTTGTTAAATTTTGCATGATTGCTCCTCACTTGATCGCGACACCGTTGTCTTTTGGCCTTGAACGAAAACTCGTAACTCTGCCCCCATATACGAACATAAACATTTCCAATGTTAAAATCCAAAGGCATTATTTAAGTTAGACTGAGCTCATTCTTATGATTAATTTAATAATTAAAAAAAGGTCGTTTATTGGCTCATTGCTAATATTTATTCTTTTTTTTTGCAGCAGAAAGTGGCTTCCGCCTCCACTACGGAAGCTTTCGCAGGGTAAAGTTGAAAAAGGACAGAACAACACATCGGACAGGCCTCCACCACTCAAGAAAACTGGCTCAGACAAACGATTCAAGGTCAGTATTTGCACAGCATATAAAAACAGTAGCAGATTCACTCGACTGGCGAGTGGCGACACTTTGATGTTTGTCAACCAATTTCGTTTCTTCGAGCCAGCATTTTACCCTTCAGTTCGTCGAGGCAATCGCGCTGAAGTTCAAACGCCGTTGTATTTTTTTTTCGAAATTTCAATCTGCCGATACTAAATCCATATCTGAATGGTATTCAAAATTTTGAAAACCGTTATATTGTTTGTCTGTTTGTCCCGTATGCGTTCCTATACCATTGATCCGATTGCGATGAAACTTCGGTGACTTGTGCTCACTACCGGGAAGGTTTCTATAGGTTCATAAATTCTTAGCACCCGGGCGAAGCCGGGCAGGACCGCTAGATTACCGTGCATGGTGGAAGAACGTGTATATATGGCGGAGGGGCGGGTGTTTAAATTCTTAGCAGCCGGGCGGGACCGCTAGATTACCGTGCATGGTGGAAGAACGTGTATATATGGTAGAGGGGCGGGTGTTTAATCTCTATTATCGAAGCTGGGCGGGACCGTTACAAATCAAATTCTTAGCACCCGGGCGAATCCGGGCGGGACCGCTAGATTACTGTGCATGGTGAAAGTACGTGTATATATGACGAAGGGGCGGGTGTTTAATATCTTTATTATCGAAGCCGAGCGAGACCGCTATAAATCATAAATTCATAGCACCCGGGCGAAGCCGGACCTGGTCGCTAGTAAGTAGTAAAAAAAGGTACCATAATTTTCCGTGTTCACGTATTAATATATAGATCTTATATGATTATTGTAGATTGTAGACGCTTGACATCTAAGTAGGGCATGCAATTCGAATATTCGAATATAGCGAATATTCGGCTGCATTTATTATTCGAATAGTAATTCCTATTATTCGAATATATTCGAATTATTTGTTAAGAATTAAAATTGTTTAAAAACGGTTTACGGCGGCGCTAAAACATCTTACGAACGCTACACTAGCTCTAAGTTCGCGCTAGGGCGTGGGAGGGGAATCAAAACGGGGCGAGGAAAGTTTTTTTTTGTTAATTATTGCATGTTTATTTGATATAACTATTTACTTACGTTACGTTACGTACGTGTACTTAATTGCTTGATTTGCTCTTCGCACGTGCTAATAGACGTATAATTTATTTGTGAAGTATTTTTTTTATAGGGGAGCAATATCCCATACTTTTGTGGTACTAATTAATAAAAATGCGTCTTAGATGCTCATTTAATATTTTTGTTTGAATAGGAAAAAAAGAAAGAAAGAATTTTGAATTTTTTTGATTACTTAAATATGTCCATTTGATCTATGGTTCTCGGAAGCTATGTGCGCTCTAATATTTAGTTGATTTGATCTGAATTTTTACGTAACTAAGTAAAGTAAAAATGATTATTTGATCTCTTTTTAATTAGAAGTAAGCTGCTTTTGTTGTTAAAATGATTGGATTTATGGACGTGCAGTAGGCGTGTTGATTTTAAATAATTAAAAGTCATTTATTGAAGTCCCATGAGCGTTTTTATTATTTTTACCAATTATTCGAATATATTCGAATATTGGCTAAAATTTGAGCGAATATTCGAATACCTGAAACATCCGAATATTTGCATGCCCTACATCTAAGGTCATTAGTGTTTAAATAAATCTTATTTTAACATTGCAAGGGCCACATACAGTTCTATTTTGCGACAGCCATTTCCGTTTTGCATTAATTAATCTTTCGTTTTGATTAATTTAATTGTTTGCACATACTTATCATATTTTTGAGTACACCATTTATCTTAAATTATTTCCTCTAGGGATATGTATAATGTTTTGCTAATTTTACATCATTTCTACTGGCTTGTTTTATTATGGTCATATCTACCGAGACTTCATTCGCGGGAAGTTTAAATTTTGCCTGTAGATTCGCTTGCATTGATATCAGTTAGACGGCAAGGCGAATTTAGCCGAGGAAAAAGTTCTCTACGCAGTGGCGTAACTAGGAGTTTTTGGCCCTTCCCCAGAAATTTTTTCAGGTCCCGTTCGCGGAAAATTTTTTTGGAGTATGTAATAATAATAATTTTTATTACGAAATTACATTTTGAAGCGCCGGCGCCGCAGGTAATTTTTATTTTGAGCCAATAAAGTACGTCATACTACCTATCTATAATAATAATGATATTTTATTATTCCTTTTTACTTCCCACCTCTACTATGGTAGGGAAGTAATGGATTTAGTCCGAAAAAAATATTTCGAGATTTTAACAGATCTTCAAGTTTTGAGACCCTAGCAACCGTTTAAGATCATTTTCTGACTGATGTCTGTATGTGTGTGTGTGTGTGTGTGTATGTATGTATGTATGTGTGTGTGTGTGGTCAATTTTTCGCCTTCGATATCTTAAGAACGGAACAACATACGGACATGCCGATTGTTCTATTGTGTTTATCAGCCTTTAACTTAGATCTGATTAGATTTTGAGTCAAATCGGTTCAGTGGATCCTGAGATATTCAAAAAAACGTTCTCAATGTCACGTATTAACATAGGTAAAAAAAAATATAAATGAATTCTAGATGTTATAATATGAAAAAAATGTAAATATTTTTTTTCTTTAAAATGTAGTTTTCGAGAAAAAAAATATTTTACTAAAAAAAGAAAATTGTACGTAAATCAAGGTAACTATGATTTTTGCTATATTACTAGCCATCAGTAGATCACCAAACAAAAAAGAGGGCCATGCTTTTTTTCAAAGACTAAAAAAAGAGTGTTTATTTTTTGCAAATATTTGCTAGGTGGGAAGTATAGGACTGGTCATCAGTCGAATTTTTTACATCAAAATTCATAGGATAGGTACTTCATCAGATACTTAAAATTGCTGATTACAATTTTCATTGAATAAAAATCGATTCATTAGTTACTGAAATTATCCGCCGCAAACTACAAAACTATTGGATAAACAAATGACTACCTACTGTTGACTTTTTCATTTATACAGCTTAAACAAAATAAAATCAACTATTCTAAAGCAGGAATCACACTAGCGGCTGCCAGCCGTATACGATTCTCAATCACACTATAGTTTGATGCGGAACGACTGCTTACCCCCACCCAAGGAGTTGTTTACAAACATTGGCGAGATACATTTTCAAAATGTCGACGCGATATTTTGAGTGCGTGTTTAATTATAATTTACATCCCAACGACACGCGAATGCCGCAAAAAATAATAAAATAAACCAAACATAACCTAACTTTTTGACGTGAATGCGTCTTAATACATCAGCTGTCATCTTATCGTGCTCTGATTGGCTACGGCTGGGAGCCGTAGCCAATGAAATGGAAACAGTTCTATTTTCCAACCGTACCCGTGATCATTGACGGCTGTGCGCTGATTGGTCGAGAGCTACAGAAGGTTCTTAGCCGCAGCACAGAATTATTTATTACAAAACTTCAAGTGATAACTGAACAATATCTTTTAGCATTATGCTTACCTTTGTAAACTGTCATTCGTGAAAAACATATATTTTGTGCACTTTTACCTTCATTCAACGCTTTGTTCCGCTGCTACGACCTCCTCGGGTAGTTCGCGACTAAGCCCAATAGAGGGCTTCGACCTTAATGTCAGACGCGAATATGGCTACGGCTGACGGCCGGTAGTGTGATACACGCTTAAAGGGTGTTCACAAAAGGGAATTTGACTGTACCAAAGTGAAGAAAGTATGATTTTTGTGAAATTGTCACACAAAATGTGTAATTATAATAGAATTTATAAACACATGTTTTAATTATCTGCCGGAGTTATCAGTGACTGTCACTTGTCATAATGTTTTTTGTCCTCTGATTCATCAATGAAATCATTCTTAAAAATATGCAAGTCCGCTGAAACCGCATGCATTCGCTGTCCAACGCCAACTAATTGTGCATCTTTTCATTCTGTTTTGTTTATTTGAAAAAGTAAATAATTAACGGAAAAAACGCCTGAATATGATCAATCGATTTGAACTTCATGTAAGTAATTTCTTAGTTTGAAGTGTTTAAAAAAAACCGGCCTAGTGCGAGTCATACTCGCGCATCGAGCGTTCCGTACAATAATAAAAATGAGGAGTTAAGTAGGGGTAAAAAATTAACAAATTTTTTTTGAAAAGTTTTTTTACTTATATTTTTAGTGTTTCAAATTTTTTCCGTATCAAATTTAATTAAATTATACTTTTAAAGTAAAAAAAATATATTAACAGAATATTTGATGATTTAAAAAAATGCGATCCGAAACCCTGGATCGAACCAGTGACCTTTCTATTCTATACTATGAATGTACTACGAACTTGTAACAACATTAATTCATTAAAATTAATTGATTATTTAATTATAATTATTATTTGTCAGGATTCATGCCACAACAACACACAAAATGTGAAAATTTCAACTAAATACCTCGTACCGTTTGTGAGATAGAGCCCTGTGACAGACGGACGGACGAACAGGCATTACAGGTAATAAGGTTCCATACAGAGGTACGGACCTCTAAAAACCAATTATAGATGGCAGTGCCAACCGCGTTGTACAGTTCATAAATAGTGCGTCCGTTGTTGATCGTGCCCTCTTTCACTAGCAAACTATCTCTGTCATGTCGCTTCATCGCCAGAAAAACTTTTTTCCCTTCAAAAAATCTTTTTGAAGATTTTGAAAATTTGAAAAAAAAACTTTTTAACAAAAAAATAAAACCTCCTTCAAAAAGGCACTAAAAAGAGGAAAATAATGAAATTTTTAGGTCTGTGCCAATTAAAATATGAAATTGGTTAAAAAGAAGATATTAATTATTAATCACGATACTATACTTTTTAACCGACTTCATATTTTAATTGGCACAGACCTCAAATTTTCATTATTTTCCTCTTTTTAGTGTCTTTTTGAAGGAGGTTTTTTTTTGTTAAAAAGTTTTTTACTTTTTAGTGTCTAAAAGTAACATTTACCTTAAAGAATCACGCCGTTACTTACTTTTTTATTAAAATCAGCCGAACTACTGAACCGATTTTGATGAAATTTCTATGGGACCTATCTGAAAGTATATGCTTTCAAATAAAAAAAAAATTTCAAAATCGGTTCATAAACGACGAAGTTATCCGCGAACATACATAAAACATAACCACAAAAATATATACGGTCGAATTGAGAAACCTCCTTTTTTTGAAGTCGGTTAAAAATCGACTTGAGCGATTTTGCTTTTTGAACACGATGCGTAATTCGAAGCTTCTAGTTTTTCACAGTTGGGTACTTTTCGCGATTAATCTGTTCATAAATTATTTATATGTCTGTAAATTAATGTCCGTGTGAAAATTAACCTCAAAAATACAATCAACAAAATTTTTTTATTACGACTTTGTTGTTCTATAAATAAACAAATTAGCAAATAGCAAGCCAATGAAAAAAAAACACTTCGAGTTAAGAGATCATTTATCACGTAAGTGCTAAAACAAATGAATACTTGTTGAGCGATTGGCTAACCTGCAGTGATTCTTTTTTGTTTTATTCTTAGGTAAATATCAGTAATAATTATTGGAATCGATTTATCTTATCAAAGCATGGTTTTATTGTAACATAAATTTTATGTCTATAACTTTTAACTTGCGGGGTCAGATATTCTATTTTAATAACCTATTTAACGACTCTACAAATATTGATAGTCGTGTGAATTTGTTATATAAATGAGCGATTTTGTGAATTAATATTAGTCAATTTGAAATATGTACCTATCTGTATTAGTGCACGCTTAAAAATTAGGGTGAGTTTGTTATTTTGAATTTTTTTTAAGTGGAACTTCTTATCTGCCAGCATTTTACCCTTCAAATCGTCTAGGCAGTGGCGCTCACGATTAGAAGGGTAAATTGCTGGCTCGATGAAACGAAAATGTGTGTACAAAAATGTGGTGAACGGGAAAAAATATTTGGACTGTATACCCTCTTCTCGCGGGGTCTGTGTGTGTGTGTGTTTTAAAGACCACCAACAGCTAAGGTTATTTGGGCCTAGCACCAATTCATATTTTCAATTCCTTATTTTTTTTTAATAATAAATTGAAAATCCAATTGACACTTTTACCAGCTCTCGGGCTAGAACCCGAGAACTGGGGACTTGTAATAGAGGAATCATAGCAACGCCATGTAAACAACAGCACTGCTACACGCTCGGCTATTCTCAAGGATTCAAGCCATCGCGGGGTCTGTGTTTTATGTTATGTGGTATGGATGCATTCGAACTCTGTTTTGGTTGGTCCACGTACCGGTATGTATATAAACCCTGAAACAGCCAGTGGCAACCAATTCGACTTCTACACTTCGCACGACGCACACTAGTCATACATAAAAGGTTTCATTTCGGACGTGTGTGCCGCGGCACGTTCCTTTTTTTAATACTGTTTGTAGCTCGGCTTTTAATTACGAAATTTGATATCTGCACTGTAAAAAATGGATGTAAAAATACTTTGAAAGTTAAGGTAGAATTCATTCGATTTTCTAAGTAATTTTACATTATTATTTATTTTTACACAGAAAACTTCATAAAAACTTGGACTTTTACTGTAAAGTTAAACAAATTAGTGATTTTTATATAAAGTAAATTAAAATTACATAATAAGTGTAATATACCAATAAAGTGTGTAAAAATTACAAAATAAAATGTATGGTTACATATATAAAATGGATGAATACAAAACAAATTTATGTAAAATTAGTAACCACGCATGCGCAATGTGTTTTTTTTTTGGAATCCACGCGATGTGGCCATACCTGTTTGCGACGCCATTGTCTCTTTGTGTGCCTATTACCAGATTAATCGCTGGCTACAAATGGACCATCGATAATCTATGTAATCGGCCTTCTCATTTCTTACAGTGTGCATTTGGTCCAAAAAAACAGCGCCATTATTTATTTCTTATCACTTTTTCGTTGCCATAACACCGTTGGCGGTAAATATTTAACGCAAACGTTTAACGGCCCGAACTCGAATAAGAAGTTACCTACTTCAAAAAAATAATATTTTCTTTCTTTTTTTTGCAGTTACCATCCGATATGGGTAATAAGCCAGTAGGGGGCGAAGGTGAAACTGAAACAGAAGAAGATACTAGTACCTTAGCGAATGGAGCGACAGACGAACCTGAAGAAGAACTGGAATTGCCGCCACCGATGAAACCGCTCCAAGAACCCTTACTTGTCACTCCGGCACCTCCTATAGCTGCGACAGCGGCAATTGCCGAGGACAGTAGGGTAAGCTAACATCTTGTTTTACTATTATTAACGCAAATCATACATCATTATTCAATTGTTTCTTGGTCATAAGACATTACAAATAATTTTAAAATCGATAAAATTTCATTACATATTTTCATACATCGATTACCATTTTTTTGTGTTCTCTGTTGTAAAATCTACGTAATAATTCAATTTTTAATATCTTTAATGTGATCCATGTTTATTTTAAAACTAGTTGGAAACTTTGATCATTCTAATAAATTCTTACCAACGGTCGTATTAATTATAATCCAAGATTAACACGTTGACTTCGGTTCTTAACCGAAGGGTAAAGTAACCGTCCATTATTTTATACACGGGGGCTGTGCGATAAACCCGGCATTAGAATCGTTAGATGATCATGGACTACCAAAAAATGGGCGATTTTAAACGATTTAATGTCGACTAGAACTAATTTTTTTTTAAATTCATAATAGGAAAAGTCTCGTTGAAAATCAAGGGGACAAGAAATTTACAATGAGTATACTTAAAATTCAAGTCGACTTGAACAAATAAATCCTCTGTCAAAAAGAATTATAAAAATTTCGGGGTGACACTTCATAATGTGTCTTGTTAAAGATAACGGGTATACAAGACCTGAGTTATCCACTAAAATTGAAATTCGAATTGATCAAGGTCATCCTAAGTTTATTGTTAATACGGCCGTTATTCTTTTTGTATATCTATTTAAATGTTACTAAACATTAATAATTGCTAGAACTGTTGTGAAAAATCATCATTGTTTGTAATTTTTATATTCTTACCCGATATTGCTATTACACACATAAAGAACGGAAAAGTAAACAATTATTTCAAAGTGTCGCCATTTTGATTTACGTCGATAAAAAGTTTTTAATTGTGAGGTTATGTCCAGATTCAAAAGATCTTCCAAACCAGGGAGTACTTGTTCCAAACGAAGGAAGTGAGTCTTTGGTATGAAAGTACAAAATCTGTATGGTTTTTTGGTTTCAAAATACCACCACAGCGATAAAATATTCACATGTGATTATGTTCAGATTGAAAATATGTTTCAATATCAAATTAAGCAAGATGGCGCTTTACGTTCATAGAAACTTCTCGACAATTTCACATAACAAACTGGAAATATTTTTTGAAACAAAATTATGAGATGATTTCAAAATAAAACCGGTAAACTTTATGTGTGTTAGTTGCATATGTCATACGGTAGCCGTTCACTAACAGTAAGGTGATTCCCCCATTGTATTTATGTAGTAAGTGTACAGCGGACGATTAAAGAACTGCAAAGAAATTCGTCGGTAATACAAATTCATAAAAACCCGGCCTCTTTGCCATTCATTTCCAGGTGTCGAGTCTATCGCTCAAAAGTATAGAGGGCGCTACATCAGCTGATCTTGCGGAAATTGAACAAATCGTAAAGGAGAGAATGGTGTGATATGAAAATTACATACGTGCCTGTTTTTATTATCTTTTGTTTTTCTTCTCTTCTTTATTCGATTCTTATTTAGTATATTGTACCAGGATTGTCAGTGTTAAAAAGTTCTTATAAGGTGTGTTTGTTGGCAAGTTCTGAGCTAGGGATGCGCGATATGGATCGATCTTTTAGTGTATCGATACTCTATTTTGTATCGATTTGTTTAATGCGATATATAATGAGTATCGATACATTTTGGTGCGTATCGATACATTTTAGTGCGTATCGATACATTTTGCGTATCGATACGTTGTCTAGTCCAGTTCTTAGAATGGTTATTAACCGGATTACAAGTTGTTTTTTTTTTGCTCGTTATTATATTCTGGGATACTGGACCGATAATGTATCGATATATTGAGTATCAATCTTTTATAATAAGATTTTATACTGTATCGTAATTGTATTTTAAAGACCACCAACAGCTAAGGTTATTTGGGCCTAGCACCAATTCATATTTTCAATTCATTTTTTTTTTTTTTTTTTTTTAAATAATAAATTGAAAATCCAATTGACACTTTTACCAGTTCTCGGGCTAGAACTCGGGAACTGGGGACTTGTAATAGAGGAACCATAGCAACGCCATGTAAACAACAGCGCCGCTACACTCTCGGCTATTCTCAAGCCCTTTATACTGTATCGATACTTTATGCAGCGAATGGTCCATTTTTAATATTGACAGTCCTGAAACAAATATACCGAACAGACATCATAAATTATTATTTTTAATGCATGATTTCAGATAAATTTTGTATTGCATGATTTTGCAGTAACATATTTAACGACTTTAAAAAGAGATTTTGATAATCGTAGGTTGTAGATTATAGACGCTCGACAACTGAGGTCGTTAGCGTATTTTGATATTTGTATCTTAAACGATGGAGCTTAATTTTTGAGTATTTTGTAGAAAGTCAGGTTTATTTGGATTTAATTTAATAACTTCATACTGAATAAATATTTTGTTCATATTTTGATAATCGTAGGTTGTAGATTATAGACGCTCGACAACTGAGGTCGTTAGCGTATTTTGATATTTGTATCTTAAACGATGGAGCTTAATTTTTGAGTATTTTGTAGAAAGTCGGGTTTATTTGGGTTTAATTTAAATAACGTCATACTGAATGAATATTTTGTTCATACAAATATTTTGGAATAATACAGTTTTTTTTATTCAAAGCTGCCCAATTTTTGATAATAATAATTTTGTATTCGATTTCTCTTGAACGGTTTTTTTATGTACTTATTAAAACAAAAATTTATAATTCGATAGTAAGTTATCATTTTAATTTTTAGGCGTTGTGACCTCTTCAACTTTAGAATTTTAAAAATGTTACTTCATCGAAATATTTCTTTTTATTTCCTCTTTCGCACTACTCATTTTCAATACGTGTATGTTTTGTTTTTATTCTTTGTAGCAATTTCTCTTTTTCAGTGTTGAATCCGATGATTTTAGATTGTTGGTATTATCAGTGCACATTTGTTCTTTTTTTTCAGTTATGGTTTATAAGCTTTATTTTTTATTCACAAAAACGACTGTTTATTAACCTTTTGAACATTAAATATCCATAAGAACAAGCTTCACTAGAGTATGCACCATGGAAATCCGTTATTATTACATTTATTAACCGACTTCAAAAAAAGGAGGTGGTTCTCAATTCGGTTGTATTTTTTTTTTTTATGTTTGTTACCTCAGAACTCCGTCATTTATAAACCGATTTGGATTTTTTTTTTTTATTTGAAAGGATATACTTTCAGATTGGTCCCATAGAAATTTCATCAAAATCGGTTTAACAAAAAAAAAAAAAACTCCTTCAAAAAGCCCTTCATATTTTATTAAATTGGCGCAGACCTCAAAATTTCATTATTTTCCTCTTTTTAGTAGCCTTTTGAAGGAGGTTTTTTTTTTTTTTTTGTTAAAAAGTTTTTTCTTAATTGTACTCTATGAGGGTTACCATATTTTTATTCGTCAGGTAGCGCTGATGGCAAGTAAGGTATGTGTCAAACGTGTACATTATTTATTCGTCAGATGGCGCTAGTGGCAAGTAAGATATTACGTCAAACGTGTAGAGCTTAACGGTTTGTGTTTAGTTATTCTTTATTTATCGATTATTAAGGAATAAATAAATAAAAAACTGCGATTTAGCCGTTAAATGATTGAATGACAGATATTTTACTTGCTAGTGGCGCCATCAGGTGGCCGAAAATATAAACAGTACTGACATTTGAATGACATACTTAAGTGACTTGCTAGTGGTGCCATCAGGTGGTAAAAAATAAGTCTGCTAGCTCTCATTGTTTTATAGATGCCAAAAAAGAACGAGTTACTAAAAATAATATTTGCAGGTTATAATATTATTATTTGACAGTTTTAGTAATATATTTCTAAAATTAAGCAGTTAATCTAAAATTAGGCCTAGCGTCTAAATAATAACTGAATATCTTTTGTTCTTTTTTAAAAATATGAAAAATGTTTCCATAGCACTCTAGTGAGCCTTATCGACTTTAAATGTTACTGGATTATGTGAAACAATTGACACACGTCATATTTTATTTCAGTATTGATTACCCAACTGTTAGTTGTTTTTTTTCCCCAATACGAATTTTACCAGACTACTTACGCAATTCATATTTCGAAAATTCATTCATAATAATTTTAAATTTATATTAGAAATCGTGTCCATCGTGATTATAATGAAATTAAGAAAAATCGCAGGATAGTGGACAAAATATTTGATTTATTAAATTAAATGTACGACGTTTCGTCTATAGATTTAGACTTTTTCAAGTACATACTTGTACTTGAAAAAGTCTAAATCTATAGACGAAACGTCGTACATTTAATTTAATAAATCAAATATTTTGTCCACTATCCTGCGATTTTTCATATTTTCATAATAATTTTAAAATTTAAAGAATTTGTACAATTCAAGACATTAATAAATTGTATATTTGTTGCGCCGAGAAAAGAACAACACAATAACTTCTCGGAAAAATGTCTCGATATAATCGAAGATATAAAACCAATATCAGAATCAAAATGTGAAAACCGCGATCAATTAAACAGTTCAGTCAATTTTCAGTATAAAAAAATCGCATGTAAACCACAACAGATTAACACGAGTTAATTAAAATAATTAACCCGAGCTAATCTGATTTTTTAATTAAACTGATTTATTTTTGTGTACAAACATAAAAACAAAAGCCAATCTACAACACGGCAACATAAGTATAATGAGAACCTCTACTTCTAAAAGCGTTTTTGCATTGGCCGGCATGATAGCGATAATATATCGTCATTTATACCGATATATCGATATATACTGTATTGAGTATAAGGACACCGATAAATCAGGATCGTATCGGGAAAAAGCATTCCACATATATTTGAGGTCCCCCGATATCGGTATCGGTGATGATATATCGTTATCGTGTCTCCCAATGAAAAAAAAAACGTTATAAATGTGATCGATGTAGCTCGTAATTATTGACGTATCAATCACTCACAGAAGGGTGCGCTTGTTCTGATATTTTCTCGTCGCAAGAAGTGTAGATGGAAATGCTAAAAAAAAAATTAGGGACGTATTTTTGCACTCACACAAAATCTTTTTTTTATTAATTTGTATAGAAGGCATGTTTTTTCACATTGGCATACGTATAAATATTTTTCAGTGCACTCACAGTGTTTTTACAAAGTAGATACTAGGAAATTTTTATTACAAAAATTCACAATAATGTTCAACAATATATTTTGTTACTACAAATTCTACATATTTTGATTAGTCATTAGACTAATAAGATATCTCATCAGTTGTTCTGTTTATAGTAACCCAACCGCTAGGGGCGCTAGTGGCATTATTCTGCTGAATCATACTGAATACTTCACTCTAGTGCTGGGTTACAGAAAGGATTGTCAAAAAATTTGATTTGGCAATGACCTTAGATTGTTATCATATAATTACAGTGTTTATACATGCAGGAACAGTCTAATGTCGTTATGAATTTCCCTGTCATTGTACTCACACAAAAACAAACGATTGATCTCAGTTCTACATAGAAAATTTTGATAAACATGCGTAGTAAAAGTTGTTTTGAAGCGGAAATTGTTCAATTTGAATTGAATTGTGTTTTAAAGACCACCAACAGCTAAGGTTATTTGGGCCTAGCACCAATTCATATTTTCAATTCATTATTTTTTTTTTTAATAATAAATTGAAAATCCAATTGACACTTTTACCAGCTCTCGGGCTAGAACCCGGGAACTGAGGACTTGTAATAGAGAAACCATAGCAACGCCATGTAAACAACAGCATTGCTACACGCTCGGCTATTCTCAAGCCCGGAAATTGTTCAAAAAAAATATGTACCTACATGTATATATAGCAATTATTTTTCAAGCAGGATCGATTTGACTTTCTACAATGCTTTTCTCATGGAGAAACATGTGTGGTCACAATCTGAAGTCATTGTTAAATCAGATTTTCTGACAGTGCTTTCTGCAACTCAGCATTAGTACAAAAAGAGTTAACATACACAGTATCTCAAATTTTACTAGCAGTGCCATCTAACGGATGGGCTAGGTACTAATTTACGATTTTTGAAGGCCATTCCCAATATCTGTCGTGTTTACTCATGCGCTAGAGACGGTGTAAAATCAAAATTTAAAAACAATCAACATGCCAATTTTTTGTAATTTTCATTCTTGAAATATAAATTGAAAATATGTCGTAATAAGCATGCAAAAAATATCCGCTTAAAAAAATTTTTTTTTATAAAATTAATTAAAAGTTATTATTTATTTTTACAGGAACAACATACAGAAAATCAGGAACGTAATAGTTTTTTAAGGGACTGTAAACCATCGGACACGTTACCGGAATGCGACGAAACAGTTGAAGAAGTGGCAGAAGGTTCGGCTGAAACGGGTGAAAACGGCGGCGAAATCAACAACACAGATGAAATAACCGGGGCCGAAGCTGCGTTACGTAAACGCGAATTTGTCATACGGGAGCTCGCCGAAAGTGAGGAGACATACGTAAAAGATTTAGCTCAAATTGTTGACGGATACTTAACATGCATGAGAGATCCGTCGTGTTCAATACCCTTGCCCGAAGATCTAAAAGGGACGAAGACGAAAATGGTTTTTGGAAATATCGAAGCAATATACGAATGGCACAGAGAGTAAGTTTAAATTTTTTTTTACACATTTGCAGTAGATTATTACAACCAAAAGGGCTTACAGTTGTGTCATTTTAGTGGTATAACTTAATAATTAAATTATTATTCTTATAAAATTAAATAAATAATTATTAAGTTATACCACTAAAATGACTCGACACTATAGTCGGGCCGCTTAGCAGATGGAGCACTGAGAACACATGATCACTGCGTGATCACCGCGTGCAAAGTAGATTGGTTGCTTGTACGTTTGGGAACGAAACTATATGCGAAGACCACGCATGCGGCGCAAGCTATTCATGTACTTTTCATTTGATCATTCCATCTGTTAGCGACCCGACTATAATAAGGAATAAATAATGTTTGTCCCTACTACAAGTTCTGCCTCTCGTGGATAATTAAAAGAACTACTCTCAAGCAAATGGCTCATTGCGAATAAGAATATGTATTTATTTATTGTAAATTATAGACGCGTCGACATCTAAGGTCATTAGCGTCTTTCAACTACACTAAATAACAACTAACTTAAAACTAAATAACATCCATGAGCGCAGGTGGGATTCGAACCCACGGCAGTCCAGTCTAGAGGTTGCGGTGCCAAGTATGCTAACCACTAGGCTATACTGCCCCCAATAATAAGAATATGTGAAATGTATGAAAGTAATAAATGCATTTGTTTTGCAGTTGTTTCAGTAAAGCGTTGAGACGATGTGTGGAACATCCGGCCGAACTGGGTCCTTTATTTAGACGATGTGAACGCAAACTGCACATGTATGTCGTTTATTGTCAAAACAAACCCGTATCTGAACACATTGTATCAGAACACTTAGACGGCTACTTTGAAGAATTGCGACAATTTCTCGGACACAAATTACAAATATGTGATCTGTTAATCAAACCCGTACAACGTATAACAAAATATCAACTGTTGTTACGGGAGGCACTCGCGTGTACCGAGAGAGCCGGTTTAGCTGGCGAAATAACAATGCTACGAGGCGCCATGCACGTAATGCACGTTGTACCGAAAGCGGCGAACGATATGATGGACGTCGGACGGTTGCAGGGCTTCGACGGCAAACTCAGCGCTCAGGGACGATTGTTACTACACGGTCTTTTAATGTGCTCCGAAACACCGTCCGGTCAGAAGCGTGAATTTCAAGTGTTTTTGTTCGAACAATGTGTGATATTTTCAGACGCCGTCGGTAAAAAAACACAATTTACGAGTCCCGTATACGTATATAAAGGACATCTTCAAGTGAACAAAATGGCGATGGAAGAACTTGTCGGCGGCGCTTTCACATTGAAATCGAACGATCCGAGAAAACCGGGACTTCAGTATACTTGCGAAGCCGCGACGCCGGAACTGAAAACACAGTGGTTGAGAACACTACACGCTATTATACAAACTCAAAAAGATTTTTTAAAAGCACTCCAAAGTCCAATCGATTATCAGAAGAAACTGACCAAAGATGCGTGAGTGTCTATTATGCTCCTCGAATGCACAACCTAGAATCTATTGGCTCTCTCTCTCTCTCTTTTTGTCTGCTATTATTATTGTTTCTTGTCGCTCTCTAATGCAACAAACAGTAACAGCATCCTATCTCCATCTCTCTCTCACACACACACAAGTTCATTTTGCGGTGTTTCCGAATAACAATAATATAATGCTCACAGTCACAGATCCTGCCTCCTTGGACTGGGATACCACACTATACATATATAAATAATATAAATAATACATTGTATTAATAATTAATTAATAATTTATTGTATTTACAATTGTGTTTATTGACTAATGTACATAGGATTGCAAGAATGAATGGACTCTGTACATAATTATTAAATTGATATAATGGACTTAACTGGTGAATTATATAATAATGGATAAACACAACTTTTTTGAATAGAATATAAATAGATTTAAAAAAATGACAATTTTTATCATTTTAAAATTGTTGACAAATAAAAACGTCACCAGCAACTATCCTGTTTATGTGATTCGTTTTTGTTTTTTTGTTTTGTTTTTTTACGTACAAAAATAACAACTGGGGATAATTTTTATGAGAAAAAAGATAATGAATTATATTTTTTATACCTATACAGATTGTATCAAATTAAAGCTGTGCATAGGACGTTCTGTGTGTAAGATAGAGATCGATATAAAGCAATAAGTAAGAACGAGATAAATGATCGCTAATATAGGAAGTTTCTGTAGTTACTGACTACTGATATAAGAAATTATTGATAAAATCACAAAACAAAGATGACGCTATCAGCTGTTGTATGGGTATTATTTATTTACAGTAACTACAGAAACTTCCCATTAGCGATCATTTATCTCGTTCTTAGTTATTACTTTATATATCGATCTCTATCTTACACACATACCGCCCTATGCACAGCTTTAATTTGATACAATCTATATATCGTTTATTAATTAATATTTAGTTTAACAATTGTTTAATTAAAACGACGCGTCAAATTGTAGACATCATGTTAAATTAAACAACAATAACTGAAGAAATTAGTTAAATACCTACATAATTCAATATCTTTAATAGTTTCTTGCTGTGGTGAAAAATGTCGCATAAGTGCGACATTTTATAAATAAATTTTTTGGGTCGATGTTTTTTGTTTTAAAATTAACTGAATCGCTTAAAAATTTATTGCGGTAATTATTTTTTTCCTTCTTTCGTATTTATTCAAACAAAAGGAAAGTTGATGAATTTTTAAGGGATAAATAATTTTATTAATATTGTTATGCTATTGGTTTTTTACTACAAAAAATAATACTAACAAAATTTTAAAAAAAATGTGAGCAACGTTGGTTTTAAATTTTGAAATTTATATGTTTGCGTTTGTTTTTTTGCTTGTTATTGGGATGATTTTTTCTTTTTTTTTTATTATTTTTCATTTATTTTTTCGTTTATAAATATCACAGTAATTCAACATCTGATTTATCTGCGATATGGAATCCAACATTACGGAAAACATCTTCAGCTCCCGTTCAACCTAATAATAGAACTCCACGTAAATCACCGAACAATCGGCCAGGCTTGTTACAAGGATTTAGAAATTCACTAAGCCGAAGATGGTCAGATGCTGATCCACCAGTAAGTATTACTATTAGTGTTAAACAGTTTAAAATTTCAAAGAATTAAATTATTTTTCTTCACACGTTACTAAAAATATGAGAAAGTCAGTACAGCTCTCGTAATGTAAAATTAGTGACATCTATATTTGAAAACAGCTAAATAACAATATATGAGTTAGGTAATTGTGGACAACAATATAATAATTATTAATTAATTCAACAATGAATTTAATCCACAAGGCATCCACTAGGTAGTGAATAGTATTTCTTAACATATCAGTCAGCATATTATGCCATCATGATTGTTAAACGTCAAACGATTGTTATAAGATATATAAGGACGTTTAACAATCATGATGGCATAATATGCTGACTGATATGTTAAGAAATACTAATCACTACCTAGTGGATGCCTTGTGGATTAAATTCATTGTTGAATTAATTAATAATTATGAAAACAGCTACTTTTAGAAAAAACGAGTTATCGTATGACGTCGGTGTCGTACAGCATTTTTCCAAACTTAATATCAGTACATCGAATGTTTCGATGAAATCTTAAAAAAAAATATTTTTAATCGTTAATGAGCTAAAGTTCACGAAGAGATCATCTCACGGCATCACCTCCAAAACCTTTTAGATAATAATGTAGTTCAGTGTGTAAATTAAATCATTGAGGTGCTAAGGTACTGATACATTTTAACTTCTGTAGGGTCAGCCTCGATTATCTTCTAAACCACCGGATGTAATAGTTCCTTATTACGGTACAGCAATACTACAATGTAAACTAGAACCATCGACCACAGATTTACATGCCATTTGGCGACGGTGTGATAAGAACCCAACCGTAATGCGTCCGAGCGATCGAATCCATTTGGAGATAACCGCCGATTCGGCTTGTCTTACTATAAACGATTGTCGTGACTCAGATTCCGGAACGTACCAGTGTACTATATCGAATAATACCGGTTCGATTCAGTGCACTATAAATTTAACAGTTGAACCATGCCGACAATTACAAGTAGAAATAATAAGTTGCTCTAGCGTTGCTTTGAGCTACGAATCGAAAAACGTACCTTGCGAAAAATGGATCGTGGAATATTGCGAAGCCGGTACGGCTCATTGGTTGACTGCTACAGGCGTACCTAGAAATGGACGATTTATTGTTGAACATTTAGTTCCCGGTACGAGTTACGCATTCCGGGTGAATGGAAATCAACCGAGTCCGACTGTTTCGTTGCCACCAGCGGATAGTAGTCGAAGGGCTCAAGAACAGTTCCATAGGCGATACGCTGAAGGTGAAGAAATAAGCAGAGGTAGATACAGTATTGTCAGAACGGGTACCGATCGAGGGACTGGACAACGAGTAGCTTTGAAACAAGCGTGGCGTGCGAGGCGTTCGAAATCAGCCACTAAAGCGGAATATGCGCTTTTAGCAGCTGCGGAACATCCACATCTTGTAAGAGCTGTTGCAATGTTCGAACATGCGCCTCAACCCGGCATGGATACCATTGTGTTAGAACTGTAAGTATTATTATTATTTCGGATAACATTTCAAATGACATACTTTCAATTTGAGGTTAAATATTTTTTTGACAGTTGAAAAATTACATTTGTTTCAAAACGTCAAAACTATCAGCATATTTATGCTGGGTTTCAGATATAACTTTCAGCTTTATGAAACGAAAAACTCCATTTAGTTAAAAATAAATGACATCAAAAATCTAGACTTAAATCTGAAAATCATACCAGAAACCCAGAATTATTGTAACAAAAAGTGAAAAGATGCCATCTGGAATAATTTTTTTTGTTTTTTTATGAAAACAATTTTAATTGCTACGTCTGCGTGGATTGATTATTTAACCGTTTATTGACTCGTACTTTTTTTTTTGTTAGAGTTCGCGGTCCACCGATCTTGGAACATCTTTGTCGAAGCACGCATTATACAGAAACTGAAGTGTGCGTCTTGTCGCGTCAGATAGCGGGTGCTTTGGCATGGTTGCATTCTCATCATACGCCTCATCGTGATTTACGTCCTGAAAACGTATTAGTCGACACGACAGGACCTGTGGCCAACGTAAGACTGATCGATTTAGGAGCCGCGTCTGGTTTAGCGGAACCGCCAGCCTGTTTAGAATGCACTGCTCCAGAACGTATTTTAGCTTTGAGATCGATCGATAAAATCGTCAGTTATCCGGCAGACGTTTGGTCTTTAGGTGTTTTAATTTATGTTATGCTGAGCGGTGTTTCGCCATTTTTAGATGATTCGGATGAAGAAACTACAGCGAATGTTCTTAAATGCGATTTTTGTTTTCCCGATGAATATTTTGCAGGTGTTTCAGAAGAAGCCAAAGAACTTATTACAAAAATGCTCATATTAGAACCAGGATACAGAATTATCATTTCGGCTTGTTTGGAGTCATCGTGGATGTTGAAGGTTTGATATATTTTTTAACTACTCACTTCTTTAAGAGCCATTTCACAACTTCACATGTTGCCGTCGCGTAAACACGCAACAGGTATATTTATAATCGTACCGTACAACGTGTATGGCCAGCGCACCGGTTGAGACATGTCTGAACGGTCGAAATTCTCATTGGCGTCTGCGTACACCAACCGACGTGCTGATCAACGTTTGGAGCAAGGCGTATGATGCGCGTGCTATTGAGCGCTTGATTTATTCTCATCTACTGCGCACGCGCAACTGAAAGCAGGGACATCCGGCGACACACGGGGCTGTGAAATGGCTCTTACCTGTTCCGTGAAAGTAAATACACAGTAAAAATTTCTGTTATTTTTGTACAGGACGTTCATCCATGCCTGGTGCCTTCATCTAGATTATTATCGTTTGTTGAGAGACGTCGTCCGGGGGGTAGCGCTCCGTCTACACCTACTATGGAATGTGCCTTTAATGATGACTGAATAAATTTTACTTGTGTGTATGAAATTTTAATATATTTTATTGATATTAGACTGTAATTAGATATTCTTATGACAATAATGTAATACTGTACAATATATATTATAAAAAATATTTCTATTGAGATTAAGTAACATCAAATAAAGTAATTAATAAAAAAAATGTTGGTTAATTAACCAGTTACTTATTAATTAGCTTGCATATAATCAAAAGATAGGTAATTGAGGTCGTCGTAAGACATTTAAAGGTTAACAGCCCAACAGGCACCCTTGTGAGTTCTTTGATTTTATAAACAGAAAATACGGTTCCGTAGCTCTAAATGAAAAAACGGAACACTTATGGCGTACTCATACATAAAATTGACGCCCGGGACTTCAACGTTTTAATTATTGACGCATTGACAATAAATATTGATAGTCTGAGGACCGCTTTACAATAATTTTATGATGTCGAATTATCATCGACATATACAACTGGACGTGCCCTCGCCATAGAGATATCAAATAGGGGAACCCATATACTGCGGATTGTCCATTTACTCAATGTGCGGTGAGTGAAGTCCACAAAGGGAGCAAAAATATATCTGTGTCTCTTTTGACGAAGTTATTCCGCATTTATTCCGATGATGTCATTGGTCGATGTACGGACGTTCCATCTGAACAAAATGTAAACAAAACGCTTGACAGCTGTTGTCTTATAACGTAACCTAGTTTAATTTTGTTAAAAACAGTTTTTTACTCATATTCCTTGAAATTCTTAGTGATATAAGAAGTAAACACAGGTTTCGGGTCTTTTTGGGCATAATAATATCACTATCAACTGAAGTATTCCATGAACTGAAGTATAAACACCACTTGAAACGTAATATATAAAGACAAAGAAATATGTCATGGATGCCATTGACGTAAAACCTCAGTGCCCCAGTGGTCAATAGTATACCTTCTCTCTTTTAAAAATTCTGTCTTTGTCTATGGAAGTAGCCAATCAGGAACCTGCCAGCTGGGTTCCCATAAAAAAAGACAGAAATATATACCCGCACGTATGTTGGCTTCACGATTTTTGATCTATCAGCAGTACAGATTTCTTATGTACATGAGGGAACCGCAGGCACACGAAGTGAAAGTATCGCGTTGGAAAAGAGAGATAGAAAACGATTAAAAGTTGTCTTTCAGTACAGTCAATCCTTTCTCTCTCATTTTAGTATAATTATGTCGATGGGCCGAAACCATGCGTCAAAAATTTAAGATATACCTCTAGGGGACGTCCACGGGTTTATGTCGATGGTAACAATATATATTTTTGTATCTATGGTTATTGGTTGGCATTTCTGTTTACCATTGTCCATTGACTTTCTTTTATTAATTTTCACTTTTCAGAACAAATAGTATTGAATTGGCGGGATCAGATTTATTATTTATTTTTATTTATTATACATAAAATAATTGTAATTTTTGTTTGTATTTATTTGTTATACATTTACTGAGTAATATAAATATCGTTTATCAGGTTGAGTATTTTAAATCGAATAAAACATAACCTATCTTTTTCATGATACGTTTTGATACTTCAGAAATTTCGTTTTAAAATTGTTCGTAAGACATTAAAAAAAAAATTAAAATGCCTAGAGTAAAAGCAGTTAAAAGACAAAGTACCAGTGCACTACATTTGGATGTTCCTAAAAAGAAGAAAGGTATATTTTTTCAAAATGCATATATTTTGTAATACCATTATTTATTAGCAATTAGATTATCGACTATATATTTTAGTCAGCGGCTATAATATTTGAATAAAACCCCTTAATTACATAATATTCAAACTAACAATAATTTTAAAAACAAAAGTAATTTCAGTTATTGTGGATGAACCTCCTGCAGAGAAAACAGTTGAATTAAAATCAAAATATACTGATACGGGGGTTATTTTGGCTTTTGGTTCTGGCGACGTCGGCCAACTTGGCTTAGGAGAAGATATTTTGGAAAAAAGCCGCCCAGCATTAGTCTCGGATGAAAATGAATATATAGATATACGTGCTGGTGGCATGCATAATATTTGTTTAAAAGAAGATGGAACAGTAAGTCGATATAATAAACAAAATTTTATACATGTATTCGTTTCAATGTGTAATATAATGGGTTTTTTAACTATTTTTTAGGTTATAACATGGGGATGTAATGATGAAGGAGCTCTCGGAAGACAGGGAGATGAGTTCACTCCTGCATCTGTAAAGCTTCCTAATAAGGCTGTAATGATCAGCGCTGGGGACTCACATTCTGCTGCGCTACTTAAGGACGGTAGAGTGTTTGCTTGGGGAAACTTTCGTGTAAGTAATCATTTTTAATGTATTCGAAAGAGAGATTAAAGACGCCAACAACTGAGGTTATTGGAGTTTCATGCTTTCACGGCCGATAGAAATCTTGGTGAAGAGTGTTTTCGGGCTAGGTAGCCATAGTTTATTGGATTTTAATCTGAACGGTAGCCCAAAGCTCCGTTGGTCGTCTTCAGCGGCGGTTGGCAAGAAGATCGAATCGAATTGCCAACCGCCGCTAAAGATGTCCAACGGAGCTTTGGGCGAAACGTTCAGATTAAAATCCATTAGAGCACAGCTACCTGGCCCGGAAACACTCATCACCAAAACTGAGCTTATATTTCTTAATGCATTTTTTCAGGCAATTAAAATAAATTGATTTTGCAAAAAAATTGTAACTTGGACAAACTGGCTTCAAATTGTAAAATTTGCTACTCCGCTCTTTGTCGATATAATATAAATCAGAATATGTGTGTGCACTGGAATTGTAATCCATTTCCAGATGAGTTGTAGTGTCCCTAAATTAATGTCAAAAATCCAAAATCTGCTAATTCTTAACCCGAGGGTGTGAAGTAGAGAAAACGGATGTTTTTGCTAATTTCTAGTACATAATAAAATATTGATGTGTTTTTAGGATGGAAGTGGTGGTATGGGATTAGATTCAAACGGTGTTGAAAAAATCCCAGTTGAAATTTTACCGAAACACATCGTAGTTCAAATTGCATCGGGGGCAGATCATTTAGTTATGTTGACTGATAAAGGTGAAATTTATACAGTTGGATGCGGACAACAAGGCCAGCTTGGTAGACTATCGTCTCGAGAAACTAATCGAGATAGAAGACATGGAATCGGTAATTTTTTTTTTTAAACTATAATGTTGATCCAGAAATTGTACTTAATCAGAGTGGCCACAGACCTGCCAAATAAATTGTTAAATTGTGTTTTCAAAGACCACCAACAGCTAAAGTTATTTGGGCCTAGCACCAATTCACATTTTCAATTCATTATTTTTTTTTTAAATAATAAATTGAAAATCCAATTGACACTGTTACCAGCTCTCGGGCTAGAACCCGGGAACTGGGGACTTGTAATAGAGGAACCATAGCAACGCCATGTACACAACAGCATTGCTAAATGCTCGGCCATTCTCAAGCCCCCTGCCAATAATAAAACAGGAAAATCATGTGCGAGGAATCAGGGAAATCGTGATAATAATTTTTTTTCTGATGCAGCCAGGCTGAACGCCATACTGCATGCCAGTAGATGGAAATATCTCTTAGAGGATGTATGAGATTGATTTAAATATTCACTGACTTGGTGAACCGTAATAAAATTTTTAAACAATGCATGCCACTTAACGTGTATGGATAAAAACGTGATGGAAACATGTATTTTAAAGTATTGGGAAACTTAAAATCGTCAGGGTTTTTTCCCCTAGATTTGTGTGGCCACCCTGATAATGTTACATGTAATTAGTATATGATATTACATACAGTAGAATCCGCCTATTACGACTTCGTTTATAACGGTTAACCGTTTTTAGCGACGTAAATGCAAACTCAAGTTAAGTTTCATATAGACGTACTATGAAAGCGTATCTGTATAGTACGACTCCGGTTTAAGCGACCAACTGCTTTTAGCGACCTAATTTTATAATAATCGTCCGGTTAGAACGAAATTACAATACATATTGTGCCTCTGATCTGTAATGCAATGTTTAATTTTCATTAAAGTTACATAATACATACATACATTTGTAAGTGTTAATATATGTTGTTTTATTTTCATAGAAATTAATCTATTGTACGCTATATGTGTTATATAAAAACAAGCTTAAATTATGCGGTCGCTTTGTGCGTCGTCCGGTTGATACAACATGATGTCGCCGGTCCCTCAAAAGTCGTTCTATCCGGATACAATACTGTAATAGTGCAACCTGGACATGTTATCAATTGGGACTAACATTGAACAATTACTTTTTTAGGTTCATCGTTGAAACCAGGGCTAGTTATTGTAAAAGCGTCGAAAAAAATGGAATTTTCTGATATTTTTGCTGGTATATACTGCACATTTGCAATTGAAAAATCACAAGGCACTGTTCACGTATTTGGTTTAAATAACTACAGTCAGTTGGGTAAGGTTTTCGAACGTATACTATAATAGCATTGTTTTGTTTTTCCTATACTAACAATTTTTATCATGCAGGTTTACCCAAAGAAGAGCCATACTATCGACCGGTAAAGAGCAATGTTTTTAACGGCAAAACGTGGACTAAAATAGAAGGAGGTCAACATCACACGATTGCATTAGATTCCGATGGAAAAGTCTACGCTCTCGGTCGTAAAGAATACGGTCGTTTAGGCCTTGGCGAAAACTGCGAAGATGCAAAAGAGCTCACACTAATTCCTAAACTAGCCGATAAAAAATGTAGGGATATTGCTTGCGGGGAGTCGACATCGTTTGCGGTCACGGAAAACGGAGACCTATATGCTTGGGGTTTCGGAACAGGAGGAGCGCTCGGTAACGGAGAAGAAGACGATTTATTAGAACCGACGTTAATAAAAGGGAAACAGTTATCGGAACGTCACGCTATAAAAGTTAGCGGAGGAGGACAACATACTGTAGTATTAGCAACGTCGTTACAAAATAATAATACAAATAGCAATAATTAGTGCTTTTTAACTCGTATAATTAAGAGTTTTAAAACAGATTCTCATATTCAAAGGCTTGATAATTATTATCAAAACTTGGAACATGAAAATCTGTTTGAGATTGTTTCGATTTTCTTAGGTAATATCAGTTGTTGAAATTCATATTGATATTACGTTTTAAATCTTAAGCCAAAATAATTTCCAAAACAATCTTTTCTCAGACAACACTTATTATATTAAGACGTCTTGTATTGGCAAACATAATATCAATAAAAAATATTTTTGTCTTTTCATATTTACTTTGCATTGGTTTGTGATTTTTGCAACTAACTGAAATCGGAGACGGAACTGATCAAAAAATACTTTCATCATTTTGCAGTTATAAGAGCTTTGAATCGGTAAGTAGACAAACGGTACCTTTTTTGCCATATCCACTACAAAATAACCACTTTTCAATGCATGTATACCGGCCTGTATTGGGTCATTTAATTAATGGACAGGTGTGCCGAAAGTGTTTCCGTCAAATAGCAAGTGCGGTTATGTGCGAAAAGTTCGAAAAAACTAAAAAATCACCTATAGTCCAGTCACGAGAGATTAAAACGGGGGGTCCACCTTGCGTTTTGTGCAGCAAATGATCTTATTTTTTTGTGTCCTCAAGCATATTTAGGAGATGTCAAATCCAAGTTTGTGACCTCTAAAACAGGACGGGGGAGTTTTGGTGGGTTAAAAACCACGATTTTTTTGCACTTTTTTCGGTTTTTTGCTTATAACATAAAAACGGCTGGTCCTATCGAAAAAATGGTCCTATTCAAAATTAAAGGACACAAAATTTACTTCAAAATGCACTAATCAAATATGTTTTATTTCGACTTTTACCGACTCTACAGAACTTAGAAAAACAAAAAAAAAAATAAACTCCTTTTTTGTTTGAAGACGCTAATCTCAGGAACTACCAGTCTGTAAAAGAAGCAAAGTAGTAATCAATGAGACACTATACGAGTTTTTAAAAAAATCAATCCCAAAGGGTGAAAACGGGAGTATAGGATTTATTGTAATAACAAAAAATCCTACACCCACGTTTTACCCCTTTTGGGATTAAATTTAAAAAAAAAATTGAATAGCCTATAACCTTTCTTAATAAACGGGCTATCTAATAAAAAAAAATTTTTAAATCTGACTGGTAGCTCCTGGGGTTAGCGCGTTCAAACAAAAAAAAAAAATAAACTCTTTTTTGTTTGAACGCGTTAATCTCAGGAACTACAAGTCCGATTTAAAAAAATTTTTTTTTGTTAGATAGCCCAAAGGGGGTAAAACGGGGGTGTAAGATTTTTTGTTATTACAAAAAATCTTACACCCACGTTTTACCCAAATAGCCTATAACCTTTCTAAATAAACGGGCTATCTAACAAAAAAACATTTTTTCAAATCGGACTCGTAGTTCCTGAGATTAGCGCGTTCAAACAAAAAAAGAGTTTATTTCTTTTTGTTTGAATGCGCTCATCTCAGGAACTACCAGTCCGATTTGAAAAAATTTTTTTTTGTTAGATAGCCCGTTTATTAAGGAAGGTTATAGGCTATTCGATTTTTTCAAAAGTTAAAAGCTTGAAAAAATGCTTTTTTTCATTTTGGTAAATTTTGGCGATTTTCTAAGTTCTGTAGAGCCGGTAAAAATGGAAACAGAAACATATTTGACTAGTGCATTTTGAAGTAAATTTTGTGCCCTTTAATTTTGAATAGGACCATTTTTTCGATAGGACCGGCCGTTTCCATGTTATAAGCAAGAAACCGAAGAAAGTGCAAAAAAATCGTGGTTTTTAGCCCACTAAAACTCCCCCGCCCTGTTTTAGAGGTCACAAACTTGGATTTGACATCTCCTAAATATGCTTGACACAAAAAAATAAAATCATTTGCTGCACAAAACGCAAGGTAGACTTCCTCTCGTGACTGGACTACTAGAACCTAGATAAATAATACTAGAAAACCGGGAAAAGTTAGGGAAATTTGGAGATAAAAGACCAGAGAAAATTCGAGAACTGACCGATTTTTACGAAACTGTAGATCAATTGGCATTTAAATTATAATAGGTACTTGCCTGGTTATGTTTAAATTGTGATAATTCCTGTCAAAAACTGGTTAGAATTAATATAATTTGGTGTTGGGTATATGTAAAAAAAACTTTAGTTTTATAAAATTTTATTGGAAAGCAATTACAGATTTTCGATTTTCATAGTTTTCTATTTATCAGTGATACATTAACGATTAAACATTTCCACAATTTTTTCGCGAATTTCTGACATCTGGTCTAAACGTTGCATTTCTTTGTTGTAAGCTACTGTTAGATTTTTTTTAAGTAATTCATGATATAAATTAAGATATTCCTTTAAAATAAGTTTATCTTGAGGAGTTCGTAATTGAGCAAATTTGCAATCGGTAGTGTGTTTTATATGTTCGTTCCATGGATCATCATCCGGTTCCCAACCGTTTAATTCTTTCAGGCACAAAAAACACTTAACGGTGTCATCGTCTTCCTCCCCACATTTGTAGAAGCCTGCTTCAGATAGCTGGAATTAATTTTGAAAATAGTTATAATACTTTAGTCGGATTTATTTTTTCCGTGATTTTAAAGTACGAAAAAGAAATGACCATACCTTCTCAGCTGTACATTTAGTATCATTCTTAAAGGGCCAATTTTTAAAAGTTTTTAATCTATTTTCTTCAAAAAACATCGAAACCTAAAACGAAGAGGATTAATAATGGATTAATCTAACTAATCACAAATAAAAACGTAAATACCTCTGACATTGTGGATTAAAAGTATGTGATTAACTATTATAAAATATGTGTACTAAATTAAAGAATTATAAATAAAGACTGCAAGTACAAGCCTTCAGAGTTCAGTTCAGAGAACAGATACACGTTCAGGTCACTTCAAGTTTTTAACTTGTCAAAATTCGTTTTTAATTTTCAATTTTAAAACTTGACCTAACTTTGCAAAAATAAAAATCACTACAAATTATTAAAAGGAAGTTTGCTTCCATGTTTTTTGGGCGCCCTTTTTTACAAGTTGAAGTTACAACATAACCAAACTTATAAACGTCAAAATGTTAAAGAAACATTTTTTCTTGTATTAATAAATATAATATATTATCTACCAGAAAAAAGTTACATGGTGCACAACTCTCTGCCTGTGTTGCCTGTATAATGTATATTTAATTTATATTATTTCTTGTTTTAATTGATGGGTGTCTTCAGTTTAAGAGTACAAATATTTTTAAAAAATACTCAGTTTTTATCACTTCAAAATTTTTCTAACAAGGTTGAAAAGATGACATATTTAAATGTCGCCGAAAAGAACGATGCAGCAAAAAATATTGCTGGATTTTTGTCAAGAGGAGCATCAAGAAGGGTGAATAATTTATTTCGAAATCATTTTTTAGTGTTTAAACAAATGTAATGACTCGTGACATATTTATTTACAGAGAGAAGGATTTTCACCATATAATAAAATATATGAATTCCAAGCTCAAGTGTTCGGTCAAAATTGCAAAATGGTAATGACCTCAGTGTCAGGTCATATGTTAAATTATGAATTCAGTGGAGCGTACAGAAGTTGGAATAGTTGCAATCCTTTGGATTTGTTTGACGCACCTGTTTTCAAAGAATGCCCAAAAGACTTCACAAAAGTTAAGGTAATTTTCAGCATAGATTTTCAAATGGCAAAGTCTCCTGGTTTCTTATTGGTGTGAAACATCTTATGGCGCGGGTGTAAAAACGGTTTATTGTTACGTTGCTCATTAGGGTGGGTCAAAAATGCCAATTATTTTTTTTTTACAAGTGACACGGAAAAATAGGTTGCTAGACACCTTAAAAAAATTCTCACCAAATATGAGCTCTTAATTTAAATAGGAAGATCCTCCGCACCACAGTTTTTTATTTTTTTCTCAGTCCAATAGAAAAAAATTCATATCTCATCATTAATTGATTGTACAGAAAAATGTTTTAAGAGAATTTTGTAGGAAATTTAATGCTCTACAAAAAAGGTATCTTATATTTTTTCCGCAAACCTCACCATTTGAAAGATATTGAAGATTTATAATAGTCATTTATTGTCGAGTTATAAAATTCATAAACAAAAATAAAATTTGTCTTAAAATAATCAAACTTAAATCTTCAATATCTTTCAAATGGTGAGGTTTTCGGAAAAAATATAAGATACCTTTTTTGTAGAGCATTAAATTTCCTACAAAATTCTCTTTCAAAACATTTTTCTGTACAATCAATTAATGATGAGGTATGAATTTTTTTCTATTGGACTGAGAAAAAAATAAAAAACTGTATTGCAGAGGATCTTCCTATTAAAATTAAGAGCTCATATTTGGTGAGAATTTTTTTAAGGTGTCTAGCAACCTATTTTTCCGTGTCACTTGTAAAAAAAATAATTGATATTTTTGACCCACCCTATTGCTCATAAATTCTTATCTCTGGAACTACTATGAAAATGTTTCACATCTGCCAGGCGTCCCACGACAGCTCACATTTTTCTAGTATATGTACATCGGATGTAATTATGCTAGCGGCTCACACCAAAAGGGATAGTTCTATCTGGATTTATAATTTCATGTGCGTTAATCTGAGAATTTTGTTTTTAGAAAACAATTGAAAGAGAAGTGAGATCATGTAACGGATTAATAATATGGACGGATTGCGATCGAGAAGGAGAAAACATAGGCTTTGAAATTATAAATACTTGCCTAGCCATAAAACCAAATTTGCCAGTATATCGAGCGAAATTTTCAGAAATAACAGCTGTATCGGTATTTCGTGCTTTGAACAATCTCGGTGCACCGAATAAAAACGTAAGCGATGCCGTCGATGTCAGACAAGAATTGGATTTAAGAATAGGTTTGCATTTTTTTTTGCACTTTTAATTTGATTCGTATTAAAATTTGATATTGCTAAATTGTTAATTAATATTTTCACAACTCCGCTATTGAAAATTCGAAAAACAATTTGCATTTACTCTGAACGAAACACAGCATTTGCAACTTCACACTAGTTAATAATAATAATAATAATAATAATGATTTTATTTGCTTTGCCATAGATATGGATACAAATCGTCCTTAATTTATTATTGAATGAGCTCATTAAAAACTCAGACAGTCATGTTAAAAAAATCGTCTATTTTATAGAAGGAATGTTCAATTAAAAATATTTTTAAATGTTTTTTGAAATTGTGTAATTTATTATGTGTTGTAATAGATTGGGGTAATTTATTAAATATTTTTATTCCCAGAGTGTTGGGTGATTTTTGTGCAATTTTTAGCCGTGTGTAAGGAATTCTAAGTGCATGTTTTGCTCGCGTGTTTATGTCATGAATGTCTGAGTTTCTAACGAGCTCATTACAATTCTTAAAAATATGGATTGACAATTCATAAATATAAATTGATGCCAAAGTTAAAATTTTTAATTTTTTAAACAAATCTCTGCACGATGTTCGATGCGACACTCCACCAATACATCTGATAATCTTCTTTTGGCAAACAAACACATCATTTGCCTGGGAAGATATACCCCAAAAGCAAATTGTGTATTTTAATCTTGAATACACTTGCGCATAATAGAAGTTCAATAGTTGTTGTGTTGTTAACACTTCTTTTAAATTTTTAAACATATAGTAATAACAGTTCATTTTAGAGATTAGGTTAGTTGCAAACGCTGTGTTTCATCCCTTGTAATGTAATATACTATTATAGTATACGACGATTTTTGATTATTTGCAATCCTTCGTAAAACTAAAGTGCAAAACAAAATTCGAAGTACTGTGCTACTATATTTTCCCTTTAAGTCAGTTCTTCCCTTCCCATACTTCGCTACTTTCAACTGTAAGTAATTAGTCCCCACTTCTGCGCGCTACAGTTCTTCTCTCTGCGCAGAATCTAACACATAACCTAGTAGGTAATTTTGAATGTTGGATTTGAAATGAGAATGGAACTTAGAGAAAGTATAACTTAGCACTGTCGTTGCGCACTTACAGAAATATTAAATTTAGATTTTTTTTTTCTAGGTGCTGCTTTCACTCGCCTTCAAACCCTTCGACTGAAACAAGTGTTTCCTCAAAAACTAGCCAATAATTTAATCAGTTACGGAAGCTGTCAGTTTCCAACATTGGGTTTTGTTGTCGACCGTTTTAAGGCAATAGAAGATTTTATACCGGAAAAGTTTTGGAAATTAAAAAGTAATTATTTTTTGTAATTTTAATTTTCTAAATAAATATTTACGGTATTATGGAATATTTTTAAATTTTTCAGTGACTCATACGATCGATGATCTAACGGTAGAATTTTCATGGAATCGAGGTAGACTTTTTGAAGAACTTCCATGTCAGGTGTTTTTGGATATTTGTCAGGAGCAACCGACAGCGACGGTTACTTCAGTTGAAAGCAAACCTAAAAGTAAATGGCGTCCATTGCCACTCGATACAGTTGTAAGTAGTATTTATTATCGAGCGTCTATAATTTACAATTCATTCATTCAAGTACTATTTAATTCTACATTTATAACTTTTGATTATTTGTCGACACGGTTGAAACAATTAAGCAATAAGTTTTTTTAAACATAGTTTGACGCAATACAGTCAGCTTTTCCTAAGAACACTCTGATAACGACGTTCCCTTCAATGCCAGATTTGAGGAGAGACTACAATCTTGAGTCATCCATATAAAGGCTATCACTAACGACTCGATATTTATTTTTGGACCTTTTCGTTACTCCTTTCAAAAATATAATTTGATTAAATTACTTCAGATTTAAGCCGTATTTATAAAAGTAATAGTGAAATTTTTCATTTAGGAAATGGAAAAAAGCGCTTCGAGAAAATTGAAAATCAATGCAAAAACGGCTATGAAGATAGCGGAAAAATTATACACTCAAGGTTTTATAAGTTACCCCCGTACTGAAACTAACATTTTTCCAAAAGAATTGAATCTCGCGAACTTAGTTCAACTACAGACCGTCGATCAACAATGGGGACCTTTCGCAGCTGGAATAATCGAAAGTGGAGGTCCTACTCCAAGACAAGGAAATAAGTCCGATCAAGCCCATCCTCCCATACATCCGACAAAATATACAGATAGTCTCCATGGAGATGATAAAAAATTGTATGAATTTATCGTAAGACATTTCTTGGCATGCTGTTCGAAAGATGCGAAAGGCTTCGAAACAATCGTCGATGTCGTCATAGCAGGGGAAGGCTTTCAAGCTAAGGGTCTGATGATTATCGAAAGAAATTATCTTGATGTGTATCCGTACGAGAAATGGAATTCAAAGGAAATACATATTTATCAACCACAGCAACAGTTCGAACCTACTACACTCGAAATGGTGATTAATATTATTTTTTATTTTGACAGTTTAGTTGGAACTTCCACCAGTTCTGAGATTATAACCTGTGCCAACTTTCTATTGGTCGTTTCAGTTGCGCAAGCACTATACGAGCAATTGAGCATGCGCAAAGACGCGGCCACATGCATAGCATGGACATGTCCATAAGACAGGCATGCACCCTCCCCTGAATGGCTTCCCCTCTCGTCTAAAGTGGCACTTTATATTACATCCCCAGATTTTGTATGTCTATAATCTACAATCTAATTTGAAGTAAGTAGTTTAATTTATTTAACAATTAGGTTGAAAGTCAGACAACTGCGCCATCGTTATTAACGGAAGCTGATTTAATAGCTCTTATGGAGAAACACGGTATCGGAACGGACGCTACACATGCTGAGCATATCAGCACTATCCAGACACGAGAGTACGTCGGCTTAGAAAATGGCGTTCATTTTGTTCCGGGTACATTAGGCATGGGATTAGTTGAAGGGTATTGTCTTTTATTAAATTACTAATTATTAAAGGCAGACATTGCCATAACGTCGGGATCTTCTTCGTGACGTGATTAAAAATCCCATACACAGATCCGATTATCATTTGTCACAGAGCTACTGACATTTAAAATAATCACTTTCGTCATAACCTCCCCACGTGGTTAATTTGTTTTGTAATCTACTAGGAACTATCGTGGGATACCTCATATAACTTCTATTATAACATGTTTTAAGTAAGGTTTGCCTTAAATGAGGACTACCATATTTTTATTCATCAGATAATGGCAAGTGAGGACGTCCAATCTTACATTTTTTATTCGTTAGATGGCGCTAGTGGCAAGTAAGATATGTCAAAGGTTTAAAGTGGTTTAGAGATTAACCGTTTGTGTTTAGTCATTCTCATTATTAAGGAATAAATAATAAAATAAATACAAAATTGCGATTTAGTCGTTAAATGATTGAATGACTGATACTTTACTTGCTAGTCGCGTCATCAGGTAGCAGAAAATATAAACAGTACTGACATTTAAATAACATAAGTGACAAAGTTACTAGATCTAGTAACTTTATACCTTACTTGCCAGTGGCGCTATCAAGTGATAGAAAAAAGCCTGGTAGCCTTCAATAGACACGTTATGTAATTTTTTAGTTATGACGGAGTAGGCTTGGAGATATCACTTGCAAAACCAAACCTTAGAGCGGAATTAGAAGCTGATTTGAAAAGAATTTGTGATGGTCAAAAAAATCCACAAGATGTGTTACGCGAGCAGGTATAGTTTTATAATTGTTACAGATATTAAATTTTTAATTAATGCATACATTAATTTTTAGGTTAATAAATATCGTGAAGTGTATCGACAAGTATTAACTCAAGTACATCAGATCGATGCTGCTATCGGTCACCGAATAAATGAACAACCGTTAGGAAATGCTGGACAGTTGCCTCAATTAACTGCTGTAACGGATCAGTCTCCGTTAAAATGTCCAAAGTGTGGTAGTAACATGGTGATACGTCCTAGAAAGAACGGAATGGGGAAATATATCAGCTGTAGTTCTTTTCCGGCTTGTAAGAACGTACTTTGGTTTCCGTCTGTCATTTCAAATATAACTGCACTCGATGAACATTGTCCAACAGTATGTATTTTAAAATTTCTTTTGATTGTTTGTATGATCAGCTCTTAGGTGGTACGACCACACCAAGCATCGAGATTTTTTTTTGTCAGTCTGGCATTATTTTTTTAAGTCTACCCCTGCTAATGAGAGGGTCGAAACATAGCGTTTGCAACCAGTGTGAATCACGCGTTGCAAACGCTATGTTTTGTTCCGAGTAATTTTATATTATTTTTCACAACAACTCTATTGACAATTGAATTTGAAGTATGTGCAATTTGGGCGCGCAAAAAAGCCGCAAAAATATTAAATCTGTCAGATCTATGTGAAATTTATGTGGGGTTATGTCTGTCATTTTGACGTTTTCGAATATTATATGCGGATTGAAGTTGGCGCGACTCAATCGCTCTGTCTCCCTCTTAACAACGTTAAAAAACAGAAAACTGACAACTGAAAATTTTCATCTTAAACAGGTACCGAAAATCGAATTTTCAATAGCGGCGTTGTGGAAAAATTATTTATTTATTTTTTAGTGCGGACCTTCATTCAAAAAACTTAAGTTTGAGTTTCCGAGAAGCGCGTTTCCATTATATATGAGTCCACACATTGCTTGCATCGGAGGCTGCGATAGAGCAATTTTAGTTGATTTTAATTTAAAACTAGACACAATAAGGACAAGTAAGTAATTTTTTTTTTATTATTTATTTTTGTGCATATTTTTTCTCTGCAATTTTTTTTGAAGCCACTGTCTATCAATTTATTGTTTTTGGCTGTGTTCTGGTCTTTTCTGTTCAAAGATTTTCAACTAAATGATGTGCGCATGCGCACAGTCTTAGACTGCACGTACGGCTGCGCATTCTCTAATTTTAAAATAGAAGAAACCAACATCCATACTGCCATTAATTCTTAGATTAGAACGTGGGAAGATGGGTTTTTTAACATTTCATCGATTTCATTTCAGGAGGTGCAGACAGTTCAACTGAAGACAGTGGTATCGGTTCTGAAATTCAAAGACCGCAACATGATTTTAGAAACGAAAATAACCCCCAACAAAATACTTTTCGAGGTTCTTCAAATACAGTCACTAGAAACGATTCCAATGAAAACACATGGAGCAGGAATGCTAGAATACCTCCGGCACCAAATAATACAAGAGGAGGGATGGGACAAGGGTGGCCATCTTTTAATGTAAGCAACGGTAATGCAAGAACAAACAATAATAGAATTGGAGATACGGGTCTAGGATGGTCATCTAATTCAAATAATGGTATGTCAGATCGAACGGCTGGAAGTAATTCTTGGGGCAATAATACTCTTAATTCTGGGAATAATATGCGGTTACCAAATAGTCAGACAAACGGAGGAGGGATGGGACAAGGGTGGCCATCTTTTAATGTGAACAATGGTAATGCAAGAACAAACAATAATAGAATTGGAGATACGGGTCTAGGATGGTCATCTAATTCAAATAATGGTATGTCGGATCGAACGGTTGGAAGTAATTCTTGGGGCAACAATACTCTTAATTCTGGGAATAATATGCGGTTACCAAATAGTCAGACAACCATAGATGGGAATGATGTAGTATGCGGTTGTCCGGCACCAGCAATTCTACTCACGGTTCGAAAGGCTGGTCCGAATATAGGTGAGTATTTTCAAAGACTAGATATTCGTATAAGAATGTTTATGTGTAAACATCTTTGCCATATTTCAGGGGTCGGCAACCTTTTGAGACGGAAGAGCCAAAAGTTACAATTTGCAAAATTTCCCAGTTTTTAAAGAGCCACTAACATTTTTATTTCAATATTATGGTATTTGATTAGGTTTAGGTATATAAAAAAAAAGTTCTGACTGCGACCGTTGACGACACAGTGCACCAATAACTAGACAAACAGAACAGTGTTGCCACATTTAAAAAATGTCAGCTGTCCGTATACTCTCTACTCCACCTATTCTCACTGTTCTCTGTTGAGTGTTTTTATCCTGTTTAAAGTTTTTTTTGCAGTATAATATTTTTTATGAGTTTTGAAAATAAAATAATATAATTATTAATATTTGCGCATGGAACTGGAGAGCCGCATCTTGACATCATAAGAGCCGCATGCGGCTCGCGAGCCGTAGGTTGCCGACCCCTGCCCTGTTTGATTTATTTTCGAGCCCCTAGCAGAAGTGACATTGAAAAAATTAATCGTAAATCAGAACCAGCCATATACACGATGTTTATAAATAAACAAAAACAAGCGAAGGCTTTGCAGTTTGCACTCGCCATTTTTTTTTTGTTATAACCAAAGAGCATTTCGATAAGATGCGACATCTAAATAAGAACGATGATTTCTAACAGTGACAGGTGATACTTTATCAGTCAATCTATTGAACGAACCACCCGAAGCAACGCCTCTTAGAATCTAGCTACTCTGGATTGTTGTGTTAAGGTCATTAAAATTTTTTTTTCAGGTCGTCAGTTTTATAAATGTGCGAAAGGCAAAGATAATGGCGGCTGCGATTTCTTTTTATGGGCTTCCGATGGAAATGAACAAAGCACTACAACGACAGATAATTTTCCGAGAGGTCCTCCGGGTAACGGTCCAGTAGCGGGTGGATCTGCTACAGCTCTCCAATGTGTTTGCGGGGAAACTGCAGCTAAGTATGACATTTATAATATTAATATTTTGACTTATCTATCAGTCAATTGTAACATATAAAATAGTAACGTGATCTCTATCTGTAATTTCGGTTTTGAAATATTTTATCCGATATGTATTTACAGAATTTTTTTCTGTCTGTGTGTTATCACTTAAGAAACCGAAACTTACAGTAAAGGGTACTTTTAATCTGGTTACAATTGGGTTAAGATAACGGTCCTGTCAAAACTGACATTAATGCAAGCTACGGGTACAGGTTATTTATTAATAAAATATAAATTTCAGGCGAACAGTTTCAAAGGAAAATCAAAATAAAGGCCGATCGTTTTATTGTTGTCCCAAACCACAAGGTTCGGGGCAATGTAATTTCTTTAAATGGGCCGATGAAGTCGACCAGTCTGATAATGGCGGGGGTGGCGATGATTGGGGCGGTGGTGGTAGAGGAAGCGGAGCAGGAATGGCAGGTCCATCCTGGGGAGGTGGAAATACTAATGGTAAAATAATTATTGGAATACAATTTTTTGTAACGAACTTAGGTAACATTTATGTACCTACGTTCTAGATTGGTCGAGAAAAAATTCGAGGGGAAGTCAATTTTCTAAAAGCAAAAATAAAAAAAAACCGTTAGGAAATGTGGGAGCGCCTTATAATCAAGGTTCTCGAGGAAAAAGAAAATGTGGACTGTGTAAAGAAGAAGGTAAGCGTTTTTAATACGTTTAAATCGTACTTTTTTTTATTATTTTCCGTTGGAACGACAATACTATCAAAGTAAAATTTAATAGTCGACCAATTTACTTGGAAGTATTGATATCTTAAAATGCAGCGCTGACATCTAGCGGTAATTTTAATTTGAAGTAATCTTGTCAACAGGGTTCCAACATTAAAAAAATAAAACTATATTTTAATTGGAGATTTACTTGTTTTAGGACATAATCGTAATAATTGTCCAAATAAAGACAATTTTTGAGGAGTGACAACTTAAGCCTCGTGCCTTAAATGTAATGGAGTCGGTTTTCTCGATCCGTTGGTTAATTAAGAGAAGCGGCTTTTTTGTAGGCCCTTTTAACTTTTAGTTAGTTCAACTAATCTCTTATCACAACACTTGTTTCCTTTTTTGTATAAAATTGTTATAATTAAACAGTTAAGTATTATTTTTAAAATATCAAATCATTAATTTGGTTTTTTTGTGTTAATTTATGTTGAAAAAAGTCCACCAAAAATATTCAGTTCAAATTTTAAACATGTTTTAAAAATATAAAACAGATTAGTAGTGGAAGTGTGTTTTTTTTTTGTTAATATTATTATAAGAAATATATTGATTATGACGTTTTATACGCTGCAGTAATTTGTCAACGTGCAATGATTTTTTTTCTGGTGAATCGATACTTTTAAAATTTTCCCGTTGTATTGCTATCGCATTGACGGGTGCCGCTTGAGTTGCTGGTGCTAAAAACAAAAAAAAAGTTGATTGTTAAGAAGAGTCGTCAAGGCTATTTACTTTATTCGACCTTGGGAAATGGAAATCTGCGTTATTATTATTTCCATGGAAATTGTATACTTTACATAAATTAACTTTTTACCAATTTTTTTAACCTTTTAAGACCTGTCAAATCGTTTATTAACATTAATTTTTCTATACAAATGTCGCCACTAAGAAATTTTAAACCCGTTTGCAAATTTATTAAGTTATTAAACAATCGATATGTGAGTGCACGTTTAAATGAAGTTTTTATCGAATCGTTCAAAGACAAAGGCAAAATAACACTGAATCGGCCCGAGAAATTAAACATACTTAATATGTCAATGGTAAATCAAATCTATCCTGTTTTAAAACAATGGGAAAATTCAAAAACGCTTGTAATAATCAAAGGGGCTGGTGACAAGGCGTTTTGTGCCGGTGGAGATGCAAAGACTTGCGCAGAATCAGAGTTGCGCGGTGAACAATATGCAAAGCGTTTTTATTTATTAGAATTTTCGATGAACGCTTTAATCGGTCAGTACAAAATACCTTTCATCGCTTTAATGGACGGAATTGTAATGGGTGACGGTGCTGGAATATCTATACACGGACGATACAGGGTTGCCACGGAGCGATGCGTGTTCGCTATGGCGGAAGTATCAATCGGTTTCGTTCCAGATGTCGGAGCATCGTACTTCTTGTCGCGTCTGAAAGGTGAATTGGGCCGATATTTAGGTATGACTGGTCATCAGTTGGTAGGTCGTGATGTTCAAAGAGCTACTCTAGCTACGCACTATTGTGAAAGTCAAGATTTGGCACAGTTAGAAGATGAATTAATGAAATGCGACGACGATAAACAAGTTTTAAGAATTTTAGATAAATTTCAAAAGAAAGATACGGGAGTTTTTAAATTAGAACCGGTTTTAAGTAAAATCGATTATTGTTTTTCGGCACCGACTGTTGAACTCATACTTGCAAGATTACTGGAAGATGATTCTGAATGGGCTAAAGAAACTATTGACACTTTGCAACAGATGTCGCCTATGAGCTTAAAAGTTACACATGAAATGATTAATCGTGGTAAAAATATGAATCTAGCGGAATGCTTGGAAATGGAATATCAAATAGCTCAAACAGCCGTTTCACATAAAGATCTTTACGAAGGTAAATATTGGAAAACATTTTTTCGGATTCTAAAAATCAGTAAAAATAACAAAATTAAGTCTGCAATCTAGAAAAGCGAGATTCGTTTTTATAATTTTAACTAGCTTTAATCCATGGCTTCATTCGCGTGAATGTAGGTTTTGACTGAAATGTTATCTTAAGCCAGATAAGTTCTTTTTGAATTTTTATATTTTGTTTTTAGGAATACGAGCTGTGATTGTTGACAAAGACAATAAACCTGTTTGGAGACCCGCCAAATTAACAGATGTTACTCCAGAATTAGTGGAAAGCTTTTTCCCAAAAGCACGAAAGAAAATGATAATTTATTAAAACCTCTATCTGAAATTCAATAAAACATAATTATTTTATACCCAATTTTTTTTTTCGGTAATAAAATAAACATTTTACTAAAGTAACGAACATTTTATAATCATAATATCGCGGTCGACGGGAAATTTTTAAAATACTTTTATAACCGGTCAAAGTTTGAAATTTTCGTAGCAGTGACAGCGCCACAAAGCAAATTTGGTTTCGAAAATATTTTCCTGAACATTTTAATGATGTTCTTTTTGAGTACAAAAATAGTATTAGCGATTTTAATTGTCTTTTGAATGTTTTTTTATTTAGTTTATGAAAAACAAATCTGTATTTATTATACGTATTCGGTATAATTTCCGTGACGATATTATTCATGTCAGCTTGACGTTTTGGAGTAAATTGGTAAAATAGATTTTTATAACCAATTTTTAATTATTCTAGATGTAATAATAATTTAATTGCATAGTTAATTTAATTATGTGCGTGACGTTTTTATAATACTTAAATTAGTTTAATTTGTGTACGACGTGTGTGCACTGGTGCGATCCGAAAACATATCAAGTAGTGCCAGTGAAATTGTAACACGTATGTTATGAAGTCCAGCTGGTATGACAGATACAAGTACACATGGAATAAGTCGATCAGAGGAGTTGATCGACACGAGTACGAGTGCTCCAATTGATAACAATGACAGAGAAATATGTGACAACTCGGGAAATAATACTCTGCAAAATCTCACCTTTCAAGACTTTTTACTGCAGTCACAACAACATTCACAATATCGTTACTTCAACAGAATGTATAATATTTGCAGAGAATTTTGTTTTGTTATGGCATTGATGTTTACTACATATGCTGCTTTTCAAAATGGGTATACATTTATTTTATTTTCATAGATAAAGGTCTCATTTTGCACAGACCCTTGCATCAAAACTATAAATATTATTTATAAATTTGGCGTCCGGGCTGTGTATAATTGGACTGCAGAAAGCTTCATTTTGCACAGTTAATTTTTGATTGAACAATTTTACATGCTATCGAAATGAGCGTCGTTTCTTTCGCGGCAGTCCGTTTAATTTGAAACTTTAACAATTTACTTATTACATTTTTGCCTACGACTCCATGAAATTTTATCTTTGTAGCTTTTTGTTTAGCTAAGTTATGGACCGGCAAAGCTAGATTGCCTATTCATAAGTGCACAGATTTCGGTGCAGTCGCGGCAGGGGAAATTATTGCGTTTTTGATAGACTTATAGGCATTTCCATAGCAACGTATCTGTAATCTAGAAAATTTTTAAGACTTCTGATATTTAAATTTGTTATAAAATAAATATAATTGTTTTGTATAAAAGCCTGAAGAAGACATTACAGTATTATTACATCGCTTGATGTCGTTTTAAAGACGAAACTAGTAATGATATTAAATTTTGAATATAAAAATATGTGTCTCAGTCTGTTTTATAATTCTACATTTAGTTGATACGAGCCATCGATTATACATAATTACATGTCTTCTAAAAAACTGATTGGAAGACATGTAATTATGTATAATCGATGGCTCGTATCAACTAAATGTATAATTATAAAACAGACTGAGACAGATGAAAAAATAAAAAACTGATTGGTCGCTAATGACCTAAGTTGTCAACACGTCTATAATTTACTATAAAACTGATTGGTTGAAAAGCAACTTTTGTTTTATAAGCAGATCACCAAAAATATCACATTCGCCACCGGCGCGACCTTTTTTCCCTGCCGGTTCGCTTGTCACCGATTGGTTTCGTGGTGAATTGAGCGCTTCGATGGCGCGGGCGTCGCAGTACGATATGTCTTTTATTATGTACTATGCACCGTGGGATGCTGAAAGTCAAGCTGTTCGAAAAGAATTCGATGTTGCTGCATCGTTTTATTATAAACACGTGAGTTAAACTCTGACCTTTTGAATTTTTTATCACTGCAGTTGTTTTTCAGTTATTTAATTGTTTTGATGAATAATGATATCATTGTAAATTAACAAAACAAAGCCTTTTTTTGTTTTAATTGCTTTTTTAAGTATTATTCTGTATTTGTTTTGATACATTGAAAAATTCACAGATTTCGCAATCCTTGCAACCATCGAGGACAGTGGAAATGATAACAGCATATATGAAACATAATTAACTGTTTATTATACACAAAATATTTATCAATGCACTGTTTAGTTTTATCAGGAATAACCCTATTATTCTTCTGTTATATACGCGTTCACTTTTGCTTGATTACTTAACTTTTAAATGGATTTTTCTACAGTATTTATTAACATTTGCTCTAAAATAACACCGCAGATCGTCGCAAATACCTCTCAATTAACTAGACATGATATAACACACATTTCGAAAAAATTGCACTTGTTCAATTTTGCATGATTGCTCCTCACTTGATCGCGACACCGTTGTCTTTTGGTCTTGAACGAAAACTCGTAACTCTGCCCCCATATACGAACATAAACATTTCCAATGTTAATAAGTAATTGTCAATTTTGTGAAAATTGTTTTTTTATATTTTTTTTTGTCACAAAAGTCTTTTTTTCTATTAATTGTTTGTATCTAAAGAAAATGACACTTGTATCCATTCCACGAAAGTTTGTTTTCTTTGTAATTCGCCATTCAGTTGACAATTTTAAAATGATTTTTTTGCCATACCCACTATATAGAATGCATGTTATGTATGCGTGCAAAGTGACTTGACAGGCCGGTGTGCAGGAACGTATCTTTCTCACACTAGTGTGGGAAAACAAACCATTTTCATAATAATTTATGTTTATTCGTCCTGATGCTCCCGCTATTACCTACTGACATCTACTCTCGGCCTACTATAGAAGTGAAGTTGGCGACAGAAAATGTACTGTTAAATTTTTTTGAAATTACTGAAAATGAAGTGAAAAGCAGCCATTTTATAATGGGTATGGGAAAAAATACCATAATATATGTGTATCTCCTGCGTAATATACTCGTTTTAACATAATGTCTCTACATATACAGGGTGGTCGGGAAGCAACCCGAAAACTCTTCAGAGATGATTTTTAAGACGTTTCTATATTGTTTTATATTAATTTATCGTCCGTTTATTTATTTATTCCTAGTGTGGATTTTGAAATAAACGAATCAAAAATTATAACTTCCGCGTTCTTTGACATATTTTGGTCATCTTATCTCTAGATGAAAAAAAAACTTTTTAATAAAAATAAACCGCCTTCAAAAAACCACTAAAAAGAGGAAAATAATTTTTACTTTTTAGTGTCCAAGTGACATTTACCTTAAAAGAATCACACGCCGTTACTCACTTTTATTAAACCGACTTTCTTACGCTGTCTGATATGTCAAAAAGTGACATTTACCTTAAAGAAGTACACACCGTTACTCACTTTTATTAAAATCAGCCAAACTACTGAACCGATTTTGATGAAATTTCTATGGGACCAATCTGAAAGCATATCCTTTCAAATAAAAAAAAATTTCAAAATCGGTTTATAAATGACTGAGTTATGAGGTAACAAACATAATACAATTACAACCGAATTGAGAACCACCTCCTTTTTTGAAGTCGGTTAAAAATAAACGAACATATAAAATAGCCGAGATATTTATATGGCATATCTGTAACTCATTTGTTACCAATTTCCAGTTACTAATCCGAAAATTGGTAAAAGAGTCATTTATATTTTTAATTCATTAGTATATGAATCGGTACTAGGCGTGCATATTGTTGGCGGTTGGTGGCCTTAAATAAATAAACAGATTTGTCTCAAGGATCTTCGTGGAAAAGTATTTGTTGTGTTTTTTGAAACAGCCGATGATATAAGTAGTACGTTCAATATAAAAAGTTTTATTGATGACAAAGATAGACCTCGCGCGGCGAAAGATGAAGCCACCGCGTCATAGTAACGTGAATGCATTGCGCCCGCCTTCTAGCTTGCTATTGGCTGTTTTGGAGATCCATGAGCGTCGAGTGTTTTCTAACCTAACGTCATAAAACCCAATGTGCAGTTTTGTGTACACGGCATATTATTGATGACGTGCCTGGCTTCATCTCTCACCGCGGGCACTCTACTGCTTTAAACAGTCATGACCTTAGTTGCCGAGCGTCTATAATCTAATCTAATCTAATCTGACAGGCGCATTTCGCCGCTGTAAACTGTTGGCAACCGGGGAGCGAATGCGCCATGCAGCGCGACAAACTAGGAGGAGGCGTGTGGCCCGGACTCGTTGCGCACATCGGCAAACGAGGCTTGGTTTACCGTGGCCCAATGACTGCTCCGTACATGCTGCGCTTCTTACGTAACCTCGCATTTCCGCTACATCGTATTAATTCTGTTGACGATTTGAGCCGATTACTTAGCACTCATGATGTAAGTTTTTTTTTGTTTTGTTTGACCTTGAGTCGTAAGATTAACTTTCTTGGTAGCTCAAAGACGTTTGGTTCAAAAATCCTGTTTATATTCTTTGCAATCAAAACAGCGAAGGAACTATTAAAAAAACTGAGCTGAAAAGATTTCACCGACGTACAAACGAACGAATGTACGTATGTACATACACAGACAGAGAGAGGGAGGGAGGGAGGTAAAGAGAGAGAGATCTCTAAAAACAGTAGATTCAGACTCTAGGGACCTCAAAACGTCCTGCAGATATGTCCACATTTTTTATTCGCAAAATCGGACCAATTACAATAACTACCAATGGGAAGTTAATAAAGATAAAGCATTGTAAGGGCTAGATAAAATGAATTTTATCCTTTTGGTTTTAGGCTGTAGTGGTAGGTTTTACTGAGACTCCCGAGCAATATGCAGTATTGTATTCAGCCTCTCTGATGATATTAGAGCGAGATCCGTTGAGAGAAGTCGCCGTTGCAGTATCGATGGGTCCGTTTTCAGCGCAACATTTAGAACCGAGTCTGTTACCAACGTTAAGACTCGTTATGTGGAACGAGACGTTGGTAAGGAATTTATTCAGAAACTGACATATTTAAATTAAATCGAAAGAATCTGATTAAAAGTAAGGTTAAATATGAAAACTGACTTGAAAGAATCTTTCTAAATGAAAACATCAACGTTCTAGGAATATTCGTTGGAAAACGGATGGAATGCTAATAATTTAGCAGTGTGGGTTTTAACAAAACTGCACAGACCTGTAGGTTGGACTTCTCCTCCGGGATTAGGCAAGAGTCAAACTTTGGCGACAATATTAAAACCAGGTCCTGCCTTGCTACTTTTTACCCCAAGGAATGCTTTAATCCAAAGAGATGATTATTATGAAGTGGTGAGTTTTTCTATGATATATTTTTTAACGACTAACGACTCACTAAACCAGGGGTCGGCAACCTTTTGAGACGGAAGAGCCAAAAGTTACAATTTACAAAATTTCCCAGTTTTTAAAGAGCCACTAACATTTTTATTTCAATATTATGGTATTTGATTAGGATTAGGTATATAAATTTGATTTTTGATTTAACATATTAGCTTTAAATATGAAATAATATTTATTCATATAAAAACATACAAATGTTTCGCACAAAACATATTTAAAGTATTTTAGCTAGCTATGCAGTGCACCAATAACTAAACAAACAGAACAGTGTTGCCACATTTAAAAAATGTCAGCTGTCCGTATACTAACAAAATAAAATATAGTTACTTCTTACCACAACAGTTTTATTGATGGACGTACATTTCGAAAGCTAAGCTTTCATCTTCAGCGAACACTACTTAATACTACTTAATAAAATTGTTGTGGTAAGAAGTAACTATATTTTATTTTGTTTTTATTCCAACCAGAGTGCTCATATATTTTTATTGTCCGTATACTCTCTACTCCACCTATTCTCACTGTTCTCTGTTAAGTGTTTTTATCCTGTTGAAAGTTTTTTTTGCAGTATAATATTTTTTATGAGTTTTGAAAATAAAATAATATGATTATTAATATTTGCTCATGGAACTGGAGAGCCGCAGGTTGCCAACCCCTGCACTATACTAAAAACCAAATCTATTTGAAATCACCAGATCTGGGTACTTTGGTTTCCTTTTTGTTGTAATTTTACAACAAAATACTAGCAAAAGTAACCAGATCTGGTGATTTCAAATAGATTTGGTTTATATATTACTTTCATTTGGTAACAATGCACATTTCGCAAAAACTTTTTTTTTTTATATTTACTTTTGAAACCAAATAAAACTTAGACATTCTTTCAGCTAAGACAAGTTAGTTTGGATTATTATAACTGTGATAATAGTAATGTAATGGCGTCAGTTTTGAAAAAGCTGTCTCAAATACATCGAATCGGTAAGATTTTGTTTATTCGATCGGTTTTTCTTTTGTTCTTTGTTTGACAGTAAAATTTTGTTTTAGAAAATCAACAAATACGAAATAATTTAAAGAAACGGTGCATCGGAAAAAATACATTTGAATTGAAACCGTCGAAAATTAAAAATAAACCGTTTGCTAACGTGTCAATAAATAATTCGTATTGTTCGAAAGGCCAAACGAATGATTTCTTACATACTTGTTCCAATGTAAAATCGACGAATGATGAAAATTTTAATTATTTTGATACATGTTTGTTAGAAACTTTTAGTAAGATTGTTGTTAATGATAATTATAATGTGATATTAGAAAATAATAAACAACTTCCTGTAAATACTAACAAAAAAGTTGTAACGTCAATGTTAAATAGCGACGATGATCCAAGATCTCCGGATAGTTTGCTACATCAACGCCAAAGAGAGACTTGCAGGTAGTTTTTATGAAACTATTTTTTTTTCATAGCTATAAACGTGTCAACTTACTTATGGCGCCACTAGTTTTGATATTTTGGACGAAAATGGCGGACATAAACGGTTTCTTATTAAATAGACTTTGGTAGGAACTAGCAAAGTATAATCGAAGTACCTGCTATTTATGACATACATAATTACATAATTCAAGGTTATTAAAAATTGCAAGTGGAAATTTAAACGAATAATGTAAATAAGACAAACAAAAATAAACAAAATCCACTACATATTTTGTGTAATTAGTTCTGATTTTAGTCGCAAGATAGCGTGGTTGCAAACGTCAAATTAAAGCTGTGCATAGGGAGTTCTGTGTGTAAGACAGAGATCGATATATAAAGCAGTAAATAAGAACGAGATAAATGATCGCTAATAGGAAGTTTCTGTAGTTACTGTAAATAAATAATACCCATACTAACCCATACAACCTGATAGCGTCATCTTTGTTTTGTGATTTTATCAATAATTTCTTATTTCAGTAGTCAGTAACTACAGAAACTTCCTATTAGCGATCATTTATCTCGTTCTTACTTATTGCTTTATATCGATCTCTATCTTACACGCAGAACGCCCTATGCACAGCTTTAATTTGATACAATCTGTTTGTATGAAAAATGTATGAATGATTTTTTTTAGGTTCTTTTTAGCTGCTTATCATATTTATAAACCTGTTTTTGCTGAATTGGAATCTCCAATCAACGATGTAACTGGTTTGGGATGTAAAACCAATAAATCACTTTCGATAGCCGCACTTGATTCGCTACGTTATTTCGAGTTGGCAAATTCTCTCGGAATTGAAGTTTTATCAAAACCGGATCAAACCGCTGTTGTCATTATCGATACTAATGTAAGATTTTATCAAATTTAATAAAAAAATAATAAATAAGTTTTCAAAAATTAATTTCTATTACAGCATGAAACTCATTACGTGATGGACGCTGCATTTTCTGTTACTAATTTGCAAAGTTTTATAATGAATTTTACTAAAAATATTTTAAATCGAGAACTACTTTCTAAAATCGAAGGTATACATGCTTCATCGTCGAACATATCGAAGAAGAACGCAACTCAAAAACTAATTTTCGTTCCTGAACTTACGTCAGAGACGTTTTTACCAACTATAATGGAACATGGAAAGGTATTGTTTGAATAACGTTTTTTTTTTACATTGATCGAATTATAATTGAGCTTGAGAATAGCCGAGAGTGTAGCAATGCTGTTGTTTACGTGGCGTCGCTATGGTTCCTCTATTACAAGTTCCCGGGTTCTAGCCCGAGAGCTGGTAAAAGTGTCAATTGGATTTTCAATTTATTATTAAAAAAAAAATAATGAATTGAAAATATGAATTGGTGCTAAACCCAAATAACCTTAGCTGTTGGTGGTCTTTAAAACACAATTTTATTTATTTCGAATTATAATTTTTTGTAATTTATGGACATGACACATTGAAAGTAATATAAACTTTCTTTTGTTTTATAGAATACCGTAGTGCTATTTCATAATTCGCAATGTGCGTTCTGTATCGATGCGTCCAGAATAATTTTGAGAACGGCTCGTTTGTTCTCCGAACTGAAATTCTTAAAGTTCTTCCGAATCGATGGCGAAAAAAATACATTGCCGTGGAATTTTCATATGCATCATTATCCTACTGTTTTATTCTTCCCATCGAGAAGGTATATACAGGGTGTAAACGATTTTGCCGAACATACAGCAAATAACATTGAGAACATATACAAGTTTGTAGTAGGCTATGGACTTTGAGATCATGTTTAACAGGTTCTGAGTTACTTTAATTAATAGTCAACCGTTGCTATAAAAAATTGTTTAAAAAATTCATTACTGTTTTTTCTATGTAATCCAGTACATATTTACATTAGATCTTATGGTCCATAGCCTACTACAAAATTCTTGTTATTTTCCCTATGTTCGGTAAAACCATTTACATGTACATATTTTAAAACTTAGAATGTATCTGAACTGATGAAATAAAAAAAAAAAAGATCAGGTGTGTCGTGATCACACATGGTAGAAGTGAAACTTCTTGTTAAAAAATATTAATTAGAACGAACTATAAACGCGCGCCGCAGTTGGTTTACTAGACCTCCCGCGGCGAAAGATGAAGCCACCGCGTCCGAAAGATGAAGCCACCGCGTCATAGTAACGTGAATGCATTGCGCCCGCCTTCTAGCTTGCTATTGGCTGTTTATTGTCATGAATAGCAGTTTGCCAAAATTGTACTTAACGTCATAAAACCCAATGTGCAGTTTTGTGTACACGGCACTGTCTGCGGCCAAGCAGGCGTTCACTAGCATATTGATGACGTGCCTGGCTTCATCTCTCACCACAGGCACTCTACTACACGTGACGTAGCAATATGCGTAGTTGCGCGTTGTCTTTGAGTGGCCCCGCGCATGCGCGTGACGTCACTTCTGTAATCTGTACCCAACTTCTGCGACAAAATTCTGCATTACCCACGAGCTATCAAAAGTTCAATTAAAAAAAGTATTGGCAAATATAATTAGTAATATTTATTTGTTATTTTACTGAATGAATTTGTTTGTGATTTCAGAAAAGAGGAGAGTAGAGTATTTCCTCAGAATGTTTTGCGAACAGTTTCGCATTTTGTGAGTTTTATAGTCGCAAATTTAGATCCTCCGGCTCGACTTCATGCAATGTGGCTTCTTTGTCGACATTCACAGGTCAGTGAAAAAATCATTTTAACATTTAATTTTTACTTTCTGAGTTATCAACAAAATGGAAAATCTGCATTATAATAGCAATAAATGATTGCTAAACATTCATAAATAATCCGTTTAAAAATTTGAATTAACGGAAAACATCTGAACTGAAGTTGGCAACAGTGAAAATGGCGTTGTGCTAAAATGGCGGAAAATAAACTTTGATTCTTTGAATATTATGTATATTCTGACATAATGTCGAGAAACGGACGTTAAACGCATTATTATTATTATTAATATTATGTATATTCATGATTATACTTCTAAAAGTTGAACGCATTCTTAATATTGTAGTTTTCTGAAGACATGCAAAGCTGTATAAGCAACGTTCGACGCGAAAGCATATCTCTGATTGGTACTTTATTACGTGAATGGAGACGAATCAGCGGACAGTTGAAACAAGATGCGCGCGGATTATTCAAATGTTTACAGCACTTGAGGCTGTTGCATTTATTACTTGGTACAGTTGCGTCGGAAGTACAAAACGTCGACGCGATTGAGCTTTCGCTAATGAAGTTGCAAAAAGCCTGGATATCAGTTAATTTGCAAATAGTGTACAATAGCTGACAGATAACTTATTTTATGTAGGAAAAAACATTAAAGATGTATGTATAATGCTCGTTGGAAATGTAAAATTGAATGCTTGCGCACTTGATATTCAGATAGTCTTTTTTTTTTTTGTTAAGTTTTCAGGTTAGAAACAAAATTATCAGATACATGTTAACTTGTCAATATTTAATGAATGATTTTCTTCGACTTAAAAAAATAGTTGACAGTTGTGGATCGAAGTGAATCGGTGAATTATGGAAACTAATGAAGCTTAAACTTCAGGACCTGATTTTGAAGCGGCTTGACTTTAAGCCCTAAACTCTTAGAATGCTGCATTTTAAAAAATAGAAATATTTAATATATTTATTTGTTTATTAATTTATAAAGATGTTTCATATGAAATATTAGTGTCGGTCCCCGAAAAGGCACCATTTGCGACTTAAGTACTGAATTTAGTGATTTTTAAATATTACTATTGTTTATCTTATCTCTCTTTTATATGATATTATTTTTCAATTCGTCTATTTACATGAAATACGAAATTTAAAAAATATTTTTTTAGGTTACGTAAAAACAAATGTATCGCAAAATGACGGTTAAAACCGCCATTTGTTTGTCAACATGTTGCAATCAAAACGTACATCTTTATTTTTGTTTTTATATTACAGCAATTGATTTGGGATTATTAAAGCTTTTATTTATTTATTATTCTTTTTTGTTTCTTTGTTTATTTTAATATTGATACAATAAATGTGATACTTTTCATTGGATAATTTTATCATAATGATGTAACACGCGTAGACAGTAAGAGCGATGACACACACAGCGCTTTGTGCCGACTCGTCGCCTAGGGCGGCTGCCAAAGCTGCAAGTATGTTAGTGTTTTTCAATGGTGCAAAACATAGTGGCAATGATCGCCTGCCGCCTCGACACATCGTCTCTCAACAAGAACTGCGCGCGGTTTGATTGCTCTGCCTGCGCTTGTTTACATTGTTTTGTATAAGCGCTGCCACAGATCGGTTTTTTTATCGGCAATTATAGGTTTTCAGTATTTCACGGCCGCCTGGCTGCCACGTTGACAACGCTGTGTGTGTCATGTCGAGGCGGCTAATTCGCGCAGAACCGCTGTGTGCCATCGCTCTAAGTTTATGATGTCTTTTGAATGGACAAATTAACCTCTAAAATATTACGTTTTTTTCCCTTAAATATGGGGTATTGATTATTTTTGTTTTACTGTTAAATGAATCAATGAACTGAGACATAGTGAGATTATGAAAATGTCTCCACTCTGAATTTGATGTGATTAATGTCATCTGGACTTAATTTATTTCGTATTTTTAAGGTTCTTGAGTTCCCGAACTTCGCCATTAATAAAGTAATTTTTAGGACCATGATTAAGAGTAAAAAAAGGTAAACTTCCTAATTCTTTGAGTTTATAGTTTTGTAATATACCTAACTAAGGCGTGAATTCAGTAACTTCTTGAAACATTGCAAAAATGGTCAAGATTGAAAATACCAAAATTGTGTACAGACAATGAAGTTTCTTGGGCCAAATAGTTGGTCTTTTGACGAGTGAAGAGTAGGCGAGTTATGATCAATTCCATTTTCATTTTTCATGATATTGAATGGTGAATCTTGTAAAATAATGTAATAAAGTATATTTTCTTGTAAATATAAATTACTATATGAAGTTATCATTTTGCGTATTTTTAAAAAACATTAATTCAAATAGATTATTTCAAAAAACCTTACATTTAATAAGTAGATTAAATTAAAATATAATGCTTATTGCATCATAAATCAAAATGGCAATTGGCAAAATAATGAACGTATACGACCGCCTTTAAATGTGCTGAAGCTGTCAACATGGTTTTTACAATTTATAAGTTTTTAAAAAGCCCGAAAATATTTAGAAATGTAAGGATAAATATTAGACGGAATTACACTAACAGAAATATTCTAAAACTTCACGAAAGAGGTGTTTTTCATGACATATTTCCTGATAATTCCAAGTAAGTTTTGAGGTTATGTGTGTAAAAATAATATTAATAATATTCGTATCGAAAAAAGAAGATATCCTTTGTTTATTGTTTGTTTTTGTAGTAATGAAATTAAGGATCTATTAAATACTGGTCCACAGACAATATATGCAGGGTTCGATCCAACAGCCGATAGTCTTCACGTAGGGAATCTCTTAGTTTTGATATCATTAATTCACTGTCAGCGTGCAGGACATCGTGTTATTGCATTGGTATGTTTATTTGTAGCTATAGAATAACAGATTGTAGATTATAGACGCTCAACAGCCGAGGCAATCAGCGTTAGAATAACAATTTGAGTAAAATAATACCGAATAATAAGGCTACGTTATGTGTGATAAATCTATTATTAACATTGTTTAGAAACTCAATTGGTGCCAAACTATATTTTATATTAGGTAGGTGGAGCAACAGCCCAAGTCGGAGATCCCAGTGGTAGATCAACAGACCGACCAGAACTAGAAAATAGCCTCGTTAAAAATAATGCTAAATTAATAGAAAAAAATATTAAACAAATATTTCAAAACCATGAACAGTATTTATGGAGCGGCCAAGGACATACGGACAAACTGTTTCCAGTAATGTATGGTTTATTTTCATTTTGGGTAAGTTCTGTTTTGCGCTCAGATCGATCCCAGCATAGGATAGAGATCTTTCAGAGCATATAAAATAATTTAATTAATGTGGATTCGAACGCATTAGAGCGCTCAGATCGATCTGAGCGCAAAACCGAACTAACCTTTTATTTTATATGATCAAAATAACATTTACCGGTTTTACTTTTATTATTGAGCGCTTTTTTAAACATTTTAGAGTTGTTAATAATGACGAATGGTATCGTCAAATGAGCGCCATTGATTTTGTAAGCGGTGTGACAAGATCTTTTCGAATGGGCACTATGTTATTACGTACAAGTGTTAAAGAAAGACTCGCTTCCCCTAGCGGAATGAATTGTGCAGAATTTTTATATCAAATATTTCAGTCAGCCGATTGGCTCTATTTACTTAAGAAATTTAATTGTCGATTCCAGGTACATTGTTTTGAATTCTACATATAAAAAAATTATCGTAACTTTATTGAATTATGAATTATTACAGATTGGTGGTAATGATCAAATGGGCAATATAGTCAGTGGACATAATTATATAAGTAAAGAAATTGATGAAAAAGTTTATGGTAAGTTATTGTGTCAATGGCGCTGTGTTTACTAGAAGATGTACTAAAAGCTTAAACAAAGATCATAGAGACGCCACAAGCATTTAAAAATGAAGCCGGTCGCCATATTTATTCAGATCATTCATTTTGGGTAAGTTCGGTTTTGCACTCGATTGATCGAGCCGAGCGAACAGATTTTTGGTCACGTGATAAGCGAGCAAATCGAGCCATCTAAACAATTCCGAACGTAATCTAGCAGATTTTTCCAAACGTCAGAATAAAATGGCGCCAATAATTTAAATTCTTATTACTAAAGCCGAAATATATTCTTTATTGCTCATTTTGATTTAATTCAACATTGTTATAATAATAAATCATGAATCACAATTTTTTTCATTTTATTCCTTTATTTTAAAATTAATAGTAGTACTGGTTGTTGATTTTTTCGACCCATAGATATAATAAATATTTTATTTAATCATTCTGTGCGATATAGACTTATTGATTATTACTATTCTTTGAATAAATATTATTCGTGTGTTTTTACCTATTGAAAAACTACCTCATATAAATAAACTTCGAAATTTATCTATTCTTACAACAAGTGTTTCCGCTCATTTTTAAAATGAATGCTCTGAAGATGGTTGAATCTGCTTGCTCGCTCGCTTTCCTCGGAGCAAATCGAGCGCGCTCGATCTGCTCCAGATCTTAAAACCGAACTCAGGATAGAGATCTTTCAGAGCATATAAATGTTAAATTCGAACGTATTAGAGCACTCCGATCAATCTGAGCATAAAACCGAAATTACCCTTTATATGTAAGAAGAAGAAGAGAATAATATTATCTAATCCATCCCGTTTGGCCTCCATGTTTGTTAGGTCGGTGACGTTAGACTTAGTTTCAACTTTGTAAGAGCAGTTATGTATTAAGGGGTTAAATTTTTTATTTTGTCCAAAAACAAACTTAAGTTCACATAATAAAGCCACAATGCCTGTATATTGTCGGCAGGGTTTGGCACTGCGACCCAAGTTTTTTTTATTCGTCAGATAGCGTTAGTGGCAAGTAAGGTACATGTCAAATGCTTCCATTTTTTATTCGTCAGATGGCGCTAGTGGCAAGTAAGATACATGTCAAATGTTTAAAGATTAACGGTTTGTCCCCCAGGGGGAACATTGGAATATTGTTGTTCTCGCAATTGCATTCCAATGTTCTTTGGGAATTGGCGTTCCCAGGAGTCCGAGCTCGTACTAGTCGGTTTGTGTATGCCAGCTGGCAGATTCTAATACACAAATAGATTATTAATTGTTGTGTTGAAGACGCTAATGACCTGAGTTGTCGACACGTCTATATATTATCTACAATAATAATAATCACGTTTAACGGTTTGTGTTCAGTCATTCTTCTATTCGGTAAAATCATTTTTTGTTGTATCTTTTTAGTATTTACTTTTAAGTATAAAAATAAGAATAATTCAGCCATTAAATGATGTATATAAACAGTACTGATAGTTGAATGACTGATACCACTTGCTAGTGGCGCCATAAGGTGGCGGGAAAAGCCTGGTAGACCTCAGCAAAACGACTTATCGAATAGCTATGCTGTCGTGGAATCTACCAATTAATGCGCATACGGTTTTAGCATTTGTTTGATTCAACTGTTTTGAGGTAATTATGTAAAATTGTACATTTTCAGGATTAACTGTGCCACTTTTAACAACCGAATCGGGTGAAAAACTAGGAAAGTCAGCCGGAAATTCAGTTTGGTTAGACGCAGTGAAAACATCACCGTTTTCGTTATATCAGTACTGGATAAGACAAAAAGATTCGGACGTAGGCCGTTTATTGCGACTGTTTACATTTCTTGATGAATCGAAATTGGATCATTTTGATGCCGAAATCAAAAACAATTCTTCAAGGCGTGAAGCGCAAAAAGTTCTCGCAGAACAAATTACATTACTTGTTCATGGAGGTACAATTTAAAAAAAAATTCACAGATTTCGCAATCCTTGCAACCATTGAGGACATTGGAAATGATAACAGCATATATGAAACATAATTAATTGTTTATTATACACACAATATTTATCAATGCACTGTTTAGTTTTGTCAGGAATAACCCTATTATTCTTCTGTTATATACGCGTTCACTTTGCTTGATTACTTAACTTTTAAATGGATTTTTCTACAGTATTTATTAACATTTGCTCAAAAATAACACCGCAGATCGTCGCAAATACCTCTCAATCAACTAGACCTGATACAAAACACATTTCGAAAAAATTGCACTTGTTCAATTTTGCATGATTGCTCCTCACTTGATCGCGACACCGTTGTCTTTTGGCCTTGAACGAAAACTCGTAACTCTGCCCCCATATATGAACATAAACATTTCCAATGTTAAAATTTATTTATACCTTAAGTTACAAATGAAACTTAAATATGTCTTTACTCGCGACTTTGCGCTCGTTAATGTCGCTCCTCAGCTCCCTTTAGTTTAAAATCGGCTCAGTAGTTTTTGAGACAGACAGATATTTGTATTGGCTGAACTGTTGATCTTGATTATTTCGCCGCGAAACTAAAATCTACTCGAGCGAAGAAAAATCAGAAAACTAGTATCATAATAAAATTGATAACATGTTTTCGTCTTAAAATTTTAGAACAAGGCTTAAGAAGTGCAGAACGTGTAACAAATGCATTGTATGGACAAAATGATTCTCTTAGCGTGTTAGGAACTTTAAAAACTGAAGAATTATGTCAAATTTACGAAGGTGCAAGAATTGTAGATATATTACCAGAGGCTGGTTTAACTGTCTTGGATCTAGCATTGAAAGCAAATTGTTTTTCAACACAGCGTAAGTATTTTGTTTTGTATTACGTCATTTTGTTTTGTTTTTAGTGTATTTGCCATATGGCACATACACTATTGGCGTCGGTCGGATGGCGGGACCTAGGGGTCGGACCAAAATTTCTCGACGTTTCATAACCTCCTGAACACTTTGGCACCATTTTTAGAAATGTCTATTTATATATATGTGTGTGTGTGTGCGTGCGGGCAATAACTTTCGAAAGAGTTAATTGATTTTGACGAAATTTGGTAGGCACGTTGAAATCCATCACCGCACGAAGCCTATTTAAAATGGGCCCAATCGGACCATTTTAAGAGTGGTTTTTAGGGGTTGAAAAATGTTTTTGGGCCCGAAAATGCCGAAAAAAATCTCAGAATCGTTTCAAAATTGAAATTTAACCTTTTAGTAACGATTAAAATGTGCTGCTAAAATTTTAATAAAATCGGCCCGACAGGACCGGACTTACAAATTTTATGAAAACACTAGTTTGCGGATAGTGCTTTACTTACTGAAGGGTGTATTTAATTTGGTACCGAGGTTGCATTGATAAAAATATTAAAATTAAGAAAAAAATATTATTTTAAGGGATGTATTAAGGGGTTAAATTTTTTATTTTGTTGAAAAACAAACTTAAGTTCACATAATAAAGCCACAATGACAGTATTAGCAAATACACTATGTTGTCGGCAGGGTTTTGGCACTGCAACTAGGGCATGCAAATATTCGGATGTTTCAGGTATTCGAATATTCGCTCAAATTTTAGCCAATATTCGAATATATTCGAATAATTGGTAAAAATAATAAAAACACTGGAACTTCAATAAATGACTTTTAATTATTTAAAATCAACACGCCTACTGCACGTCCATAAATCCAATCAATATTTTAACAACAAAAGCAGCTTACTTCTAATTAAAAAGAGATCAAATAATCATTTTTACTTTACTTAGTTACGTAAAAATTCAGATCAAATCAACTAAATATTAGAGCGCACATAGCTTCCGAGAACCATAGATCAAATGAACATATTTAAGTAATCAAAAAAATTCAAAATTCTTTCTTTCTGTTTTTCCTATTCAAACAAAAATATTAAATGAGCATCTAAGACGCATTTTTATTAATTAGTACCACAAAAGTATGGGGTATTGCTCCCCTATAAAAAAAATACTTCACAAATAAATAATACGTCTATTAGCACGTGCGAAGAGCAAATCAAGCAATTAAGTACACGTACGTAACGTAACGTAAGTAAATAGTTATATCAAATAAACATGCAATAATTAACAAAAAAAAAACTTTTCTCGCCCCGTTTCGATTCCCCTCCCACGCCCTAGCGCGAACTTAGAGCTAGTGTAGCGTTTTAGCGCCGCCGTAAACCGTTTTTAAACAATTTTAATTCTTAACAAATAATTCGAATATATTCGAATAATAGGAATTACTATTCGAATAATAAATGCAGCCGAATATTCGCTTTATTCGAATATTCGAATTGCATGCCCTAACTGCAACCCGAGATTTTTTTATTTATTTTGTTTTTGTAGATGATGCAATGCGGATTATAGCAGCAGGTGGATTTTATATAAACAATCAACGTACTCAAAATATGAACGAGGTACTTGTACCGGGACTTCATATTTTACCAAATCATGCTACAATTATTAGAGTTGGAAAAAAGAACTATCATATTATTAAATGGAATATGTAAATAAATAATGTTTTTTCTTTTACCATTTAACTCTCCTCACCAGTCATTAACACGCTTATATTAGCTTCACCTGTATGTTTGCTTGCTTGCTTGTTTGTCAGTTTGTAACCGACTTCTTTGAACTTGATTTTGACCAACTTTGAACGGTCAGATTTAGTTTAAACTTTGCACACTTATCAAGGACCGACGACAATACAATAATTCCATAAGTTTGTCCCATTATCCTGACCAGGATCTCCAGGACTAAAAAGTAAAAAGCAAAAAACTTCAGATTGAACTGAAACTTTGCACACTTATCAAGGACCGATGACAATACAATAATTCAATAAGTTTGTCCCATTATCCTAACCAGGATCTCCAGGACTAAAAAAAAAAAAAAAATTATAATTTAAAAAAACTGAAAAACACGCTTTAATGAACTAAAAAGTAAAAAATAATTAATTTTATTGTAAAAAAGCGTGGGGTGCTTTGTATCATATTTTCATACTACCCCACGCTTTTTTACGATAAAATTAATTATTTTTTACTTTTTAGTTCATTAAAGCGTGTTTTTTAGTTTTTTTAAATTATAATTTTAACTGTGAAGTCACAAGAGACGATACAATTTTTGACAAAATGGCAAAAATCTATTTTTTTTGTTTCCAAACAGCGGAGACGAATAGAAAATGTAACAAAATCCAAAGCTAGTTTTATATTTTAGAGAATTTCGACTTCACTGCAATTAAAAAAAATTGAATCCAGATCAAAGCAAATTTATAGGGAAAAATTAAAAAATCTTAAAACGCTTATATCTCTGTAACTAAAAGAGATAGACGAGTTTTGTCAACGGGAATCGATTCAGCGTGTTTTTCTCCATAAGTATGCATAGTTTCATCCAGATCAAAGCAAATTTATAGGGAAAAATTAAAAAATCTTAAAACGCTTATATCTCTGAAACTAAAAGAGATAGACGAGTTTTGTCAACGGGAATCGATTCAGCGTGTTTTTCTCCATAAGTATGCATAGTTTCATCCAGATCAAAGCAAATTTATAGGGAAAAATTAAAAAATCTTAAAACGCTTATATCTCCGAAACTAAAAGAGATAGACGGTTTTTGTCAACGGGAATCGATTCAGCGTGTTTTTCTCCATAAGTATGCATAGTTTCATCCAGATCAAAGCAAATTTATAGGGAAGAATTAAAAAATCTCAAAACGCTAATATCTCCGAAACTAAAAGAGATAGACGGTTTTTGTCAACGGGAATCGATTCAGCGTGTTTTTCTCCATAAGTATGCATAGTTTCATCCAGATCAAAGCAAATTTATAGGGAAAAATTAAAAAATCTTAAAACGCTTATATTTCCGAAACTAAAAGAGATAGACGATTCTTGTCAACGGGAATCGATTCAGCGTGTTTTTCTCCTTAAGTATGCATAGTTTCATCCAGATCAAAGCAAATTTATAGGGAAAAATTAAAAAATCTTAAAACGCTTATATCTCCGAAACTAAAAGAGATAGACGATTTTTGTCAACGGGAATCGATTCAGCTTGTTTTTCTCCATAAGTATGACGGAATTTCGTCCCGAAAAACCGGAATTTCGTCCCAAAAAACCGGAATATCGTCCCGAAAAACCGGAATTTCGTCCCGAAAAACCGGAATTTTGTCCCGAAAAACCGGACTTTCGTCTCGAAAAACCGGAATTTCAATCCAAAAAACCGGAATTTCGTCCCGAAAAACCAGAATTTCGTCCCGAAAAACCGGAATTTCGTCCCGAAAAACCGCAACTTCGTCCCGAAAAACCGGAATTTTGTCCCGAAAAACCGGAATTTCGTCCCGAAAAACCGGAACTTCATCCCGAAAAACCGGAAAATCGTCCCGAAAAACCGGAATTTCGTCCCGAAAAACCGAAATTTCGTCCCGAAAAACCGGAATTTCGTCCCGAAAAACCGGAATTTCGTCCCGAAAATCCGGAATTTCGTCCCGAAAACCCGGAATTTCGTCCCAAAAAACCGGAATTTCGTCCCGAAAAACCGGAATTTCGTCCCGAAAAACCGGAATTTCGTCCCGAAAAACCAGAATTTCGTTCCAAAAAACCGGAATTTCGTCCCAAAAAACCGGAATTTCGTCCCGAAAAACCGGAATTTCGTCCCGAAAAACCGGAATTTCGTCCCGAAAAACCAGAATTTCGTCCCAAAAAACCGGAATTTCGTCCCGAAAAACCGGATTTTCGTCCCGAAAAACCGGAATTTCGTCCCGAAAAACCGGAATTTCGTCCCGAAAAACCGGTATTTTGTCCCGAAAAACCGGACTTTCGTCTCGAAAAACCGGAATTTCAATCCAAAAAACCGGAATTTCGTCCCGAAAAACCAGAATTTCGTCCCGAAAAACCGGAATTTCGTCCCGAAAAACCGCAACTTCGTCCCGAAAAACCGGAATTTTGTCCCGAAAAACCGGAATTTCGTCCCGAAAAACCGGAACTTCATCCCGAAAAACCGGAAAATCGTCCCGAAAAACCGGAATTTCGTCCCGAAAAACCGAAATTTCGTCCCGAAAAACCGGAATTTCGTCCCGAAAAACCGGAATTTCGTCCCGAAAATCCGGAATTTCGTCCCGAAAACCCGGAATTTCGTCCCAAAAAACCGGAATTTCGTCCCGAAAAACCGGAATTTCGTCCCGAAAAACCGGAATTTCGTCCCGAAAAACCAGAATTTCGTTCCAAAAAACCGGAATTTCGTCCCAAAAAGCGGAATTTCGTCCCGAAAAACCGGAATTTCGTCCCGAAAAACCAGAATTTCGTCCCAAAAAACCGGAATTTCGTCCCGCAAAACCGGATTTTCGTCCCGAAAAACCGGAATTTCGTCCCGAAAAACCGGAATTTCGTCCCGAAAAACCGGTATTTTGTCCCGAAAAACCGGACTTTCGTCTCGAAAAACCGGAATTTCAATCCAAAAAACCGGAATTTCGTCCCGAAAAACCAGAATTTCGTCCCGAAAAACCGGAATTTCGTCCCGAAAAACCGCAACTTCGTCCCGAAAAACCGGAATTTTGTCCCGAAAAACCGGAAATTCGTCCCGAAAAACCGGAACTTCATCCCGAAAAACCGGAAAATCGTCCCGAAAAACCGGATTTTCGTCCCGAAAAACCGAAATTTCGTCCCGAAAAACCGGAATTTCGTCCCGAAAAACCGGAATTTCGTCCCGAAAAACCGGAATTTCGTCCCGAAAATCCGGAATTTCGTCCCGAAAACCCAGAATTTCGTCCCGAAAACCCGGAATTTCGTCCCGAAACCGGAATTTCGTCCCGAAAAACCGGAATTTCGTCCCGAAAAACCGGAATTTCGTTCCCAAAAACCGGAATTTCGTCCCAAAAAACCGGAATTTCGTCCCAAAAAACCGGAATTTCGTCCCGAAAAACCGGAATTTCGTCCCGAAAAACCAGAATTTCGTCCCAAAAAACCGGAATTTCGTACCGAAAAACCGGATTTTCGTCCCGAAAAACCGGAATTTCGTCCCGAAAAACCGGAATTTCGTCCCGAAAAACCGAAATTTCGTCCCCAAAAACCGGAATTTTGTCCCGAAAAACCGGAATTTCGTCCCGAAAAACCGAAATTTCGTCCCGAAAAACCGGAATTTCGTCCCGAAAAACCGGAATTTAGTGCAAAAAATCCGGAGTTTCGTCCCAAAAAACCGGAATTTCGTCCCGAAAAACCGGAATTTCATCCCAAAAAACTAGAATTTCGTCCCGAAAAACCGGAATTTCGTCCCGAAAACCGGAGTTTCGTCCCGAAAAACCGGAATGTCGTCCCGAAAAACCGAAATTCGGTCCCGAAAAACCGGAATTTCGTCCCGAAAAACCGGAATTTCGTCCCGATAAACCGGAATTTCGTCTCGAAAAACCGAAATTTCGTCTCGAAAAACCGAAATTTCGTCCCAAAAAACCGGAATTTCGTCCCGAAAAACAGGAATTTCGTCCCGAAAAACCGGAATTTCGTCCCGAAAAATCGGAATTTCGTCCCGAAAAACCGGAATTTCGTCCCAAAAAATCGGAACATCGTCCCGAAAAACCGGAATTTCGTCCCGAAAAACCAGAATTTTGTCCCGAAAAACCGGACTTTCGTCCCGAAAAACCGGAATTTCATTCCAAAAAACCGGAATTTCGTCCCGAAAAACCAGAATTTCGTCCCGAAAAACCGAAATTTCGTCCCGAAAAACCGCAATTTCGTTCCGAAAAACCGGAATTTTGTCCCGAAAAACCGGAATTTCGTCCCGAAAAACCGGAATTTCATCCCGAAAAACCGGAAAATCGTCCCGAAAAATCGGAATTTCGTCCCGAAAAACCGAAATTTCGTCCCAAAAAACCGGAATTTCGTCCCGAAAAACCGGAATTTCGTCCCGAAAATCCGGAATTTCGTCCCGAAAAACCGAAATTTCGTCCCAAAAAACCGGAATTTTGTCCCGAAAAACCGGAATTTCGTCCCGAAAAACCGGAATTTCGTCCCGAAAAACCGGAATTTCGTTCCGAAAAACCGGAATTTCGTCCCAAAAAACCGAAATTTCGTCCCGAAAAACCGGAATTTCGTCCCGAAAAACCGGAATTTCGTCCCGAAAAACCGGAATTTCGTCCCGAAAAACCGGAATTTCGTCCCCAAAAACCGGAATTTTGTCCCGAAAAACCGGAATTTCGTCCCGAAAAACCGAAATTTCGTCCCGAAAAACCGGAATTTCGTCCAGAAAAACAGGAATTTCCTCCCGAAACACCGGAATTTCGTGATAAAAATCCGGAATTTCGTCCCGAAAAACCGGAATTTCGTCCCTAAAAACTGGAATTTCGTCCCAAAAAACCGGAATTTCGTACTGAAAACCAGAATTTCGTCCCGAAAAACCGGAATGTCGTCCCGAAAAACCGAAATTCTGTCCCAAAAAACCGGAATTTCGTCCCGAAAAAACGGAATTTCGTCACCAAAAACCGGAATTTCCTCCCGAAAAACCGGAATTTTGTCCCGAAAAACCGGAATTTCGTCTCGAAAAACCGACATTTCGTCCCGAAAAACCGGAATTTCGTCCCGAAAAACAGGAATTTCGTCCCGAAAAACCGGAATTTCGTCCCGAAAAATCGGAGTTCCGTCCCGAAAAATCGGAATTTCGTCCCGAAAAATCGGAATTTCGTCCCGAAAAACCGGAATTTTGTCCCGAAAAACCTGAGTTTCGTCCCGAAAAACCGGAATTTCGTCCCGAAAAACCGGAGTTTCGTCCCGAAAAACCGGACTTTTGTCGCGAAAACCGGAATTTCGTCCCGAAAAATCGGAATTTCGTCCCGAAAAACCAGAATTTCGTCCCGAAAAACCAGAATTTCGTCCTGAAAAATTAAAATTTCGTCCCGAAAAACCGGAATTTCGTCCCGAAAAAACGGAATTTCATCCCGAAAAACCAAAATTTCGTCCCGAAAAACCGGAATTTCGTCCCGAGAAACTGGAATTTCGTCCCGTAAACCGGAATTTCGTCCCAAAAAACCGGAAATTCGTCCCGAAAAACCGGAATTTCGTCCTAAAAAACCGGAATTTCGTCCCGAAAAACCGGAATTTCGTCCCGAAAGACCGGAATTTCAACCCGAAAAACCGGAATTTCGTCCCGAAAAACCGGAATTTCGTCCAAAAAACCGGATATTCGTCCCGAAAAACCGGAATTTCGTCCCAAAAAACCGGAATTTCGTCTCGACAAACCGGAAATTTGTCTCGAAAAACCGGAATTTCGTCACAAAAAACCGGAATGTCGTCCCAAAAAACCGGAATTTCGTCCCGAAAAACCAGAATTTCGTCCCGAAAAACTGAATTTCGTCCCGAAAAACCGGAATTTCGTCCCAAAAAACCGGACTTTCGTCCCGAAAAACTGGATTTTCGTCCCGAAAATCCGGAATTTCGTCCCGAAAAACCGGAATTTCGTCCCGAAAAACCGGAAATTCGTCCCCAAAAACCGGAATTTTGTCCCGAAAAACCGGAATTTCGTCCCGAAAAACCGGAACTTCGTCCAGAAAAACCGGAATTTCGTCCCGAAAATTGGAATTTCGTCCAAAAAAACCATTATTTCGTCCCGAAAAACCGGAATTTCGTCCCAAAAAACCGGAATTTCGTCCCGAAAAACCGGAATTTCGTCCCAAAAAACCGAAATTTCGTCCCAAAAAACCGGAATTTCGTCCCGAAAAACTGGATTTTCGTCCCGAAAAACCGGATTTTTGGCCCGAAAATCCGGAATTTCGTCCCCAAAAACCCGAATTTCGTCCCGAAAAACCGGAATTTTGTCTCGAAAAACCGAAATTTCGTCCCGAAAAACCGGAATTTCGTCCCGAAAAACCGAAATTTCGTCCCGAAAAACCGAAATTTCGTCCCGAAAAACCGGAATTTCGTCCCGAAAAACCGGAATTTTGTCCCGAAAAATCGGAATTTCGTCCCGAAAAACCGGACTTCGTCCCGAAAAATCGGAATTTCGTCCAAAAAAATCGGACTTTTGTCTTGAAAAACCGGAATTTCGTCCCGAAAAACCGGAATTTTGTCCCGAAAAACCGGAATTTCGTCCCGAAAACCGGAATTTCGTCCCAAAAAACCGGAATTTCGTCCCGAAAAACCGAAATTTCGTCCCGAAACTCGGAATTTCGTCCCGAAAAACCGGAATTTCGTCCCGAATAACCGGAATTTCGTCCCGAAAAACCGGAATGTCGTCCCGAAAAACCGGATTTCGTCCCGAAAAACCGGAATTTTATCCCAAAAAACCGGAATTTCGTCTCGAAAAACCGAAAATTTGTCTCGAAAAACCGGAATTTCGTCCCGAAAAACCGTAATTTCGTCCCAAAAAACCGGAATTTCGTCCCGAAAAACCAGAATTTCGTCCCGAAAAACCGGAATTTCGTCCCGAAAAACCGGAATTTCGTCTCGAAAAACCGGAATTTCGTCCCCAAAAACCGAAATATTGTCCCGAAAAACCGGAATTATGTCCCGAAAAACCGGAATTTCGTCCCGAAAAACCGGAATTTCGTCCCGAAAAACCGGAATTTCGACCCGGAAAACCGGAATTTCGTCCCGAAAAACCGAAATTTCGTCCCAAAAAAACGTAATTTCGTCCCGAAAAACCGGAATTTCGTCCCAAAAAACCGGAATTTCGTCCCGAAAAACCGGAATTTCGTCCCGAAAAACCGGAATTTCGTCTCGAATACCGGAATTTCGTCCCGAAAAACCGGAATTTCGTCCTGAAAAACCGGAATTTCGTCCCGAAAAACCGGAATTTCGTCCCGAAAAACCGGAATTTCGTCCCAAAAAAACGGAATTTTGTCCCGAAAAACCGGAATTTCGTCCCAAAAAACCGGTATTTTGTTCAGAGAAACCGGAATTTTGTCCAGAAAAACCGGAATTTCGTCCAAAAAAACCGGAACTTCGTCTCGTAAAAACCAGAACTTCGTCCCGTAAAAACCGGAATTTCGTCCCGAAAAACCGGAATTTCGTCCCAAAAGACCGGAATTTCGTCCCAAAAACCCGGAATTTCGTCCCGAAAAACCGGAACTTCGTCCCGAAAAACCGGAATTTCGTCCCGAAAAACCGGAATTTCGTCACGAAAAACCTGATTTTCGTCCCGAAAAACCGGAATTTCGTCCCGAAAAACCGGAATTTCGTCCCGAAAAACCGGAATTTCGTCCCCAAAAACCAGAATTTCGTTTCAAAAACCTGGAATTTCGTCCCGAAAAACCGGAATTTCGTCCCTAAAAACCGAAATTTCGTCCCGAAAAACCGGAATTTCGTCCCGAAAAACCGGAATTTCGTCCCGTTAAACCGAAATTTCGTCCGAAAAACCGGAATTTTGTCCCAACAAACCGGAATTTCGTCCAGAAAACCAAAATTTCGTCCCGAAAAACCGGAATTTCGTCCCGAAAAACCGGAATTTCGTCCCTAAAACCGGAATTTCGTCCCGAAAAATCGGAATTTCGTCCCAAAATCGGACTTTCGTCCCGAAAAACCGGAATTTCGTCCCGAAAAACCGGAATTTCGTCCCGAAAACCGGAATTTCTTCCCGAAAGACCGGAATTTTGTCCCTAAAAACCGGAATTTCGTCCCGAAAAACCGGAATTTCGTCCCTAAAAACCGGAATTTCGTCCCGAAAACCAGAATTTCTTCCCAAAAAAACGGAATATCGTCCTGAAAAACCGGAATTTCGTCCCGAAAAACCGGAATTTTGTCCCGAAAAACCGGAATTTCGTCCCGAAAAACCGGAATTTCATCCCGAAAAACCGGAATTTCGTCCCAAAAATCCGGAATTTTGTCCCGAAAAACCGGAATTTCGTCCAAAAAAACCGGAATTTCGTCCCGAAAAACAGGAATTTCGTCCCGAAAAACCGGAATTTCGTCCCGAAAAACAGGAATTTCGTTCCGAAAAACCGGAATTTCGTCCCAAAAAACCGGAATTTCGTCCCGAAAAACCGGAATTTCGTCCCGAAAAACCAGAATTTCGTCCCAAAAAACCGGAATATCGTCCTGAAAAACCGGAATTTCGTCCCGAAAAACCGGAATTTTGTCCCGAAAAACCGGAATTTCGTCCCGAAAAACCGGAATTTCATCCCGAAAAACCGGAATTTTGTCCCGAAAAACCGGAATTTCGTCCCGAAAAACCGGAATTTCATCCCGAAAAAACGGAAAATCGTCCCAAAAAACTGGAATTTCGTCCCGAAAAACCGGAATTTCATCCCGAAAAAACGGAATTTCGTCCCAAAAATCCGGAATTTCGTCCCGAAAAACCGGAATTTCGTCCAAAAAAACCGGAATTTCGTCCCGAAAAACAGGAATTTCGTCCCGAAAAACCGGAATTTCGTCCCGAAAAACAGGAATTTCGTTCCGAAAAACCGGAATTTCGTCCCGAAAAACCGGAATTTCGTCCCAAAAAAACGGAATTTTGTCCCGAAAAACCGGAATTTCGTCCCAAAAAACCGGTATTTTGTTCAGAGAAACCGGAATTTTGTCCAGAAAAACCGGAATTTCGTCCAAAAAAACCGGAACTTCGTCTCGTAAAAACCAGAACTTCGTCCCGTAAAAACCGGAATTTCGTCCCGAAAAACCGGAATTTCGTCCCAAAAGACCGGAATTTCGTCCCAAAAACCCGGAATTTCGTCCCGAAAAACCGGAACTTCGTCCCGAAAAACCGGAATTTCGTCCCGAAAAACCGGAATTTCGTCACGAAAAACCTGATTTTCGTCCCGAAAAACCGGAATTTCGTCCCGAAAAACCGGAATTTCGTCCCGAAAAACCGGAATTTCGTCCCCAAAAACCAGAATTTCGTTTCGAAAACCTAAAATTTCGTCCCGAAAAACCGGAATTTCGTCCCGAAAAACCGAAATTTCGTCCCGAAAAACCGGAATTTCGTCCCGAAAAACCGGAATTTCGTCCCGTTAAACCGAAATTTCGTCCGAAAAACCGGAATTTTGTCCCAACAAACCGGAATTTCGTCCAGAAAACCAAAATTTCGTCCCGAAAAACCGGAATTTCGTCCCGAAAAACCGGAATTTCGTCCCTAAAACCGGAATTTCGTCCCGAAAAATCGGAATTTCGTCCCAAAATCGGACTTTCGTCCCGAAAAACCGGAATTTCGTCCCGAAAAACCGGAATTTCGTCCCGAAAACCGGAATTTCTTCCCGAAAGACCGGAATTTTGTCCCTAAAAACCGGAATTTCGTCCCGAAAAACCGGAATTTCGTCCCAAAAAACCGGAATTTCGTCCCGAAAACCAGAATTTCTTCCCAAAAAAACGGAATATCGTCCTGAAAAACCGGAATTTCGTCCCGAAAAACCGGAATTTTGTCCCGAAAAACCGGAATTTCGTCCCGAAAAACCGGAATTTCATCCCGAAAAACCGGAATTTCGTCCCAAAAATCCGGAATTTTGTCCCGAAAAACCGGAATTTCGTCCAAAAAAACCGGAATTTCGTCCCGAAAAACAGGAATTTCGTCCCGAAAAACCGGAATTTCGTCCCGAAAAACAGGAATTTCGTTCCGAAAAACCGGAATTTCGTCCCAAAAAACCGGAATTTCGTCCCGAAAAACCGGAATTTCGTCCCGAAAAACCAGAATTTCGTCCCAAAAAACCGGAATATCGTCCTGAAAAACCGGAATTTCGTCCCGAAAAACCGGAATTTTGTCCCGAAAAACCGGAATTTCGTCCCGAAAAACCGAAATTTCATCCCGAAAAACCGGAATTTTGTCCCGAAAAACCGGAATTTCGTCCCGAAAAACCGGAATTTCATCCCGAAAAAACGGAAAATCGTCCCAAAAAACTGGAATTTCGTCCCGAAAAACCGGAATTTCATCCCGAAAAAACGGAATTTCGTCCCAAAAATCCGGAATTTCGTCCCGAAAAACCGGAATTTCGTCCAAAAAAACCGGAATTTCGTCCCGAAAAACAGGAATTTCGTCCCGAAAAACCGGAAGTTCGTCCCGAAAAACAGGAATTTCGTTCCGAAAAACCGGAATTTCGTCCCAAAAAACCGGAATTTCGTCCCGAAAAACCGGAATTTCTTCCCGAAAAACCGGAATATCGTCCCGAAAAACCAGAATTTCGTCCCGAAAAACCGGAATTTCGTCCCGAAAAACCGGAATTTCGTCCCAAAAAACCAGAATTTCGTCCCGAAAAACCAGAATTTCGTCCCGAAAAACCGAAATTTCGTCCAGAAAAACCGGAATTTTGTCCCGAAAAACCGTAATTTCGTCCCGAAAAACCGAAATTTCGTCCCGAAAAACCGGAATTTCGTCCAAAAAAACCGGAATTTCGTCCTGAAAAACCGGAATTTCGTGAAAAAAATCCGGAATTTCGTCCCAAAAAACTGGAATTTCGTCCCGAAAAACCGGAATTTCGTCACGAAAACCGGAATTTCGTCCCGAAAAACCGGAATGTCGTCCCGAAAAACCGAATTCGGTCCCGAAACACCGGAATTTCGTCCCGAAAAACCTGAATTTCGTCCCCAAAAACCGGAATTTAGTCCCGAAAAACCGGAATTTCGTCCCGAAAAACCGGAATTTCGTCTCGAAAAACCGAAATTTCGTCCCGAAAAACCGGAATTTCGTCCCGAAAAACAGGAATTTCGGGTCGAAACACCGGAATTTCGTCCCGAAAAACCGGAATTTCGTCCCGAAAAATCGAAATTTCGTCCCGAAAAATCGGAATTTCGTCCCGAAAAACCGGAATTTTGTCCGAAAAACCGGAGTTTCGTCCCGAAAAACCGGAATTTCGTCCCGAAAAACCGGACTTTTGTCCCGAAAACCGGAATTTCGTCCCGAAAAATCGGACTTTCGTCCCGAAAAACCAGAATTTCGTCCCGAAAAACCAGAATTTCGTCCCGAAAAACTGGAATTTCGTCCCGAAAACCGGAATTTCGTCCCGAAAAACCGGAATTTCATCCCGAAAAACCGGAATTTCGTCCCGAAAAACCGGAATTTCGTCCCGAAAAACCAGAATTTCGTCCCGTAAACCGGAATTTCGTCCCAAAAAACCGGAATTTCGTCCCGAAAAACCGGAATTTCGTCCCAAAAAACCGGAATTTCGTCCCAAAAAACCGGAATTTCGTCCCGAAAAACCGGAATTTCGTCCCGAAAGACCGGAATTTCGACCCGAAAAACCGGAATTTCGTCACGAAAAACCGGAATTTCGTCCCAAAAAACCGGAATTTCGTCCCGAAAAACCGGAATTTCGTCCCAAAAAACCGGAATTTCGTCTCGACAAACCGGAAATTTGTCTCAAAAAACCGGAATTTCGTCCCGAAAAACCGGAATTTCGTCCCGAAAAACCGGAATTTCGTCCCGAAAAACCAGAATTTCGTCCCGAAAAACCGGAATTTCGTCCCGAAAAACCGGAATTTCGTCCCAAAAACCGGACTTTCGTCCCGAAAAACCGGAATTTCGTCCCGAAAAACCGGAATTTCGTCCCCAAAAACCGGAATTTTGTCCCGAAAAACCGGAATTTCGTTCCGAAAAACCTTAGAGGTGGAATTTTAAAGAATCTTTCTTGGTGGGTGCCTACGTTACAAAAGGAATGTATTCTCCAAATTTCATGTTTTAAAGACCAAAAGTATGGACAGAATGATTAAATCAGTAAAAACCAGTGCAAAGATTTTTTGGTCGGTTATCGGTTATCAAATATAATCCTCGAACATTTAGAATCGAGCTCGATCAGTAAGAATTGATCTCAATCATTAAGAATCGACTCTATTGATCACTAAGAATCTACCTAGATCACTAAGAATCGACCATATTGATCACTAAGAAACGACCATATTGATCACTAAGAATTGACCATATTGATCACTAAGAAACGACCATATTGATCACTAAGAATCGACCTAGATGATCAGTATCGTCAAATAACCCACAAATCAACTAAGGAACGTACCAGTATCGTCAAATAACTGACAAATCAACTAAGTAACGTACCAGAATCGTCAATTAACCCACAAATCAACTAAGGAACGTACCAGTATCATCAAATAACCCCTAAAAATCAACTAAGGAACGTACCAGTATCGTCAAATAAGCCACACATCAACTAAGGACGTACCAGTATCGTTAAATAACCCACAAATCAACTAAGGAACTTACCAGTATCGTCAAATAACCCATAAATCAACAATGGAACATACTGTCATTATTCGTCAGTAATATACCTCAATACGCCACTAGATATACAATCTAATATTCCGCGTTTTTAAAATGCATGGGCTATCTGAAGAAAAAATAAAACACTTTTTTAATTGCATATCGCTTTATTTACTAATATGAACTGCCATCAAAAGGTTAGTATTTTCCATCAGTGAAAAAATATCACTAAATTATCGTTTTTATTTTTTAATACATCGTTAATAATATATTTTGTAAATTAACAATCAATAATTTTAAACTCTCAAAAATCTAATGAATAAAAAACAAATTGATAACTTATAATTTCTTTTTTTGGTGCTTGACATTAAATTTTGTTTTGGTTGAAAAATTGAAAACAATGATAGTTATAAAAACTGATTACTTATTTTTATTTTTACTGCATGTACTGTCTACTATTATTACTTTTATGCTCAGTTTCTGACACGACATTCAGCTTTAAATCTAAATTTAAAGTTGAAACTTGAAAGTCGTATCAGAAACCCAGCAAAAATAGACGTTACTTCAACAACAGGTATCCCGTATTCCTGAGGTCATTCTGAATCTCTCCTCCTCTCAGGGCCGGCACGTGCGCCTGGTCGGACAGGCGATCGCCTTACGGCGTCATATTTTTAGGGCGGCATATTTTTGTAGCAGCGAATTTTTCGTGCGGTATTCTACTTTTTAAAAATGATTATATTCGAGTTTTCACCGATTCTTAGTTCTACCTTCTACTACTAGATAAAAGATGTCGCATGTCGTCCAGCCGCTCGGCGCAAATACCATAAGTTGTAAAGCGGGTATTTACAAATTACAGGCAGCCAGGCAGCGTTTATTAACTTCCCACTGGAAGTTATTGTAATGGGTCCGAAAATCGAAATCAAAAAGGAAAAAAAAATTTTATGTTTCAAGGTCACTACACTATTTTTACACTACTTTTAGAAAGATGTCTGTGTGTGTGTGTGTGTGTGTGTACGTACGTACGTACGTACGTATGTGTACATTTCTTTCAAAGACGAAATCTTGAGAACGAAAAATGATATCGACTACGTTAGGGTGCCAATCGACGCGTATTAACGTAAATATGATCTGAAAGAAATTTTTTCAAAATCGGTTCAGCCGTTCTTTTTTCTTAACCAAATAACCTCCAAAAAAGTAGATTTTACACAATATCTCGCGAATAAAAAATTATATCGACTTCGTAAGGGTGTCAATCGAGGCGTGTTAACGTCATTTTGATCCGACATAAATTTTATAAAAATCGGTTCAGCCGTTTTTTTTTTTTTTTTTAATTATTGATGTTTTAATGATTGAAAGGATTACTTTTCTGTGTAATATCTAATTTAATTATTATTATTAAATATTTATCAAACTGGGAAGTTCGTCGTGTGGACCTCAAGGGTCGCACTTTAGTCCTAATAAACGACCCACCTCACGGCTTGTTAGAATTACATTTGTTTTTTGTTTGTTAAGTAAATAAAATATATCATCGGTTTATTAATTTTTTTAATATGTGGGGGGGCGGCAAAAGTTGTATTCGCCTTAGGCGGCATAATTTGACGCGCCGGCCCTGCCTCCTCTAATCTGCTCGCGGTCGACTGTCGGCTGCCCTTCCGCTTCAACCCTCCAAACAGCTCGCGGTCGACTGTCAGCTGCCCTTCCCGTTTGCCCATCCCACCTCCTATCAGCTCGCAGACGTTTACGGTCTAGATCGAACGGCGTTTACCACATGCGTGATGCGGTGGGCCTGGAACCCACCTACTACTCACATATTATGCCCTGAGTTAGTAAGTTACAGTAACAAAAAAAATGAAACAGTACAAACAATTATAACGGGGCTTTACTATACATAGCATGGATCAAAAGTAGACTCCATCTTTCATTATCATTCGTTTACCAACGTAACTTTTTTTTGAGAAGATTTAAAAAACAAAACAGCTATGTTTCTTCTAAAATAAATATATATGTTTATATTTTTAAATTGTTGTTTCACCCTTTCGCTACCAAAGCTGATAACAGATCAATAATTGAAAGAGGCAATAATTATTTTACTTAGCTATACAGGACTGGTGACTTTTCTCGATAATCACCATCGGTATCTTGGGAACGGTTAAAGATACAAAGTTGGTTAAATAAAGTACAAGTTGCACTTTTTCATTACGATTGAGAATCTGAAATCCAGGACATTTTTATTGGTTCCTGATTTATCACGAAAAAATCAAAAATTGTGGTTTCAGAAAAAAAAATTATTATCTTCCCTACCATTGACGCTATTTCAATCAAACTTATTAACTTTATGATAAATAATAGTTTTATACGGCTGAAATGCAACTGAAAAATTTTTTCGTTGGAGAGCAGCCAATTATATAATTGTTTCGAAACATATTGGAAAAAATCATTTTACCAACCAGTGGTCACAGTCAGGATTCTAACCTGAACCTTTATGTTTTTGACAACTCTGAGTTGTATGTCGACAGAAATTTTCTAGGTATTCTAGATTTCAAACTGCGATAGTTGACTTTTTTTATTTCGTATGGCCGCCATATTGGATTTTGCAGACAAAAAAATTAGCATTTCAGATTGGTAACTAACGACCATTTTTCCGGAAAATTTGTTGAAATTTTAATTTTCTTGTGAATTATTGTTATGAAATCATTAACGCTTTGAAAACCATTTGAAACAATGGGAAAAATGACAGATTGCAATGTTAATACAGTCATTAAAACTCCTTAAATAGTCATGGAAAAGCGCAACTTTTCTCTAATTTAACCGACCTTGTAGACCTCGCGCGGCGAAAGATGAAGCCACCGCGTCATAGTAACGTGAATGCATTGCGCCCGCCTTCTAGCTTGCTATTGGCTGTTTATAGTTATGAATAGCAGTTTGCCAAAATTGTACCTAACGTCATAAAACCCAATGTGCATTTTTGTGTACACGGCACTGTCTGCGGGCAAGCAGGCGTTCACTAGCATATTATTGATGACGTGCCTGGCTTCATCTCTCACCGCGGGCACTCTATCTTCAACACTTCTCAAGATACCGATGGTTAGCATCGAAAAATACCACCACCCTGTCTATACTACCTATTATTTTGTTACATTTTATTATTTCCAGACAACTAATTTATTTATGTACAATTCTTTCATCTACAATACTCAGGCATTTTGTAAATCTGCAATTTAAATGAAACAAATTTGTCTTTTTCTATCGAATGTGTTGAGGAGATGATCTAATTATAGTACGGGAGGCAGCGTTGCATTTTAGGTAGTGATTTCATACCGACCAATTCATATTTCTAGTAATTGCTTAGGTATCAACAGCAACCAAAGTGAGCGTCAGTCGTCGCACCCGTGGTGGGTGTAGTAGCTAGAGGGTATCGAAGTCGCTAAAAAATTGGATTTTAAAATTATTTCATACCGCACCAAATTTGGTATGGTGATTCTTTATATAATAAACAATAAGAAAATAACCGTCAGCTGCGTAGATAGTGGGGGAAAGGACGTCAGTTTCGCTCTAGAACATACGTGTCCGTAGATAATTTGGACGCCATTATAGATAGACGTCACTCATTATAAGAATTTGTTCTCCAAAGAAACAAACCCCTCTGGAACAGTTATCGCATTATCGTGGATAAAATCTACGGTGCAAAAACAGGAGTATTTGCACCAAGTGAGTCATAAAATCAGTCGATGGACAATATCATGATAAATATTATAAACGTGTAGTTATTTCGTCGAGGTTAAAAAATTTTTATTTAATAATTTCAAATATAATATTTGCAACAAACACGTTTCTAAATAAAGTTTAATTTAAATACAAAGTCTAACTGTTTCAATGGTTGGGACCGTTGGGCAATTTTTGAATTCAAAAAAATATTTGTTTGTTGTTTATTTAAAATTATTATAGGGACGATTTTTGTTTTTGTTGTTCTTCGTTTCTGTCGTTGTTTCGCGTAAAACAACACAAATATATGTTTAGAACTAGTCTAAACATATATTCTACATGGAAATAATGCGATTTAAAAGCAGGATAGAAGAGAAGATTAGCATTTGTCATTGAAAAGGTAAATTGTTTATTGTAAAAATAATAATGTTTTGCGCTTTTAATTCGATAAATTTATGATTTCTTTTATATATACAGAGTAACATTTAAAATAAAGATGACATTTAGACGTCTGCATTGACTTACAGTAATTAGTTGTTACAACAAAATGCTTTATTTTTAGGTTAAGAGTCATAATATGACAGGAACTTTAATTTTTGGCCAAGTAAGGCAATATTTGCCTCTCTCAAAGTCAAATGACAGTCAGTGATCATTTAAAATCAAAATATTGCTATACTCCTGATTGTGGATATTATTCACTATAATATGATTACTGTTCCAGAGGGGTTTGTTTCTTTGGAGAACAAATTCTTATAATGAGCGACATCTATGTTTCAAAATGAACACATCGTGACGTATATCTATAATGGCGTCCAAATTATCTACCGACACGGTATGTTCTAGGGCGAAACTGACGTCCTTTCCCCCACTATCTACGCAGCTGACGGTTATTTTCTTATTGTTTATTATATAAAGAATCACCATACCAAATTTGGTGCGATATGAAATAATTTTAAAATCCAATTTTTTTAGCGACTTTGACACCCTCTAGCTACCACCCCCACCGCTACTGGCGCAGCTGACGGTCGGATATCTCATCATGGAGATGAGAACTAACATTGGTATAATTATCAGCCGGTATGAAATAATTTATTCATTTACAACGCTGCCTTCCGTACTATTATAGTTATTCAATTTAACAAATGGCTGAACGATATTAATTATACAATATTTTATACATTAAATTCGTACATTGCTATCACTGTGTCAAACTCTGATATTTTGCTCATTAATTTCGCATTGAAATTAGGTTAATTAAAGCTGACTTTATTTCTCAAATCGTTCGACTTATAGTCGACAGTGTCTGATTCTTTCTGAGATTAAGCTATGAGCTCAAAATATCTTCCGCAATACTAAATTTTTAAAATTCAATAAAGACGGACAAAAATGATCGGACGTTTATAAAATAGTATCACAATTAACCATTTTAGCATGTTCTTTTTTTTCGATATTCATATAATGATTACGAATTATTATTTCAATTTTGTATCAATCTCAAAATCACGCATCTTAAGAATAAGACAGTAGCTGTTTTGACAGAAATTGTAAGTCTTACTTTATTTTTGTGTAATAATTACATATTATTCCTCCATTTTGTTTCGGTCTCAATTCTCAAAACATAGGTTATGTTCAGACTGTTTATAGATTGAGAAAATCGGACACTTAAAAATGTCCGGACATTTTCAATGCGAAAAAAACTAATATTCTCGGAAAACCGACAAAAAAAAAATATTTGCTACGACCCAGTAAACACAACATACTGTGTCCCACCGAACTGTATATTTGAATTTACACTAGTAATTTAGGAGCGATGTTTTAAAAAGTCATTTATAGAACTTCCGTTTCGTAAAAATGGTATTTTCCAAAAATAATTTAAAAAATTATAAAAAACATTATTATAGAGGTTCACTTTGCCCGGTTCTACAGCATCTTTCACTTTTTTGATGCAATCTGACCTCATAGGGCACATATAACACTATAGCATCTTATAATTTGGTATTTTTTAGGTTAAAAATTACGAATAATATAAATGAGAAAATGTTAAAAATAACTTTTTTAAGAATTGTTGGAAATGAGAACTTCCGTGGCACAAAGGATCAATAAAAAGCAATAATGATTTTATTAAATTTGCATTTTAAATATAGCAACTTCGAGCTAAAAATAACCTCGAAAAATGATTAAATTTTAAAATTCCGTGTATTATACATTTCACTGGGACACCTTAAACTTAATAACTAATTCTAAATAATATCACTTTTCAGACATAAAAGTATTAGTAAATATCTACTAAATAGATTTTTAAATAGTAGTCATAACAAAATATTTTACAAATTATTTAAAAAAAAAAGAAGAAATTCATGAAAAGAGATTTTCTTTAATATTACCAATCGGAAACAAAAACAACAATAATTAAATATATATAATTAAAAAGTTTCTTTTTTTTAATATTTCATCAGTACATTTTTATTTACAAAAATCATGCCAGTCAAAAACACATGGTCAATCTTTAGTCAACTCAAATCAAATTTTTCTTGCCGTGACAGTAGAAGCTTTGCTCGCGTTACAGCGTAGAAATCTCGTCTACACTCCACTACACTGGCAACTCGAGTAAAACTAACCCAACCTGAAGATTGAAGAAACACGCCCAAGATGGTGAACAATCACGCATCTAAAAACAGTTTTTGTATCTTTTTGAGTTCAGACGTATTGTTAGACGGGTTCAGATGTGTTGTTAGACGGGTTCAGACGTATTGCTAGACGGGTTCAGACGTATTGTTAGACGAGTTCAGACGTATTGTTAGACGAGTTCAGACGTATTGTTAGATAAGTTCACCGGGCTTTAGTAACGCTACTATGAATAGCCCCGCCAGGCCCGGATTTCTGCCTAGGCCAACAAGGCACCGGCCTAGGGGCCCAGCTGCCGAGGGGCCCCGGCCAGGGCGGATGAAAATTATAAAAAGTCCAAAAATGTTCTAGTTAATTTTATTCATTCTTTTCACATTTTTTTTTTTGCTTAGGGCTCCTCAAACTTTCAAGTGCCTAGGGGCCCTAGGCCTCTAAGTCCGGGCCTGCGTCCCGCTCCCCCAAAAAAATCAAAACAATAATATCTCAGGCTGGAGTAAAAATCTCTAGGATCGTACAAGAGACGCGAGGGATGTTGTTATACTTCCAGCAGTTGCAGATGTTTTATTTAATATGTTTACACATACTATGACAGTACTTGGACTTAAAAAAGTTTATGGCAATGGACAGATTTTTGTCAGCAGCGCCATAGCGGTTGGTCGACTCGTAAAAATTTGAATGAAGCGACTAAATGACTCGATTCTCCGTTAAAATTATACGTTTGCCAGTCGCAACAAAAATTAGTTTTAAGTTGACTGCTTATTTAAAAAATAAAATATAATGGAAGGAGTTTTCCAAAAAGTCTTGTGACATATTTATACATTGATAGCACTAAATTTATTTTTAATTTTTTTTATACAAAAGCGATAAACTCTGAGCTTTATTTTTTTATTTATTCTTATAAACTTTTTTGATTATTTTTATGCTTCTGTTAGTTGTGTTAATTGATATTAAAAATCTGTAAATCTGACAGTAAAATATTAACCAACACTTAGCACACAAACGGACATTACAGTTGATGGGTCTCCAATTTCGATGAATTTTTTTACCGGTTAAACAAGACCGGAAAATACATTCGACATTATTTGATCCGACTTACCTTAATGCTATCTTACGAATTCGTTCAACTTTCGAAATTTAATATCTTACAACATAAAGCCTGCAGAGTCAAGCAGTATGGAACGTATTACAGGAAAAAAATTTCGTCGAAATCGGCGATCTATAGCTGTAAAATCCCTATTGTTCCCTTTTTATCATGCGTGACAGAAGTTTTGCAAGGCAATACTTTAACCATAATTATAAATTTAAACTTTAATCTTAATAAAGTTCTGATAAACTGAACAAAAACTTTTAGAGCACCAACTTTGAGCACAGATTTTGTAATAAATACGTGCTGTTTGGTCGATTTAAAAATACAAAATTCTGTTGAGCAGCAAAACTGTAGATCGCATGCGCTTGTTTTGTTTTTAACGCGCATGCGTCATACAGTTGTTTTTTTCTAGAAGCAGGCAAGCTGGATCTGCGTTGATTTCAAAATAACATGAGCTATTTTCAAATAAATAAACTTTATGGCAGTGATTTGAAGGGTTCTAAACCAAATATTATTCGGTAGTTTGGGAATCGAAACTGGCACCGAGATAAAATATCCAAAATGGTGGACGAAAAGCGTTTTTTATCGGCACCTCTTCTGTGTGTATTTTAAACAAGTTTATTGATCTCGTGGTTTTTTAGTGAAAGCTCGAAAGTTTCGAGTCAGACTCGCCCACATCTAGTTTTTGCTCCAACAAACTTTTTGTATAGTAAGTATTTGGAAATTGCAAATAAATATCGTAATTATATAGCACCAATGTCATGTATATATTATACACAGGGCATTTCATAAGCAACGCCGACGATTTCAGCGGCTCGCTGATGACCTCAACTGTTGAGCGTCTTTAAACTACGATTTTAACGGCGTATTCCTTGTGAAATTCTGAATCGAAAAACCCTTTTTTATCTACGAAGTAACTATCAAGTTATTAAGAATGTTTAAGTTTATAAAAAGCAATGTGTAAGCATAACGTTACATTTAAATTATTATTATTATTATTTATCGTAAATTATTTCGCTGTCAGTGTTATTCATGTAACGATTTGTAACTCGATAATAATTATACTTCGGAAACAAAAACGATGAATGTGTTATCCGATTCGAAATTTCACAAGAACCATTCTCTCAAAATTCGTCGGCGTTGCTTTTGACACGCGCTGTACATCTTTAAAATATTTCGCACTCATGATAATATAAATACAAATATTATAAAACAACAAAAAAAAAACGAACGAACGAACTGCATTAATTTATATTTATAGCACTATAATTAAATAATTTCATCAGTTTTGCAGTTTTATTATTTGGTGAAATATATATTTTTATATATTGTGTCCGTAACAATAACGAACGGTGAGTGTTTATTATTATTTTAAAATTTATAAAAATATTATGTACCATAATATTATACATTATTAATTATATAAAAGCTTAAGAATCTTATTCGCAAGCCGCTGATTTTTATACAGGTGGCAACGCCCACAAAGTCGAAGTCTTATCGGCTGACGTTGAGACAAAAGAAAATTCCGTCGGATGCCATCTGCCGGATATCACTTTATCTTGGTGTTGCGCGACGACCACACTCGGCAAAGGCATTGTCAAATCACCTGAAAACATTGACGATTTTGACAATCACACAGCAATTAAATTTCTCATAAGCCGGAATCCCACGACTGGCGTGGGATTTAGATAGGGGCAACGTGGGCCACAGCTTTGAAAAGCTCGAAATTGATTAAAACAAGCTTCTGTCAACGCACACGTGCCACTTTTTGACGTGACATCGTCTCCCTACGCAGGTAAATATGCATATAGTGCCGCCATCTATTTTTGTCTCATGCAATTAGTTGCGAAGTCTACATTATCGACCGTGATCTACACTATACAATATGCCTATACATATTGTATCAAATTAAACCTGTTCATAGGGCATTCTGTGTGTAAGACAGATATTGATACATAAAGCAATAAGTAAGAATGAGATAAATGATCGCTAATAGGATGTTACGTGGTTACTGTAAATTAAACTGATAAAAGATTTACATCTTTACAGTATAGAAGGAGCGAAAAAACAAAGATGACGCTATTAGGTTGTATAAATATTATTTATTTACAGTAACCACGTAACATCCTTTATCTCATTCTTACTTATTGCTTTATGTATCGATCTCTGTCTTACACACAGAATGCCCTATGCACAGGTTTAATTTGATACAATCTGTAGATGGCGACTATACCTATTACCTATAACCTACATTTGCAGTGAAGTTTGCTATACATGTGAAATGTCGAAGTTTGAAATACCGAAAACGAAGTGAAAAGCAGCTATTTTATAGGGGATATGTAAAAAATACCATATATATCTCGTGCGCAATGATATTATGACTTGTGTGACTGTTAAAACACAACATAATGTCACTCACTCGTCAGTAATACATCTCATTTCGACACTAGATATACAATTTACTATTTATTTATTCCATTAATCATAGACAGACGTTGTTACGCTCAAAACACCCGCGGCTGTGTAGACGACAGCCTACCCTGTTTTTTTTTGTAGTACGATTTTGCGATTAAGTCGCTTGGAGATCGTTAGATGTAGCAACCAACAGCGTAAAGCCACTTCGCTGGTGCACAGAGCAGATGTATCACGAACGCGCGATTGTCGAATACACTTCGAATCGAAAACAAATCGCCAGATCGAGCGCACGCTGTTGCCAAATTGCGCGATCGAACGAGAAATTTCAAGTAGTTGAGTAATCGTCAAATTGCGATGCAGCATCGATTCGATTGCTGCATCGCGAGTTTTCTATACAAAAAGTAGTATGACGTGTGCGTTGGCCCTATTTTAGTAAAAATGTAAAGAATTAGAACGGCAATAGAGTTAATGCAAGTTCCCTGTTGTGTAAATAGAATTCAGACTCACCTTGTAGGTCGGTGAGGACGAGTTTGTTGTCATATCCGGCCGTGAGAAGGTAATAAGCAGAAGGTGAGAAACGGGTCGACCGAACATCGGCTGCATGCGGTTTAAAGCACTGAACTGCCCGGTTTCCACGGATATCAAACAGCGAACATGAACCGTCTTCGTGTCCCGACACCAGAAGTCGTCCGGACGACTCTACGCATAACGACGCTACGCCAGATCCTTGCTGTAATCACAGTAGAACAAAAATGTTAAGGCCTAAGGGGCATAGTTACGACTGTGGCGCAACCAAACACGTAAAACTACATCTATTATCATTTTGTTCAGTTTTATCTTACAATATTAATAATTTTTAATATCATGTAATCAAAGTATTCAGTTAATTTGAAATTGAACTGAGTGAAAAAAGACAATGCTTACCCTACTTCCGGGTACAGTGGCCGGAGTGACCATGTTGACGCATCCCCTCGTCCTCAAGTCCCAAAACCGAACGGTTTTGTCCTGACTGCCGCTAACGAAAATAGCACCGCCCCAATTGTACAGCGACAGCACGTGTCCTGAATGTCCGCTCAAAGCTTGGAAAGGAGTTCCCGTTTCGCAATCGGTAACGTAGATCTTGCAGTCACCGGCTCCGCCGCTTATGAGTAAACTCGATTTGTTCGACGTGTCTTCGATAAAGCACAGATCTCTGACGGTACCGTCGTGCATCGTGAGCTCGATTTCCTGTCCCTCGAGATTCGATGTGTCCGCGTTAAAACGCATCAACTTGACGGTTTTATCGTTTGAACCTGTGGCGAGCAAATCACCCATCGGCGACCAGGCCAGACAATAGATGGAGCCTTTGTGGTGTTTTGTACGTTTGAACAGAACTGTCGGTTGGTAGGTTTGATGGTCTTCTCTGTAAAAAATATGACACATTAATAAAAAAACTAGGATGCGGTTTTATGATACTACGGCGCAAGTGAAACTTTATTGCCATAATCCTAAACGCTCCCTCAGGGGAAACATTGGAATGTAGTTGGCATTCCAATGTTTTGTGGGAATTAGCTCTCCCAGGGACTCGAGCACGTACCAGTCGGTTTGTGTATGCCGGCTGGCGTATTCTTTATACACAAATGGATTGCGTTTAACGACGATTGTAGACGGGGCTTAAGTCGCAGTAAAAGGTTAGGTAAGCAATATTATAACAATTTATTACCTGATGTCGTTAAGTTTGGGGTAGGCACAAATTCGTAACGTCTTTGAATTGGAGCCGACGGCATATAATTGTCCGCCCGGATGAAATTCGGCACAGCGCACGGCCTGTACGTCTTCCAGAGCGGTGACGGCGATGAACCGCGGTCGGGCACTGCCTCCGCCGCCTCCACCGCCGCCGATATCGTTACCGTCCACATCGGCACCGGTCCTTGGAACGGGCTGAAAACAAAAAAAAGTAAATAAATAAATGTGAAGAAAGATCCCTGCGTGTCAATACTCTTTTTCTACAAAATTTGTTCCGCATTAAAAAGGCGATTTGAAAAATGAAATTCGATTTTACAGATATTTCAATTTGACACGACGTGTCCCGAAGAATTCCGATTTGACACGACGCACGTGTCCCGAAGAATTTCGATTTGACACGACATGTACCCGAAAAAATCCGATTTTACACGACGTTAGGGGTTGAATTTATTTCTAAAAACGATTTATTCATGTATTGTCATCGGGAATACATATGTGAAACAAAATTTCAAATCGATCGGATACGTGGAAGTCGTTCAAAATTGACTTTCAAGTTTTGACCTAAACAAACAATAAACTAACTACTAACATACATTGCAAGTTAAATAAAAAGTTGTAAAAATAAATAAAATTCTATTTAATTGTTCAAGGTTGAGAATGCATTTTTTCACCCCGTTAGCTACGCCACTGTGCTATATTAGATACACTTGGCTATTAAGAAGTTAAAATATTTGCACACAAGAGTATAGTAAATCATAATTAATTTGAAGACAGCAAAGAAAAAAAAAGACGAGATGTATGGACTATGGATGATTTCTTGTAAAATGAACAATAGTTGTGTAAAGTCAGGAATTTTAATAATTTCTTTATAACAATTAACAGACTCATTAAAAATATATAAACAATAGTGAAAGTGTAGTAGCATTATGTTAATGTTTCTCGTACATATAAATTACGTATGTGTAGAGGCGTCCGTCAACTCGGGGACACTCACGAGGTACAAAGATTTCTGGAAATGGCGTAGCCACGGTGGTACACTTACAGCCTCGCCTCCCCCCATCATGTAGTCAAGCGAAAAATATACGAAAATAACAAGTTTTGAACGTTTTCTAATAATTCCTTCAAAATTAAAAATATAACAGAAAAAACTTAACAAAAAAAAACCTCCTTCAAAAAGCCACAAAAAAGAGGAAAATAATAAAACTTTGAGGTTTGCGACATTTTAATAAAATATGAAGTCGGTTAAAGTGCCAATTTAATTAATATCTACTTTTTAACCGACTTCATATTTTATTAAAATGGCGCAGACCTCAAAGTTTCATTATTTTCCTCTTTTTGACAAAATGTCCAAGGTGTATGGTATAAAGTAAATTTGTACCTGAAGTTACTATTCTATCGAATGAATTGCTTGGTGAATTGAAAGTTAATTTTATTCCAAGGAATAAATTTATTCTAAGATTAGTAACTTCTATCTTTAACAGTGTTTGGTAAATACGAGCCTAAATCGTTTCAACATAATAAAACTAACTAATCTCTACATTATTTTGCTCAACGACTTATATCTTTGATTTAATCTGATTTTACAGCATCAATCGAGATAAACCGAGAAACATCCACTTTACGCATAAATTATAAGATCAAAGCATGTTGCGAATCGAAAGTAGTTTTTATTCATAATTTTTAATTCGCCGTACATCAACAAAAGAAAGGCACTCCATTGATAACACGTGCATATAATCTGACAAACGTTATAATAACAAATAAAGACAGATTTTGACAGAATTTTGGGCGGAAAATTGTTTTCAAATTGATTGTACGCCGTAATCCATTAATAAAAAACATTGTTGTGAATGTACTACAGGAAGTCCAACTGTCAAGAAAATAAAATACGAGCGTATCTGCGGTTAGAAGGCAAAAAACGCGTATGTCGATTTTTTCGACATGCTATTGAGATTGACAGATTGAAAAAGAAAGAGATCGAGCACAAACCGACGTACTAAACGCGTTTGGTCGGCACTGTCCTCTATGGTCGGGTAGGAAAAGTCGTCAAAAAGTATCACATCTACGTCTGAAGAGTATTCTCCACCGGAAATTACCCCCTGAACTCTTCATCTCAAATCCTTTCCCCTCGCCTAAAAACGGTTTCCGCTCTCCTGACACTATATTTAAAGCTAAAGGGTTCGGGTAGACGCTAACTACAGATCCTTCAGGCGAAAAATTGAAAAAACATTCGGGCTTGAGAATAGCTGAGCGTGTAGCAATGCTGTTGTTTACATGGCGTTCCTCTATTACAAGTTCCCAGTTCCCGGGTTCTAGCCCGAGAGCTGGTAAAAGTGTCAATTGGATTTTCAATTTATTATTAAAAAAAAAATAATGAATTGAAAATATGAATTGGTGCTAGGCCCAAATAACCTTAGCTGTTGGTGGTCTTTAAAACACACAATTGAAAAAACATTTCCTGAAAAAACTTACATCTTTATAAAAATTACGTAATCTTTCACACGCAGCCTAAACTTGTTTTAAAAAAATTCGCATGTAGGATCTGTAGCGTGATTGTTGGTCCTTCATTTGGCGTTTATCCGAACTCTTTAGCTTTAAAAATAGCGTCGGGAGTGCTGTATCCGTTTTTAGGCGAAGGGAAAGGATTTGAGATAAAGAGTTCAAGGGGTGACTTCCGGTCGAGAATACTTTTAAGCACACACTAGATTTTTTCTAAAAAGCGTCACCTTTTTGTAAATTTCAAAAACTTCGTTTCAAAACGGCTTATTAACGCTGCATCAGGCGTGTGGATGACGTAGTAGGTACGTCATTTTTCGTAGTAATGACGAGAGAGCACCGGCAATCACACGTATTGATACACGAACGTCTTGAACGCCACGTCGAACTAAATTCATTAATGAAAATTCCATCGAAAGGCCGTAGACCTCGCGCAGCGAAAGATGAAGCCACCGTGTCATAGTAACGTGAATGCATTGCGCCCGCCTCCTAGCTTGCTATTGGCTGTTTATTGTCATGAATAGCAGTTTGCCAAAATTGTACCTAACGTCATAAAACCCAATGTGCAGTTTTGTGTACACGGGACTTTTTGCGGGCAAGCAGGCGTTCACTAGCATATTATTGATGACGTGCCTGGCTTCATCTCTCACCGCGGGCACTCTACCACTTCGCGTTTGTATTCAAGAATTTCGTCAGACTCCGCTTTAACGAAGCTCGTGATTAGAAAGTAATTTTGACAGTGAAAAAATGAACAAGCGCGGATCAAGAAATTAATCATTAATTTTATGACATACGCGATTTCGTTTTTAGGTCGCAGATTAATATGACATATTGATTTGATATGCTCGTATTATTTTTTAACTGAAGACCAGGTGCGGCTGCCGCGGAGAAACTATTGTTTCTTTTTTGAATAATGACATTTAATTCTTGTTTTGAGATTTTAAATTGTAGAGTGCGAATCGTTTTTGAAAGTGTTAAAACACGACTACAAATTAACCGCCTGCAGACGGTAAAAATCACGTACAGTTTGAGTTTTAAGTAACTTGACGAAATGTACATGGCACCGCAAATGTTCTGACCCGATTTTTGGACACTATTTTTAAGACATCGACCGCCAGGGTTAATTGGACCTAGCGCACCGATTAATATACTCAATTTATTTAATAATAAATCGAAAATCCAATTGAAACTTTTATCGGTTGTCAGTGCGCGCGGAGTCATCAACAACTCTTTATATCTCGCGGATGGTTACCCCTACGAAAAAAACTTCACAGACCGTTTTTGTAGCAAATTGTCTCAGTTACAAATTTGCTATTAAATGTTTTTGTCGAAAAGTTCACCGTTTTCGAGATATTTGCAAAAAACAAATATCTACATACGTATTTTCATTATTAAAAAAATAAAATAAATGAATATTAAAAGCCTTCGGGATTCGAACCTGGGGTAGACTCGTACTTTATCATATAGCCACACTGGCTTACTATAACATATGACAACTTGACATAGTTATAGGTACTTATTTTACATGTCATCCACTTCCCCTGTTTCCGTTACAGTTAATATTTCTAAAATGTCACGGGCTTGAGAATGGTCGAGCGTGTAATAATGCTGTTGTTTACATGGCGTTGCTATGGTTCCTCTATTACAAGTCCCCAGTTCCCGGGTTCTAGCCCGAGAGCTTGTGAAAGTGTCAATTGGATTTTCAATTTATTATTAACAAAAAAAAAATAATGAATTGAAAATATGAATTTGTGTTAGGCCCAAAGAACCTTAGCTGTTGGTGGTCTATAAAACACACTAAAACGCCATGTCAAAAGACAGATATTATTATTTTATGCAACTAAAAAATTGCAACATAAATATCTGCAAAGATCGGTCGTTCTATTTATATAATATTATGCAACAATAATAACTTTTAAGTAGTGTTCATTTACCGTTTTTTTTAAATAAATACAGAAATTAAGTACGAAACGCATTCGCAAAAGTAGGCCAGCTCATAGCTCTCTCATGGAGTACCTATTCTACGCTGCAACAATCTGCAAATTGTTTCACATAAAATTCCTACGTTACAATTTACATAAATAAAGTCAATTTTACACTAGCAAAAAACAGAACAATATACTTCCGTAAAATATTTCATATTATAATTTTACTAGAACCTGTCCCGGCTTCGCCCAGGTTGATTTTGATTCGGCGGCGAAATTTTATTATCAGCAAGATTAGAGATGTATACTTATCTATCTACTAAATACTAATAATTTTTATGTATGTAAACTCTTTGGACTTGAGAATGGCCGAGCGTGTAGCAGTTCTGTTGTTTATATGGCGTTGCTATGGTTCCTCTATTAAAGTTCCCAGTTCCCGGGTTTTAGCCCGAGAGCTGGTGAAAGTGTCAAGTGGATTTTCAATTTATTATTAAAAAAAAAATAATAAATTGAAAATATGAATTGGTGCTAGGCCCAAATAACCTTAGCTGTTGATGGTCTTTAAAACACAATTTCACAATCTTTTGTATGTAAACTCATATCTCCTGCACTTGTGAACCGACTTTGATATGATTCTTTTTCTAATCAATAGGACATATCTCCAGGGTGGTCCCACATAAATTTACTTAAATTGGTTCAGTAGTTTTTTTAATGTATGTTACCTCATATCTCCTGCATTTGTTAATCGATTTTGATCAGATTTTTTTTCTAATCAATAGGGCATAACGCAGTCACATCTACATGACTTATCGTCTGACGCTCGAACTCCCATACCGCGGGGCGAAAGCTGAGATGTTCATACATCCATAAAAAAACGGATTTTTTTATAAACTGATTTAATCTAACCGATCTGTCAAAATATTGTAAGCGTGTCATAAAAAACAGCCCACCGGAAATTTATAAAATCATAACATCATCAGTCTCTTTTTCACGCAGGCGTACTATACTAGTGCGACGGTTATAAGAAATTATTGTAATTCGGTTACTGACCCGATATATTTACTATCTCGATTAACTAACAACCATAAATTTATAGTAACGTAGGTAGGTAATTATCTCTATACATCGTTATTTCCATAAAATTGGTCTTGCAACACAAAAACAATTTTGACGTTCAATTTATTTAATTATAATTATTATAAGATGTAAATTTATAATCCGGATTAGTAATTAGTATTCCAACTGTTCCACACTTCTACTTAGGTGTATTCTTAGATTATAGAATGTTCGACAACTCAGACCATCAGCGTCAGAAGGTTGTAACGGTTCTGTTCCTTAGGGTCGTCAAAAATGATGTTTTTTGGTCCTAAGGAACATAACCATTACAATTGGCGACCGTGACAGACCCGTTAGAATTGGCGACCGAGACAGGACCGTTACAATTGGCGATCGTGACAGGACCGTTACAATTGGCGACCGTAACAGGATCGTTACAAGGTTCATTCTTAACACCTGTGATTCAAAAAAGCTTCAATTTTGATATTAGTCTTAACAGTGGCTTCACTTGCGTTAAAGTCAGTTTCGTCACGAACAACTTAACTCAATCGTAGTTGGATAAAAGTATCTCATACTCTAATATCAATTGACAGTGCGCCAAGTTTCATCAAAATCGGACCGTTCTCGAGTGATGCTAGTACAAACAGAAAAACAGACGAAAATTCTGAAAAAAACATTTTCCCATCTAGGGACAAAAGTGGATGAGCAATGAGCGAAAAGTGTGATCTTTGAGGTTAATTGATGAGCGTTGGTTGAACTATAAGACAGTAAACTGGATGTACATGAGATTTGTTGCCAAATCAAAATCTACCCGGGCGAAGCCAGGCCGGATGGCTTCAGTAACGGTATAATCCAGTCGGAAGGCACTTTAATTAATATTTCGTATCATAATAGTGAATGTCGATCATTTAATAGTACTAAATTATAATTTCTATCCCGGATGACGCGTGGTGTACGCTCGAGACCAATCTATAATTATAACGTTGCTGAATCATTGATTCGAATAATCCATATACTGTTTCATTTCTGTCAGCCAATCTGTCAATCTCGCCATCTCTCTTTTCCTTCTCATTTGCATACACATTTCACGATAATGTTTATAATTCTGGTGTAATAACCAACCAGTGCAGTGGATTAATCAATACAAATATACATTAAAAAAAAAAAGGTTTCGCGGTTTTTAACCGACTTCAAAAAAAGGAGGTTTCTCAATTCGACCGTATCTATTTTTTATGTGATTATGTTTTATGTTTGTTCGCGGATAACTTCGTCGTTTATGAACCGATTTTGAAATTTTTTTTTTATTTGAAAGGATATACTTTCAGATTGGTCCCATAGAAATTTCAACAAAATCGGTTTAGTAATTCGGCTGATTTTAATAAAAGTAAGTAACGGCGAGTGATTCTTTAAGATAAATGTTACTTTTTGACACTAAAAAGTAAAAAATAAAAAACTTTTAACAAAAAAACAACCTCCTTCAAAAAGGCACTAAACTTCTTTTTAACCAACTACATATTTTAATTGGCACAGACCTCAAAATTTCATTATTTTTTTCTTTTTAGTGCCTTTTCGAAGGAGGTTTTTTTTTTGTTAAAAAGTTTTTTATTCTGCTATATTTTTAGTGTTAAAGGAACATTTGGATCGGACGCATGTTTTGTTTTCAGATGAAACTAGGGTAAACTTGAAGTCATCGCATCGGTCGAGAACGAGTTGGCGAAGGTCTGCAGAAAGATTTGCTACAACTCTGTGCGAAGGTTGAAGTAAATTCCTTCCCAGAACACCAATTTAATGGTCCACTTGTGGAGATATTCGGCGTTCTGGAAAGGCATTTGCTTCAGCGCCTGCACAGAGTTGCACAGATATTGCAGGCAGCAAATCGCCATACCTTCGCCATATAAACGATTAGAACAAATCAAAATATAAATCAAATGCAGAACATCTAATGTCAATAATATATTGTAGTCCAGCAGTCAGGTACTTTTTACCGGAAAGTATTCCGAAGTTAGTGATATTTTGGTATGTTGTTTGTGGGTACTCTGTGGAGTAGAATGAGTTTTCGACCTCGAGGACCCTGTGCTAACGTGTGGGGAGTCGAAAAACCACGAAAAACCGAGCGGGTGATTTTCAAGAAGCTGCAGCGCGCTTACCATTAGTACCACAAAAAAGTTGTGGGAATGAAAATTGTAGGAAATGTAATCCTCTTTAAAACATTACATAATGAAAGAATTGCTTAAATCGACTGTTTCTGAGAGATTTCGACAAAAGCAAAAAAGGTGGTAAAATTTCGTGGTTTTTCGGCTCCCCCCACGTTAGCACAGGGTCCTCGAGGTCGAAAACTCAGATTCTACTTCACAGAGTACCCGTAAACAACACACCAACATATCACTAGCTTCGGAATACTTTCCAGGTAACCCCCTTCATTTATTACCTGGCGCTTGGACTATTGGTTGAAATAAAACGCGCTGTATATATCTCTGGTTATGATCAGCTTGAACAAATTAATAAATTACATTTTCGCTGATCAAAATGACGAGCCGTCTATGAGAACGGAGCACGCGTCCAATTATTCATACTCTAGGAAGTTGATATCATTAAATTCATACGTAATTACATGTCATCAAGATGAATTCGAAACGCTGAATCTAATATTTATGGCACTTCGACACCTTCTACCAGTTTCAAGTAAGAAATGTAAATCGAAGAGAAACTCGTGAAACGGACTGCTCGCAATTTGCATACCGTATAAGCAAGCGAAAAAATAATAGAAACATTCAATAAAAACTTTATGGAAAACAATACTGTATATGTTTCGATTTCTGCTGAAACAAGACGGCCCAGTGGGGGATTAGCATATTCATACAGGGAAGAGAAAATCGTACGGAAAATTGAGGAAAGTTTTCAAGCATATAATATTACATAAAGAGTAGAGAAATCTGTATGAGGCGTCGCTTCGAGTCGTCCTTTTAAAGTAAAGCATATAGTTGTAGCAGAGCGTAGTTATTTGCGTAATGCGGCATTAAAACTTCACGCGTTTTGTGTTCATTTTCACGCATATATAATATTGTAACAAAACTGTTTTCGTACGTGGGTGGAATAAATTATTTATTTACAATAATTAAAAAATGTAACAAAAATAGATAACAATAAAATGTAACAATTATATCTCAATTCTAACAGTCAACACTGTTTATATAATAATAACACGAACAGTAATTCTTAAACGAACTGAAGCACTTTAATAACGCTGAACAATTTCTATGCTGTATTTATTTCAACTCGACACTGTCACACGACTCTCGTTGTTCGCTCTCCGGTGACTGCTCCTGCTTATATAGAGCCAGCAGCTTGACCCCCCACGCTCGCGCGCTTTTCAGAACATTCTGGTGGTTACCTGTGTCTTCGATATCATGCCACGCCTCACCATTGTTACTTGTTCTCGATGCTTCTGTTGTCGCCAGCGGAGGGGTTTTGCTACAATATATAAAGACTAGGAAAATTTGTATGAGGCGTCGCTTCGAGTCGTCCTTTTGCAGTAAAGCATAGTTGTAGCAGAGCGTAGTTGTTTTAGTAATGCTTAAAGTGACCAAATCTTAAATATCAAAAAGCGGGACAAGGTCTATAAAAATCCGGCGCAAGAAACCGTTGGGTTCCACGCCCAAAAAAGCCTTAAACGCGCTAGAAACCCCCCAAAAACTCGCTAGAAACCTCCAAAAACTCGTTAAAAACCCCTAAAAACTCGCTAAAAACCCCTAAAAACTCGCTAAAAACCCCCAAAAACTCGCTAGAAATCCCCAAAAACTCACTAAAACCCCCCAAAAACTCGCTAAAAACCCTCAAAAACTCGCTAGAAACCCCCAAAAACTCGCTAATATTTTTATTTTAAATATTATTTATTTTTTAAAGTAGGTATCAATTATATAATTATTGATAAATAAAATACTTTGAGTGGGTAAAAATATCTAATGACAAAAAATAAACATTCTTAATGCACGTGATTTAATGAAAACGGGACAAAAGCGGGACGCTTGTTGAAATGGGACTCGTGGCTCAAAATCGGGACTGTCCCGCCTAAATCGGGACGGATGGTCACTTTAGTAATGCTACATTTAAACTTCGCGCGTTTTCTGTTCTACTGATTTATTAAGAGATTAATCGTTAGATTGCGTCACAAGTCACAAGAGATTTTAAAAGTCCTTGTTTGAAAATAAATAAAATTGTGATTTTCTTCTGCCTAATCCTCATATAGGCATGTTAAAATGTATCTTAGCCAATCAAGAATGGTTGGGTTATATCAAAAATGCGTATTACGATATCTTTGATTCTTTGATTAGAGCATCTTATCGCTTTTCTTCGACATCGAGAACTATTTTATATTAGCGTCCAAATGCTCATACTTAAGTTAATTATAGTTAATGATGTTAATTTGGCTAGCGAAACGTGTATCAAGTTAATTCAACGCGTTCGAAATTACATACTGTTTATTTTTATTTATTTTTTTTAATACATTTTAATCTCAGTGAACAAATTAACTTCCATTGTCACGATTATTTCTTTTTGCATAATAAAAGAACTCACCTTGCAAAATAATGAACAACTCAACCTTATTTGAATGGAAGCCACCGACTGTGAAGCGATTATTTATATTTATTATTACATTTTTGTTTATTGTAAATTTTAAGGCCGACCTGCTGCGTTTGTTCATCCGTTGGCACTGAAAGTACCAAAAAAGGAAATACTTTAATAATGAAAGAAAAGGTCGAAACGAAATTGATTTATCAATATTGCCACGCCTTGATTTCAGTTCAAGGCCGATTACCATTGATCGGGAAATATTTTAAAATAAGCAAGGAAATCTCAGAAAAATTGCCAAAGAGCATGTCCGCGTTAGATCAGATTGGAAGATGAAGATGTTAATAACATCTTCCAATTAAGGGCAGAGATACTTGGTAAGATGGTATGATGAGGCGATGTTAAAGAAATTATTTACTGGATTTCGGGGAGTAGGTAGAACGGAATTAAAAAAAAAAACAGGAGAAGGAAGAAGTTATGGAAATGCATAGCTCATATATGAGACGTCAAGGACAGGAATACTTGGTGAGATGACGAAATGAGGAGACGATGGTCAAAGAAAATATTCTCCTGGATTTCGGAAAGTAGAACAGAATTCCACAGGAAGGTAACCAAAGTATACGGTACTCCAGTTGGAAGATGCCCAGGAGAAGAATATTTGGTGAGATGGCGTAATGACCGCGATAATTAAAAAAATTATTCAACTGGATTTCGGAGAATACAAAAGGGTGCCTAACAAAAACGTGAAATAATAGGAAGAAGAAAGTTACAGAAGCTCGGGCTGGAAGACGTTCAGAAAATAATTCAAGTAATAACAATTTCAATTTTCTTACGAATTCACTTAACAAATCGAAGGTTCGATAAAAACTTTTAATCTATAATCACAAATTTATTCTTATTTTTTATGGACAATAAAAAATTAAGTATAAATTTGTGATCAAAGTTTGTCGAAGACAATCTAATAGCCCGGGAAATAAAAGTTTTAGGTCGCAAATAATTCCAAAGTTGCTGGATTTTTCACAGGTGGTAGAACACCTTTAGACATGTATTTTTACAAAAGTCCCCGGTTATCCCCCTTGTGCTTCCCCCGCCACCCCCTTTTGAATATAATTTTGCAAGCCTTACGGAAAACGCTAATATCTCCTTAACCAATGTCTGAAATCAGACGACTTTTTTTTTGTTTTGTTCCTAATTAGTTACTCTAAAAAATTTCCCCTCTTCAATTTTGCGATAAAATCAATATATGCTTTGCAATTTATTAATAAAGAGAAAATATCAGTTTTTAAAAGAATATTTCACAAAATATTTGCATATAACTTTTTGATGAGCCTGTTTCGAAATATCTCAAAAACGATTCTTTTATTTTAAATAGGATTACATTTCCTACAATTTTCATCCTTACAAATTTTCTGTGGTACAAATAGTAAGCGCGCTACAGCTTCTTGAAAATCGCACGCGCTTTTTGTAGCCTTGGAAACCAATTGTTAAAATGTAATGTCCTTTTCAATAGCTTTATTTATTGTGTTCTTCATCGAATTTTAAATTGAAAATACACATGTTCATAAAGCAAAGAACGCTCTAAATCGTGATTTTTGTCCCATATTGATATCGTCAAAAATTTAGAAGCTATAGCCAGTCAAAGTTGAAGACATCATAGAGCCTTACTTTTTTTTTGGACACGTGTTACGAGTACTTTCCATACCGAATAAAAAAATTTCCGTCTAGTAACCTATAAAAAATTTAAGGTCCAATCTCACTAACTTGAAAAATTTTCAAATTATAAGCATTAATGTTCATGTTTTTACTTTTTGACATAAAATTAAAACACTTGACGCGAAGTGCTCTACTAAGAAGAGTGTTCGAGAAATATTAAGTTTACATATAGAAGTTGTAGACCTATTCATGGGTTATCTAAGTGAGTAAAAAAATTTAAAAAATTTGAAAGTGGTCACTCTACAGAGCACTTCGCAACAAGTGTTTCAATTTTATGTCAAAAGGTAAAAACATGTACATAAATTCTTATAACTTGAAAATTTCGCAAGTTAGTGAGATTGGACGTAAATAATTGTTTATGGCATTAAATTTTCTATAGGTTCCTAGACGGACATTTTTTTATTCGGTATAGAAAGTACTCGTAACGCGTGTCAAAAAAAAATGTAAGGCTCTATGATGTTTTCAGCTTTGACAAGCTATAGCTTCTAAATTTTTGAAGATATCGATATGGGACAAAAATCATAATTTAGGGTGTTTTTTGCTTTATGAAGATGTGTATTTTCAACTTAAAATTCGATGAAGAACACAATAAATAAAGCTATTGAAAAGGACCTTATATCTTAACAATTGGTTTCTAAGGCTACAAAAAGCGCGTGATTTTCAAGAAGCTGTAGCGCGCTTACTATTCTTACCACGGAAAATTTGTGGGGATGAAAACTGTAGGAAATGTAATCCTATTTAAAACATTACATAACGAAAGAATCGCTTAAGTCGACCGTTTCTGAGATATTTCGAAAAAACAAAAACAATGTTAAAATTTCGTGGTTTTTTGGCTGCCAAAAGTTGTCCCGGTGTCATGTTGGCACGAATATATGCAAACAAATAGTAGATTGTATATCTAGATGTGTAATGAACTATTACGGCGAGTGATGACAGTATGTAAGAACGAGCGATAGCGAGTTTTTAGTCACACGAGCCGTAATACCATTACGCACGAGATATAACAGTTCATTTGCGTTGCCATCTTTACTTCTACAGTATGCCGTGAAGTTCGTGAGAAAGTAATGGCAGACGCATGCAGGCGTTTAGAGCGAATAAACAGAAGTTCCTATGGCAACCGTTTACTTCCCGCACTAGTGCGGAAAGTAAAACACTTTCCGTACACCTGCCTGTGAAATGACTCATTAAAGGCCGCTGTACATACATCGTAAGTAGCTATTTTGTAGTGGATATGGCAAAAAATATCTTATACCCCACCTTTTGCAAGGTACAATGTATCTCAAAAACTACACAACATTTCTTATTCAAACCGATTTTCATTGGAAGTATTTTATAAAAATTCTACTTCATTTACATACCAACTGTTGACTTAAATAAAAAAGTCATTTTGAAACTTCTACATCATTTTTGAAGGCCTATCTAATGATACCCCACACGCTTATGTGCACGGGAATTTTTTTTATCCCTCAGTTGTTACATGTATGGTGTGCCACCACTATTTTTTTCGTAATTTCACTTAACCATTGTATAGCAGTTCATAGAAAACACCTACCTTCCAAATTTCATCTATAGTGTGCCAATAGTTTCCGAGTAAAAAGACTGTGACATACGGACGGACAGACAGACAGGATGAAATTATAAGGGTTCCCTTTTTGCCATTTGGCTACGGAACCCTAAAAACGCTTCAATGTTAGATAAATAATTTTATTACAAATAAATAAATACAATCCATAAGTTTTTTTAATTTTATCGCTATGCGTCCGACCGCTGCGCTCATTATTAATAGCCCGCTTGCCCTATATTTAACTAAAGTCTATCAATATATACATCATTTTAAAGCTACAAATATTGTCTACAAATTTTACTTGAACAACTTTTACCCTAACAGGCTTAGCAAAAAATTATATGGAAATATTTTGTGAAATATTCTTTTAAAAACTGATATTTTCTCTTTATTAATAAATTGCAAAGCATATATTGATTTCATCGCAAAATTGAAGAGGGAAAATTTTTTAGAGTAACTAATTAGGAACAAAACAAAAAAAAAGTCGTCTGATTTCAGACATTGGTTAAGGAGATATTAGCGTTTTTCGTAAGGCTTGCAAAATTATATTCAAAAGGGGGTGGCGGGGGAAGCACAAGGGGGATAACCGGGGACTTTTGTAAAAATACATGTCTAAAGGTGTTCTACCATCTGTGAAAAATCCAGCTCCTTTGGAATTATTTGCGACATCGGGTGTTTTTTTCCTTTCATTTCCTGGGCTATAAAACACGTTTCGATTTTCGGTATACACTAATAAGTACGTTTCTCTTTCGAGCTATTCCGTCAACATTTAATCTATTCTCCAGTGTTCCAGAGAACTGTAAAGAGCTATCAAAATCAGAAAGGCCATAAATACATTTCCAGAACAATATTTTCTATTCAAGAATGCGTGTAAACAACAATAAGAATTCGATTTGGAATGAAGATATCAACAAATGCAATAAAATATTTATTTATCTGCGTCTCACGTGCTTGCACTCTCGACTGTTTTACGTTATACACTTTTTTATTAAACAGATTTCTGTATTGTCAAGGCATCCATAAATATAGATTTCAGAAGTTGAAAATATATACAGTAGGAAATATTTTTCTTTTAAATACGATACGAATTATTTTAAATAAGTAAAATGATTTTTTCGGAGATACTTTTCTAATATTCTTGATGATTTTCGTTTTATTTAATCAAAAAAACATGGTGCCGTGAGAGATCCGATGCTTCTTACGCATTGTATATATTTTTTGTTTTTTTTATTATAAATATTACCATTATTTGCCTAGCAACAATACGCGCTGCCCCGCCAATGAAGTGCGTTGCATCGTCTCGTGACGTTTCACTTTTTATGTGTTAGTTCCCCATCCCAAACGTGCGTTAAGAAGCATAGTGTTATAAAACTGTTTTCTGAGTTGGCGGAATAAATATTTATTTACAATATTTATAAATACAATAACAATAAATGCAACAACGAAAAGTCAGTTCTAACAATCAACACAAGTAAACAATAATTAAACAGTAATTAACACTTAACTATATACAATTGACTATACTAGTATTTATTTTATCAGGTGTATTTATATCGCGGAACTATTTATATCACTGATCCACTAGATTGCACGACTCACCATTGACTTATTGACTGATCGCTTCACTCACTCGTTTATATAGGCTGCGTGGCTGAAGCCCAGTGCTTCTCGCGTTCTCTAGAAACTTCGCGTAGTTACTCGTTGTTCAGCAAGCAGACACCGCTTCTCAGAATTCTTGCCTGACGTTTATATACAGGGTGATCCGTAACAATAGTTTCAACAATTACTACTATACTTGAATAAATTCATTTTCAGCTTCGAGTTTACGAGAAAAGAGAAGGAGAGATTTTAGATTATAGACGTTCGACTAGGAGGAGTTATAACTCTCTTATGAATGGTTTCATCGAAAAATGGCTTGCTGTTCGCCTTGTTTTCGCGAGTGGAATTCGCTTTCAAATATTCGCAGTCATTTGGCCACTCCCTGCATTACCGGCGTTAGTCTATCGTGGACACAGAATGTCCTGCAGGTACACAAACAAAATGCAAATGGACATTACAGGAAGATCTGCAAATGATGTACGCACGAATACGTTTGCAAGGTCATCCAGGTCACAGACGTGATGAGAAATGTTGTTACTAATTAGCATAAACTGGCCTGTTATTTAAAATAATACCATAGATTATTTGCATTTGAAATTTTATACTTCATTAAGCCGCTAAAAGCCATTATACACTCACGGACAAAATTAACGCGCCATTCAGTAACTGTCATAATATTCTGATGTCGGGTTTATCGTACATTTAACAAGCTGTTTTGTTAATCGTTGTTAAATTTTTACACTGAATAATACACAAAACATACGAAGTAACCATAGAAATAACGACGAATAACAAAACAGCGTGTTAAATAATGTACGATAAACCCGGCATTAGTACCTATTAAAGAAATTATTTGATTGGAAATACAAATTTCTCAAAAACCATGAGAGTAATCGAGTCTTATTAAGAGTAGCTTTTTTGTAGCAAATAAGTTACTGAATCTAAATTTTATACTTAAACCCCTTTTCTTCCATTGGCGTAGAAATTTGAAATGTTCAAATACTAAAAAACCCCCGTTCTACGCCTGTGGATTAATATTAATCATAATTTTGATATGAGTTTTTTTGTTTCATAAAACTATGTCAACATGCCAAATTTTAGCAAAATCGCACAAGCCGTTTTAAATTTATAACAAAAAAAAGCGATTTCAAAATTGTAACTTCAGGGCCGTATAGCGCCCCAACTAAGCAATTTTGTAAGAAGTTTGCTTAAATCGGCTTATTTTGGTCTCAGGAACATGTGGTAGGCGTGTGTTAAGTGTCTTTGAGGACACCCTGTATATAAAAGTCATGATTGACCTGATATTCGCGTCTGACATTAAGGTCGAAGCCCTCTATTGGGCTTAGTCGCGAACTACCCGAGGAGGTCGTAGCAACGGAACAAAGCGTTGAATGAAGGTAAAAGTGCACAAAATATATGTTTTTCACGTATGACAGTTTACAAAGGTAAGCATAATGCTAAAAAATATTGTTTAGTTTTCACTTCAAGTTTTGTAATAAATAATTCTGTCGCAATTCCACTTTTAACCGTTGTTTGTTTACATTAGCTTACATGTGATTTGTATTAAATAGTTTCAGAAATGCCTCACATGTGTTCAATTCCTTGTTGCCGAAAAACTTCGACAGCATTTTCCTATCACAAATTTCCTGAAAATAGTGAATTGAGGAAGCTATAGATGGGTTTAACTGGAATAAGACTGATAACACAAAGCACTCTTTTGTACAGTGATCATTCAGATGCTAATGACCTCTGTTGTCGAGCGTCTATAATTTACAGGATGGATGGATTGTGGATTGTAGACGCTCGACAACAGAGGTCATTAGCGTCTGACTATAATTTACAATTCATTCATTCACGCAGTGATCATTTTAACGGCAATGATTTTTTTCCGCGTCGTATACAGTTCCTATTGCAACATTTGTGCTGACATAACAAAACGTTTTTAGTGAAATTTAATTTAGATATTTTCAGCCAGATGCTAATGACCTCTGTTGTCGAGCGTCTATAATTCACAATTCATTCAAAAGTCGTATTACGACAGAATTATTTATTACAAAACTTCAAGTGAACACTGAACAGTATCTTTTTGCAATATGCGTACATTTGTATACTGTCATTCGTGAAAAACATATATTTTATGCACTTTTACCTTCACTCAACGCTTTGTTCCGTTGCTACGACCTCCTCGGGTAGTTCGCGACTAAGCCCAATAGAGGGCTTCGACCTTAATGTCAGACGCGAATTGGTACTACGTACCGAAACATGTCGCTTTAAGAACTATTAACTAATAAATATCTTAAATTGGTATCTTGTGTGGATTTACTATTAAAAATTGGTTTAATTTTATTTTGTTTAAGTCGATGTCCTTGAAGTTCTGCGATAGAAACAAGGATGGTCCCAAGTGTTAGATGGAAGAAATGCAACTGGCGTTCGTTAAATGTCGATAAATCAAAAAGAGCATCATTATTGTAGTCGTTTATAAAATTCATAGACAGTTAATTTTATAGGTCAACGACAAAACAAAATGTCATTAAAACAAATGAAAAATCGACAAACGAATTCAAATGTTCATTCGGCGTTGTAAGTAAGTAGGTATACGGAGAGGAGTACTTTCTAATTACTGGTAAGTAACGCGATACTTGTCTGTCAGCATTTCGCGATTTGTGAATTAATTGTACAGAGTTTTGCGTAAAATGTAAATGAGAAGAGGCGCGGGTCAAAGGTCGATCGTAGGAGTCTCGTTTGACTCTGGTTTATTAAGAATACATGAGGAAGATATCGTATATTTATTTGCGCGGTTACTATCTCCACATTTCTGCACGATTTTCGCATACCTCCAAGTTGTAGTTCATTGATTTTTTTTAAAATGATTTTACAATGACAAATACAGATCCCCGGGCCTCTGATCCTGGATGGCCTCCAAATCTCGAGAAGTCCTTCTTAATCAAATCCCAAACAAGGCTAAAATATGTTTAGTAACTAAGAGGCAGTTTGGAGTTGGAGGTCCCGTACGTATACAAAATATAAACGTAGGTAGGTCGTTTATTATAAATATTTGATTTTTCTTGTCAGCCATTACATCTATATTGTTACGGATCACCCTGTATATAAACGTCAGGCAAGAATTCTGAGAAGCGGTGTCTGCTTACTGAACAACGAGTAACTGCACGAACATTCTGGAAAACGCTAGAACGCGCTGTGCTTAAGCCACGCAGATATATAAACAGCAGCGCGAGTGAGTGAATCAGTCAGTGAAGTACTGGGCGTATAAATGAATCTGCTATAATACAGTGATATAAATAGTGCGTCTGATATAAATACACCTGATAAAATAAATATTAGTGTAGTTAATTGTATATAAGTTATTGTTTACTTGTGTTGATTGTTAGAACTGACTTTTCGTTGTTGAATTCATTATTATTGTTTTTAATTATTGTAAATAAATATTTATTTCGCCAACTCAGAAAACAGTTTTGTAACAATATTATTCATTTTTACGAAATTTACACTATACAAATACATACATTTCTAAGCAGACCAGGGACCTCATTTAGTTCTGTCGCCCCAGACCTCCGACGGGCCTAGTCCGCCACTGCCCCTCATTTATTTTCTTTAGGAATTTTTGAAGTTATTACTTCTTTAGCGAGGGTGGTGAATTGGAATGACTTCAACTGACAACTCAAAAATAATGAAACGCTGTACGCTGACAGAGCTCTAACGATTTGAATAAAATTTTACTGAAAAGGGGTTTTGGGGGGCAAAAAATCGATCTAGCTAGGTTCTGATTTTTATAATTTTAAAAATCTATTTTTCGACGTTTCAGAACACTGTAATATTGTAAGCAGGCTTGGGATACTTGTGAATAAATGTTATGATATTCACGGACTTTATTAATAATAATTAACTGTTTATTAATTTTAAAAATTTTGAGGAGAAAAGCAAAAATGTAAATGTATGGAATATAACTTCGACCGCGCGTTTATGTGGGTGAGGCACATACCCTTTTTTTTCAAAGGCCAAAACGACAATTTTGTAAAATGAACAATGTAGTTATTGAGACATACAAATGAATGCAAAGTTTGCATTTGTGTTAGAATTTAGAAACACCCATCGAAATGACGTAACGATATGATGCAACAATGGAAAAATTCATTTTTTAAACCTATGTCACTGTTGGGTCTCTAACCTGAAACTTCCACTTTCGCGGTGGCTGAGTTTTGGCAGAAACTCCACGGTATTTTGTCGATAATCAAAGGTTTTATGTTATTATAGGTGTTTGATTTGCGTGCAGAATTACCATTCTGACACCTGCTTCTTTTACGAACTACAGATAACCGTAGCGAAGTATCGATTACTACTATACTATTACTAATTTTATTGATTTTATTCGTATCTTACTCAACTCATATACTCAAGCACAAATGGATTATAAAAACAGGGCTTTCAATTTAATCAGTTACAATATCGCAAATTTTGTCCACTGCGAGCGCTGCGATCGATTTCGTTATCCCCACCCTATAATTAAGATGGTTCATTGGTGCTAATACAGAGTTTACACAAATCACAGTACATGAACATTTAAAAATTAAAAAAAAATATATATCAAAAAATCCCTCAATAGAATAAAAACTATTGTTACGGATCACCCTGTATATAAACGGCAGGTAAGAGTTCTGAGAAACGGGGTCTGCTTACTGTAACAACTAGTACCTGCGCGAAAGTTTTAGAGAAAGCGAGAACGCACTAGGCTTACGCCACGCAGCATATATAAACAGCCTGTACGAGTGAGTGGGGGAATCAACGGTGAGTCACGCATTCAAGTCTACGGTGGATCAGTAATATAAATAGTGCCGTGATATAAATAACCAAATTGATAAAATAAATACTAGTGTAGTGGAAATAATTACGAGTTATTAGTTAAGTGCTATTTATTGTTTTGTTTTGCTTTGTTTAAGAATTACTGTTTAGTTATTGTTTACTTGTGTTGATTGTTAGAACTGACTTTTCGTTGTTGCATTCATTATTGTGTTTTTAATTATTGTAAATAAATATTTATTCCGCCAACTCAGAAAACAGGTTTTGTAACATTATTAAAAATGAATTTTAAACCCATATTTAAGATTCTTAATCAAAAATTGGGACCCATTTGGACTTCAATAATCCCTATAGGCCCTGAAAAATTTAGATCCGTCCTTGCATACGGCAATGAAGAATGTAAATAGAGACGGCACAGTCAAAATTCTAGAGATTGCATAAAATTCTTTTGTCCTGTCTGTAAGCTAAAGAATGAATTATACGCAGCGCTCTCCTTTGCAGACCAAACACTCAAAGATTTTAAATACTGTTGACCATCATCAAAACTTGAATGCCGAAGCCCTGGCATTATACAACATATTGAAGGTCAAAGGTCCCATTAATCGATTTGTGATGTCTGATGAAAGTAGCCGTGTCCATATCGAATGTTTTCACTCGGATCGATAAATTCTATCGATGGTTTTATTGTCTAGACCAGAGGCGGAATTTATACTATACCATAAAATTAAACATAATGTGTGTGCGAATATAAGAACAACAAAATAATGTGTATAAATAATAACTAAAACAAGCATAAAATCTGTATTTAATAGATTGTTGAATAGCCGACATTACTTCGAACAATTTTAACCAATCTAGTACCTTTACTGATCTTCTGATTCTGCAATAAACCAATTTAAACATTTCATAATTACAAACGTTATTAACAAAGACTACATAAATTTCGACATAGTCTTTATAGTTTTTGCAATGATTTCTTTGACAATACCTAACCTATAATAAAACTGCGACCACAAGGCAAAAACTGCGTTGTCTCAAAAAAGTTTCTTTTACTAATATTTTATTTTGTTCATTTTAGTCTTTCAAAATTTTATCCTCTTTTGACCCCCGTACGGGTTGAATTTCGAAAAATCCGTTTGTGGTGGATGCTTACGCCAGAAAAAACTTGCAAGTCAATTTTGAACGACTTCCATGTATCCGATCAACTTGAAATTTTGTACACATATGTATTCCCGATGACAATACATGAATAAATCGTTTTTAGAAATAAATTCAACCCCTAAGGGGTTCAAACGGGGTCGTAGGGTTTTTTTGACTAATCAACGCCCAGGCCAAATCGCTGAAGCTAGAAACTTGAAATATGGACAGTTGGTTCCTTTTCTGACGTAAGCGTCCACTAAGAAAGGATTTCTCGAAATTCAACCCCTACGGGTGTCAAACGAGGGTAAAATTTTGAAAAACTAAAATTAACAAAATAAATATTAGCAAAAAAAACTTTTTAGAGACAAGCTTTTATTTAAAAGCACTAAAAAGGAAAAAATAATTTTTAATAATTTAGGTTCATAATTATAAAAGTGTGGGTTGTAAGTTGTAACTAATAAACTATCATAGAGTTCACGACCTAATGAACCTAAATTATTAAAAATTATTTTTTTCCTTTTTAGTGCATTTAAATAAAAGCTTGTCTCTAAAAAGTTTTTTTTACTAATATTTATTACGCGCAATGTTACAGAAAATGGGGTTAAAAAACCTATCTGAAGATGTAGAATAATATGATCTAAGCAGTTTTGTTTTGTAGCCACATATGCAGGTATCTATCAATCATTCAAGATGAATGCACATAACAAATCGTAGTATCTCTGCAGTGAGTACTTTAAATCCGCAGCAGACAAGTTAGTAATTGATTTAATTGATCCGCGAGTACAAGACTGACGTTTGCTATAGCAAATCAACTCGAATGAATACGTAATTCCTAATTACTATCTTCAGTTACTAACTCTCTAAACACATCCGGTGTTGAACTATTCTTTTACTTTATAGAAAATCATTTTTATGCTCAAGGTCAAAGAAGATTGTAGATTATAGACGCTCAATAGCTGTGTTTATGTATGTGTTTTAAAGACCACCAACAGCTAAGGTTATTTGGGCCTAGCACCAATTCATAATTTTTTAACATTGGAAATGTTTATGTTCGTATATGGGGGCAGAGTTACGAGTTTTCGTTCAAGGCCAAAAGACAACGGTGTCGCGATCAAGTGAGGAGCAATCATGCAAAATTGAACAAGTGCAATTTTTTCGAAATGTGTTTTATATCATGTCTAGTTAATTGAGAGGTATTTGCGACGATCTGCGGTGTTATTTTTGAGCAAATGTTAATAAATACTGTAGAAAAATCCATTTAAAAGTTAAGTAATCAAGCAAAAGTGAACGCGTATATAACAGAAGAATAATAGGGTTAATCCTGACAAAACTAAACAGTGCATTGATAAATATTGTGTGTATAATAAACAGTTAATTATGTTTCATATATGCTGTTATCATTTCCAATGTCCTCGATGGTTGCAAGGATTGCGAAATCTGTGAATTTTTTTAATAATAAATTGAAAATCTGCAATTGACACTTTTACCAGCTCTCGGGCCAGAACCCGGGAACTTGCAATAGAGGAACCATAGCAACGCCATGTAAACAACAGCATTGCTACACGCTCGGCTATTCTCAAGCCCAGCTGTGTTTATGCTTGAGTAAGTAATTAAACGTCTTACTAACTATATTGTTAGGGCTCGAGAACAGTCGAGCTCGTAGCGATGCCACTGTGGCGTTTCTATGCGACTCCCAGCTATTACAAGCCCCCAGTTCTAACGTTCTAATCTTAGAATTGGTATATAAAAGTGTCAATTGGATTTTCAATTTATTATCAGAAAAATTAATTAAAAAAGAAAAATATTAATTGATACTAGGCCAGGGGTCGGCAACCTGCGGCTCGCGAGCCGCATGCGGCTCTTATGATGTCAGGATGCGGCTCTCCAGTTCCATGCGCAAATATCAATAATTTATATTATTTTATTTTCAAAACTCATAAAAAATATTATACTGCACAAAAAACTTTAAACAGGATAAAAACACTCAACAGAGAACAGTGAGAATAGGTGGAGTAGAGAGTATACGGACAGCTGACATTTTTTAAATGTGGCAACACTGTTCTGTTTGTTTAGTTATTGGTGCACTGTGTCGTCAACGGTCGCAGACCTAGAACTTTTTTTTTATATACCTAATCCTAATCAAATACCATAATATTGAAATAAAAATGTTAGTGGCTCTTTAAAAACTGGGAAATTTTGTAAATTGTAACTTTTGGCTCTTCTGTCTCAAAAGGTTGCCGACCCCTGTACTAGGCCGATATCCGTGGCAGTTGGTGGTCAATATAAAAAAAACAATATTGTTGCGTTATATTAATATTACGCTTCAAGCGGTGCATAAAAAAATTGGAGAATGTTAATTTCGATGTTGCGATCAGCTATTAGTTTAGACAAGTTAAATATTAAAACTGCCGGTAAAATATTTTTTTTAAGTTTAGTGACTTCTGAGTGAAAGTGGTCATCGATTTCATACGTAATCCAAGAAGGTGGCTGGACGTCTGTTCAATGAATCGTTCATTTGAATTTCTATCGATAAGTTCGTTCGCGCACGAATCGGAATTTGTCGAGAGAATCGACTCCTTTTACCGGATACACTGCAGTGTGTTAACGAATTTACCGAACATAGGGAAAATAAAATAACATTGAGAACATTTACAATTTTGTAGTAGGCTATGGGCCATAAGATCCAATTGAAAAATTTTTTCGTTGGAGAGCAGCCAATTATATAATTGTTTCGAAACATAATGGAAAAAATCATTTTACCAACCAGTGGTCACAGTCAGGATTCTAACCTGAACCTTTTCCACTTTCGCGGCGGAATGAGTTTACAATACTCAACCGTGACAAGTTTGCTAAACTAATATTCTCACGGTTGAGTATTGTAAGCTCATTCCGCCGCGAAAGTGGAAAGGTTCAGGTTAGAATCCTGACTGAGCACTGGTTGGTAAAATGATTTTTTTCAATATGTTTCGAAACAATTATATAATTGGCTGCTCTCCAACGAAAAAATTTTTCAATTGCATTTCAGCCGTATAAAACTATTATTTATCATAAGATCCAATGTAAATACAGTAGAGTCCGTCTATTACGACTTCGTTTATAACGGCTAACCGTTTTTAGCGACGTAAATGCAAACTCAAGTGCGTCGTCCGGTTAATACGACATAATGTCGCCGGTCCCTTGAAAGCTGTTCCATCTGGATTCTACTGTATGTAGTAGATGCATTGTTTCTTTTTTATTTGGCAGGTTCCGAGTTCGTCTTAATAGTCAATCGTCGCTATGGAAAATTGTTTAAGGCCCGTATTCACCGAGCCTAGTTAGTTATTTATTCCGTTGATTTATTCCCCTGGTAACTATTACTCGGAATAAATAGCGATCATTCAATTCACCAAACGTAGCTAAGTTTACTGTAGGTATAAATCGTAAGAATAACTATTTTGTCCAATTTCAAGGGTATAAATATTTATTCGCCTAGTAAAATAGGATGGCCACGAAATGCACAAATTACTTTACGACCTGGCGACCTTTTCAGGTAAATATTAATTCCATATCTTTCAGGTAAAGGCTCTTGTAGTAAAATAAAATAAATTTACATTTCCGATCGATGTTCTATCGGTCGGATCTTTGGTAAACGTGCTTTAGAATCAAAATATTTGACAAAATGTCCAAGGTGTATAGTATAAAGTAAATTTGTACCTGAAGTTACTATTCTATCGAATGAATTGCTTGGTGAATTGAAAGTTAATTTTATTCCAAGGAATGAATTTATTCTAAGATTAGTAATTTCTATCTTTAACAGTGTTTGGTGAATACGGGCCTAAAACATTCACTGTACTATTTTCTGTGAATTATAGACGCTCGACAACAGAGGTCATTAGTGTGTACTGTTTTCTCTACGTAATTCACTACATATTTACATTAGATTTTATGGCCCATAGCATACTACAAAATTGTAAATGTCTTCAATGTTATTTGCCCTATGCTCGGTAAAACCGTTTATACAGCTTGTATATGCAAAGGACCGGTAACGGACATTCATTCAAGTTATGCTAATTTGAAAAACAAGTTCGAAAAAAATGTTGAATTACTACAATCAGAAACGGTACTCTAATAACGCGCCTTACGAGAAAAAAATTGCATTTTATGCACACGGCAAATATTATAACATTTTCCCAAAAACAAGATTAGTAAAGGTTTCCTGGAAAAAACACGTTAAGTGATTTGACAATGCGGCTAGAAAATAGCCGAGCGAAATTGTGTTTTAAAGACCACCAACAGCTAAGGGTATTTGAGCCTAGCACCAATTCATATTTTCAATTCATTATTTTTTTTTAATAATAAATTGAAAATCCAATTGACACTTTTACCAGCTCTCGGGCTAGAACCCGGAAACTGGGGACTTGTAAAAGAGGAACCATAACAACGCCATGTAAACAACAGCATTGTTACACGCTCGTCCATTCTCAAGCCCAATAGCCGAGCGTGTCTTTCTCACCAACAGATATCGTAATCGCTGTATTCTTGGACAAGGATAGATAGGATCTATTTTACGTATCATTGACACGTAACAATATATATTATTGTATATATCTAGTTGCGTAATGAGGTATATTACTGACGAGTGGTGACAGTTTGTTAAAACGAGTTCAGTCACACGAGTCTTATTATCATTACGCACGAGATATGGTATTTTTTGCCATACCCACTATAAAACAGCTGCTTTTCACTTGTCATTTTTAGTATTTTTAAAATTTGACAGTTCATTTATGTCGCCAACTTCACTCCTATAGTAGGCCGAGGCACGCACAGGAGAATGCAATAGCGGGTGGATCAGGCAAATAAACATAAATCACTATGGATATGGCTTACTTTCCCACACAAGTGTGGGAAAGATATGTTCCTGCACACCGGCCTGTTGCAAAAGTCACTTACATGCACACATGTCTGTAAATCAGCTATTTTATAGTGGGTATGGGAAAAAATATGATATCCAAACATTTTTTTTTGCACCAGCATGGCTGGATCGATTTTATTCGGTACATACATAACATTTCATAGATATGTCAAGGTCCTCTTATGTGTTAAATAATAAATATAACATATTTGGTGCGAGATTTTACGTTTTATAAATGTTATTTTATATTAACACATAAAAAAACTTATTTTAATGTTAGTCACCTGCGTTAACACAAAATATTTGTCTTTTTGATAGATTATTTTTGTTAAAATTAATTGAAATAATAAATATGTTCATATGACATCTAGTCATGAGTAATTCTAACAGGAAAGTAATGTTAACAGAAATTCAACTGAAGTAAGAAATCAAAATAAATGAAAATAAATGTTAGTTCTCTACTGGAATCCCGCATTTACCACTTAACTCTTGTTTAATCTGGACGTGTAAATTTGCAAGGCAGATAGTGATAATTGTAAATCTTAATAATATAGGTATTTCTCTATAATCTGTATAAATTTCATCAAGTACTATTGAGCAATATTTGAGATACTGACAATAAAAAATGGTGAAAAAAAATTGGTATAGTCTGTCAACGATTTGATGTTTTTAGGTAATCAATAATAAAATTTTAGTAGTGTTGTCTGGTAGGCTTTTCTACGGTGATCAGCCTGAGCTTGGACTTATCCACTTGTGCTTTTTATTTTGTGTTTAATTTTGTTATTATTATGTACTATTACTATGTATTATACATACTATATTACTACAATAAAAATATTATAATATACCTATGTCCTATATGTATACCTATATCAAGATATTTTATTTGGCACCATATCGAAACCTCAACTGAATAAAGGCGTAAAGTCCTTTACCGATTTTTTTTTAAATCATTATAAGTGAAAAAAAATCGGTGAAGAACTTTACGCCTTTATTCTGTTGGGGTGGCGATATGGAGCAGTCCTCCAATTAACTAATTATTTATGTAGGTAATATTTGACATATAAGTCATATGTAAAATATGAAAATTTACATTTAAATTAAGTTAATAAAATATTGATTAAAAATGTCAATTTTAACATAAAATTGTATTAGGTGTACTTTTAATTAAACAGATTACAATCCTGGAGAGCTTGAGAATAGCCGAGAGTGTAGCAATGCTGTTGTTTACATGGCGTTGCTATGGTTCCTCTATTACAAGTCCCCAGTTCCCGGGTAAAAGTGTCAATTGGATTTTCAATTTATTATTTAAAAAAAAATAATGAATTGAAAATATGAATTGGTGCTAGGCCCAAATAACCTTAGCTATTGGTGGTTCTAGCCCGAGAGCTGGTAAAAGTGTCAATTGGATTTTCAATTTATTATTAAAAAAAATAATGAATTGAAAATATGAATTGGTGCTAGGCCCAAATAACCTTAGCTGTTGGTGGTCTTTAAAACACATTTTACAATCCTGGACATTGTTTATGTCAAAACCAATGTTTCCGCGAGCGAAGCCGCCGCAGGAAGGCTACATTTTTTCAGTGAACTATGCGTCTAGAATCGGTTCTCATCCAGCGAAATGAGTCGACACCGCAAACCGGTAAAACACTACAAAACTTAAATTTATTGTGCCATAAATTTGACGATGTGGACGTCTATAATATGTGAAAACCAGAGATGATTCTATATTCGACCTTTCATTTGCATATTTGATTTCCGAAAAGTATTTTAATTTTCACTTTTTTCTCTCATCATCTATAAACGTGATCGCTTAGTAATTTATTAATTATACATTTAAGATGAAGTAATTTCTTCTTTATAAGCCGATTAAAATTTAATATTCTAGTAATTTCTATAGTGTTTTCGATTTCACTTGAATTTTTTAATCGGTAAGTAACTCGATATTTCGATTCTGTTGCATAAATGGATTAATATTCAAATTTCAGAAGATTAAAATTTTTTTTTCCCTAACTGAATTAAAAAAAATTACTGATCTTACTACTGGATTATCAATTTATTTTTGGAATTTTTTTTAACACATCCTACAAATCTTCAAAAATGTTTGAATACATAATATATAGTTTTTCTACCACCCTTTAAGAAGGATTTTGAAAACTAATAAAATGTAACCACAAAATACTGATTCTTTTTTCTCACGTTTCGTTAACCATGTTAACATCATCAAGAGATGATTAAGTTTGAATCATCCCATGATTGTTAGTATTCGGTGTCTTCTTTCCAAAAGTTCCAACCCTCTTCAAGATCATCAACTGATTATCAATGAACTTCTTGATTCAAGAAATTCATTGATAATCATTGCAGTTGATGATCCCCCATAGAGATTATCAAAACAATAATAATAATATTAACCTGAAAGACGTTCCCTCGTTTCGGATTCGGCAGAGATGGCGGCGAAGCAATACACGTATCGACCAGAAGATTCTCGATCGATCTTCTTTTGTGAGCCGACGTCACTCTGATTCCGTTCCCCGTTACCGAACCGTGTCGATGCTTCTTCTCGACATTGTTGCCGTTCTCGTCGGTTGTGACGATATCGACGTCCGATCTGACGTCGTCCATCGATCTCGATCGACAATGGCACGTGTTTCTCGCGTCCTGATTTCGAACCGTCGATTTCCGTCTCGAATTATCGACGACGAACAGTCTCTCTCTCGAGGGCGGCGTCAGATGCGAGAAGCTCGGTAATGGCGGCATCGCGTTCCGGTAATACGGCGGCAAGAAGTAATAATCGCATCCTTTCTGGTTCTGGATCGAATTTCTGGACGTGTTGAAGCCGTTGTTGAACCCGTACGAGTTGTAATCGCGCCAGTCGCACGGATCCGGAGGTCGGAACGAATAGGATGAGCGGTTCGATTGCATCGGACCGCGGTACATCGGAGGCCATGGTCTTCGCATCATCGTCGGTTCCGGTATTAACTTGGAAGGCTTTTGATGCTTCAGAAGTAGATCACCCATTGGTGGTTCTTTTTTGACACACCGCGTTTGAAATGCACAAAGTTATCAATTTACTTGAGTAAAAATCCGTAAGTGAGGCATTTTTATTAACAGTTTCATTTGTAATACACTGGAAGATGTTGAATAATCCGAAATGTCAAGGAGGTTAAACAAATAAAATTCACTTTTGTTAAAAGTCAACACTGTCAGATGTTTTGAGATCAACAATAACTGTATATTATATCCAGTAAGAACATTTGTTGCATCACAAATATGTTGTTAAGTGGTAGAACTCGTTAGAAAATAACATCTGCACAACACCGATTTTTTTTATTTTACGCGAAACCGTTATTTTAAATGACCGTTCAAGAATTTAAACACGTCAATCGAAAGTTTATTTCATCTGAAAATACTGCATAGTTTTAGTTTGTTGTAAAAAAAACTGTACTTTGCAAATAACCAAAACACGTCTTAGAATTTTATCTTTAAAATAACTGACATGTCGTTCAGTTGTTAAAAACAAAATAGCTTCGTATTCTCAACTGGAAAAAAAATGACGATCGACTCCAATGACATTTTAAAACAAAATGTTAATGATTGATGTTGAAAAAGTCAACCCTTGCAAATAACCAGAAAACGTCTATGAATTATTTCGACAAACATAAAAATACATGTCGAATTAATAATAAATTAAACTGTTTTTTTTTGAAGACGATTAAAAACAAGGAAACAATTTTAGATTTCCCATAAGACTAACAATTACTAAATACTATAGTAAATTTAATTTGATTATTTGACCCTTGCAGAATACCGAAAAACGTGTTGCAATTATTTCGTTAACACCACACTGCAACTGTCACATTCAACTGTTTAAAACAAACTCTAGCTTGTTATTGTTTACTATAAGAAAAAAAATGACGATCAATTTCATTGACACCGTTTTTCAGTAGTCCGTGAACTACGAAATAAAATTTAAAAAAAACAAAATGCACATCACTGATGCACGGCAAAACAATAATAATAATAAAAAACAAAACAGTCTCTTCACAAAACTGTTTAATTCCAATAAAGTACGTCCCACTTAAAAAACAAATATAAAACAAATGCGCGCTGTGAATGACCAATGAGAAGAGATCTGCACGCGTATGATATTGACCTCCCCGGATACAAACCCAGATATAGTGTTTAATTATACAGTAGAGGAAGTATAGTAGTGGTCATATGACGGTGAAAGTCAAGTGTCCGCGTTCGATGGTCAAGAAGAAGTGGCCGTGAACCGCGCAATATGGCCGCGGCGGTTCGACACCGCGATGTAATGCCGTTTTTATAATATTAATTAATTATTGTCGAAGTTTATATACGGATTTAGAAGATCTAAAAAAATTGAGTAATGCTAGATCTCGGTTTTGATGTTAAATCTACTTTCAAGAAGATAGAAACCGAGAATTTATGTAATAGACCGAGAGCTAGTGACAATTTTTTGGTGTTAATTATTCATGAGGCCTTATTTTTGTGAAGATGTTGAGGGAGGCATATTAAAGTGTCCTGAGTAAGGGATTTTGCTAGATAGAAGGGATGTAGACCGCCCCCAACATGTAACAAAAAAATGGTCACAATTATTATTGCTTCAAGGCTGAAATTGTTTGAATAGCTTGTCGGTGACCCAATAATGTCATTATAATATTTGCAGATCGATTGGTCAGTATTAAAGGGGTGGCAGATCACCATAAACGTGTCATGTACCCGACGAAATTTGTATTATTAGTTCAAGGTTCAAATTTTAATATGTTGTTACGGCGACTGTTTTAGGCATATATATTTCAATTTGCAGAACAAAATGTCGGTATTAACCCCCTCTCTTAGAGGAAAACTTGCTCGCCTAGGTGTTTATATCGTTCTGCAAGGGGGTTAATACCGACATTTTGTTCTGCAAATTGAAATATATGCTTAAAACAGTCGCCGTAACAACATATTAAAATTTGAACCTTGAACTAATAATACAAATTTCGTCGGGTACATGGCACGTTTAGGATGATCTGCCACCCCTTTAATACTGACCAATCGATTTGAAAATATTATAATGGCATTATTGGGTCACCGACAAGCTATACAAACAATTTCAGCCTTGAAGTAATAACAATTGTGACCATTTTTTTTTGTTACATGTTGGGGGCGGTCTGCATCCCTCCCATACCGCTATCTAGCAAAATCCCTTACTCAGGGCACTTTAATATGCCTCCCTCAACATCTTCACAAAAATAAGGCCTTGAATAAATAACACCAAAAATTTGTCACTAGCTCTCGGTGTATAAGCAGGTACTTTTGAGAAAACAAAACGCTATATGAAATAATTCTTTTTTAAATATTGTCGACCCTGCATGAAATTCATCGCGCGTTTTTTGTAAACCAGGGTCAAGTCGTGTGAATCAGTACGGTCATGGTATTGAAAAAATGATAATCATTTAATCACTTACCCAAATTTGGTAAAAGTCAAGTAAAATGTTTGACGGTCAAATTAAAAAGGAAAATTAATAAATAAGCATCCGATCAAAATTATTGTATGTCCGGATATAAAAATGTAAATTAATTAAAAAAAACCTTTGCTTTTTAATTAATTCATTATAATTAGCAGATAATATTTACGCGAAAAAATCTTATTCATCTTGTTTTGCCCCAGTTTGGTACGAATCGATGTATTTTTGGACTAAATGTTCAATATGATACATTTGTGGAGTGTTAGGTCTCCAAGTCACTATATAAATAATAAGTAGTATTAGAAATACCTTGTATTTTTGGTGTCCGTCTTGTGACTTCATGTGTTGTTAACACGACGCGTTTCAGCAACGAGTTGCCGTGTTAACAACACATGAAGTCACAAGACGGACACCAAAAATACAAGGTATTTCTAATATTTCTTATTATTATAAATGTTCAATATTTTTTTAAATTTTATTTTTTGTCTATATACAAGGTTTACTATAAATAACTGATTTTTAAAAACTATAAACTATGGAAAGGAGAAAATGAGAGCAAGAAAATCTTTCCAAAATCATTCTACTTTTAAAATTAAATTTCACATTTACACAATTATATAATATAGTAAAGGAAAATGTTTGTATGCACTGGATACCTTAAAATTCAAAAACCACTAAACCGATTTCTTTGCAGTTTTCAAATATTTTACCTAAAAAAAAAAATGGAGTGTTTGGTTCAAAAATACATCGATTCGTATACCAAACTGGGGCAAAAGTAAAACAGGACGGTTAAGATATTTTACAGAATTTTTGTATATCTGCACCAGCATATAGCGATCGAAAAACAATTGGACCGATTTGACATACTACACAATTGGTACTCAAGCTTGAAGTTATATACGCTATTTTTTATCCGGCTTTATGATCGGATTATCGATAAATTGAGTTTTTATAGTAAGTTATTATATTATTGTTAAACGACAGCTGGAGTCGATGTAAAACAATCAAATCGACACAATAAAATGTCATAAATATCACTTGTCAACTTTAAATTCAGTCGGCAACTCGCCGACAAAATGTGTCAACACAAGGCTGGGTAATTTATCGATAGACTAGTATCGTTCAGAGAAGAAAGTAGCGTCATTTCTGCGCACACAAGTTTCGGGTCGGACAGGTCTATGTTTTCTGACAAGGGTACGTCTCGACTGGCGACGAATAACTAAATGACCGTATTCACAAAACCACCCCTTGTTAGAAAAAGAGCTTGTAAAAGTAGCAGTTGGATTTTCAATTTATTAAAAAAAACAATAAATTGAAAATATGAATTGGTGCTAGGCCCAAATAATCTCAGCTGTCGGCGGACTAAAAAAGAAAAAAAAAGTCAAGAGGTGTCATTGTATATAAAACCGAATTTATCAAAGCTATATAGACAATACAATTGAAAAGTTATTATTTGACCGCCATTTTGAAATCTGATGCAATTTTATTTTTTTGTGTCCTATAAAACTCTTAAATATCAATTTTCAAAAAGATCGGATAATTTTTATAAAAGTACATATGGCCGCTATTTTGAAATCTGACGCCATTTTATTTTTTTGTGTCCTATAAAACTCTTAAATATCAATTTTCAAAAAGATCGGATAATTTTTACAAAAGTACATATGGCCGTCATTATGAAATCTGACGCCATTTTATTTTTTTGTGTCCTATAGAACTCTTAAATATCAATTTTCACAAAGATCGGATAATTTTTACAAAAGTACATATGGCCGCCATTTTGAAATCTGACGCCATTTTATTTTTTTGTGTCCTATAAAACTCTCAGATATTAATTTTCAAAAGGATCGGTTTAATAACATGAGCGTGACGGCTTACACCGTAACGCGAACCTATAAGTTTTTCCCCTGTTAGAAATCGTCTAACGCGCCTATAGAAACATAGCTTCAAAAAGTTCTCAACATAACTCAGCCCTCAATCTTAACAGACATGTGCTGCACTTTAATTGAATAATAATAATTAATTCCAATATTAGCAGTCTGTCGATCAGATATTCAGATTAAGTACAGAAAACGTGACACGAAGACTTGATTGATGCTACGACAGAAGAACATTGTCGAGAATCGCCTGGTATTTATGTTAATATTGTTGTAATCGTGAAATTAAGTAGAGCTATTTTTTTCAGAGTATAATTTAGCACAAATATAGAATAAACATTTATATATTTTAAAAAACAAGCCGCTTTCTTTCGACAGCCAGCGGTCACTACTCAACCGATTTAAATTTAAAAAAAAGCTTTTATTTAACTTTACTTGTCATTCTGTTTGCTACAAATCTTGCAATCAAAATTTCGACTAATTTCGAGCTTTGAAATTTTGCACACGTGTATAAGTCCCGTAACAATGCAATATAGTATATCTGATATCATTCTGAATCCAATATGGCGGACGCTCCCAAAATGGCGGATTACCTGTTTCTTCACAACCCCCTTGATATGGGTATCAAATGAAAGTGCTTTACAAGTAGAATACGATGATCTCAGATATACTAATCTGATATCATTCTGAATCCAATATGGCGGACGCTCCCAAAATAACGGATTACCTTTTTCTTCACAACCCCCTTGATATGGGTATCAAATGGGATTTACAAGTAGAATACGATGATATCAGATATACTAATCTGATATCATTCTGAATTCAATATGGCGGACGCTCCCAAAATGGCGGATTACCTGTTTCTTCACAATCTCCTTGATATGGGTATCAAATGAAAGGGCTTTACAAGTAGAATACGATGATATCAGATATACTAATCTGATATCATTCTGAATCCAATATGGCGGACGCTCCCAAAATGGCGGATTACCTTTTTCTTCACAACCCCTTTGATATGGGTATCAAATGGGATTTACAAGTAGAATACGATGATATCAGATATACTAATCTGATATCATTCTGAATCCAATATGGCGGACGCTCCCAAAATGGCGGATTACCTTTTTCTTCACAACCCCCTTGATATGGGTATCAAATGAAAGGGCTTTACAAGTAGAATACGATGATATCAGATATACTAATCTGATATCGTTCTGAATTCAATATGGCGGACGTTCCCAAAATAGCGGATTACCTTTTTCTTCACAACCCCCTTGATATGGGTATCAAATGAAAGGGCTTTACAAGTAGAATACGATGATATCAGATATACTAATCTGATATCATTCTGAATCCAATATGGCGGACGCTCCCATAATGGCGGATTACCTTTTTCTTCACAACCCCCTTGATATGGGTATCAAATGGGATTTACAAGTAGAATACGATGATATCAGATATACTAATCTGATATCATTCTGAATCCAATATGGCGGACGCTCCCAAAATGGCGGATTACCTTTTTCTTCACAACCCCCTTGATATGGGTATCAAATGAAAGAGCTTTACAACTAGAATACGATAAGCTATGTGATGTCATTCTTAACTCAAAATGGCGGATTACGTTTTTCGTTACAACCCCCTCGATATGGGTATAAAATGAAAGGATTTGACGAGTAAAATGCGATAAGCTATGTGGCGTCATTCTAAAGACTAAAAAGTAAAAAAATAAATTAAAAAAAATTATAAAAAAAGATTTTAGTTTAATGTACTAAATAGTAAAAAATAATTTTCATATATCTGAAACTATTGGGGTGGGTCTTATTACACATTAACACTATTGCAATTGTATAGTTACTTTGCTCAATAGACGCTAATGACCTCTGTTGTCGAGCGTCTATAATCTACAATTCATTCATACTTTGCTCAATTGACTGCCCCAAAGCTTTTAGTTTTCAGATGTGTGAAAATTATTTTTTACTTTTCAGTATATACATTTTTTTAAAAAAAAAGCTTTTTTTATAATTTTTTTTTAATTTTTATTAAGTGAACCTTTTTCTCCACAGATGCGTTATCATTATTTTTATTTCATTTTATTAATTATTTGTAGAATTAATACCGGAATTAAAAGTCTCGCCGAATTACCGACACTAACAATTCTCTCATGATTTTGAATATCCTCTCCTATTGGTGGATGCAGCGCGCAGAATCGGGGCCACACAATTAAAATGAATTAACTAAATTCAGTTCAGACCTCGGTTCAGACAGCCTGACGACGATGTAACGATACTAGGTACCTAATAACTACGAGAGTACAGTGAAATCTCTTTTAACGAACGCTTCCCGTTCTCTTAAAGAAACTTCAAACAAGGCGTTTTAAAAAAATTAATAAAAATTTTTTTAGGCTATCTGCAACTGCCAGACTTTCCTTATTTATCTATAACGTCCAAAGGCGTATAATGATACAGCTCGATTACTCGTAGAATGACACAGTGACGTCATCATCCTATATTGACGTTACCCTCTCTGCTGCTCTCTAATGGGTTTTATAGCCCGATTACTCTTAGAATGACACAATGACGTCATCATGCTTTTGGCGGCAAAGCACCGTCCTAACCAGCATCCTCTATAGCAACGGACTGTCTGATTGACAACCGTTACCCTCTCTGCTGCTCTCTAATGGGTTTTATAGCCCGATTACTCTTAGAATGACACAATGACGTCATCATGCTTTTGGCGGCAAAGCACCGTCCTAACTAGCATCCTCTATAGCAACGGACTGTCTGATTGACAACCGTTACCCTCTCTGCTGCTACCTAATGGGTTTTATAGTCTGATTACTCTTAGACTGACACAGTGATGTCATCAGCCTATATTGGCGGCAAAGCACCGACCTAACTAGCAAAGAACTGTCTGCTTGACAACCGTTACTCTCTCTGCTGCTCTCTAATGATTTTTACACCCCGATTAGTCTTAGACTGACACAGTGACGTCATCAGCCTATGTTGACGGCAAAGCACCGCTCTAACTAGCGACCTCTAGCAACGGGCTGCCTGTTTGACAGTCGTTACTCTCTCTGCTGCTCTCTAATGGTTTTTGCCATAGACGGCCGACCGGAACATTAACCGTTGTCGGGTGACGACGTCGCGGTGTCATTCTTATAGTTTTGTGTCTACACCTTAGACAGGAATCTAGAGACGAAGTACAAGTGAGTGGAGTCGTTGCTGTTCCGGTCTCCACCCATACTCAAGGGTGGAGACCGGAACAATAGCCGTTGTCGAGTGACGACGTCTCGGTGTCATTCTTATAGTTTTGTGTCTACACCTTAGACAGGAATCTAGAGACGAAGTACAAGTGAGTGGAGTCGTTGCTGTTCCGGTCTCCACCCATACTCAAGGGTGGAGACCGGAACAATAGCCGTTGTCGAGTGACGACGTCTCGGTGTCATTCTTATAGTTTTGTGTGACTGCCTTGAGTCGTTTTTTTGTAGTTTCATACAAAAATTTGAAGGGGATTTTTTAAATATTTCGGCACGGTTCGTTCTTAAAAATATTTTTACTTCAGAAACTCATCCTCAAACGGACAGATTTATTGTTAACAGTCGGTGTCCGTTCAAAAGAGATTTCACTGTATTCAAATGTGACATGAAGCGTACTGTGCGACAATACTGATTTCTACAATAGTAGAAATGCTCTACTTGCCGCACTTATACTATGCCGGCCCCACTTTAACGGCCAAGTTAGTATTCTTGTTAAGTAAACGTCCATTTGACTGTACAACAGGTGAAGCTGGTTATAATTTAGTGCCGCCATTCAGTGGCGTAGTCAGAAAATTTACCTACAGGGTGTAATATACATTTAAAGTTTTTTATTTTTTTTTATACTTTTCAGTGACTTAGTTTGCACGTTATTAAGCGACTACTGTCTTGATATTTGACATTTACTTTAACGGTGTTACAGTCCGTTACTTACTTTTTATTAAAATCAGTCGAACTACTGAATCGATTTAAGTAAAATTTAAATGGCACCACCCCAGAGGTAGGCCTTATTGAATAAAACAATAATCATCACAATCGGTTCACAGATACAGGAGAAATCGGTGAACATATACAATCATTCAGGTGTGCAAGCTTTCACGGCCGGCATTGTTCCAAGTCTTCAACCGAAAAGATGAAGGCCTCAATCTCAGTAAAACCTGGACACCAGCACTCCGACATACAAAACCAATGATCAATCGTACAAGGACGGAATACGACCGAGTAGAGAACTCACCCCCACCACTACACACAGCGCAGTTGACCAATTACAGAGCGACGGACTACGACCGAACAGAGAACACACTGGTACTAGGCAGTAGGCATAAAAGAAGGGAGGACACCAGTCACTGACATTGACCTGTGTGCCGCCAAGGAGGACACTTCGACCGCTGCCACATCGCCTTTGAGAATGTCTACCGCAGTTGTAGACGAAACGTCAGGTAGAAATACCACCGGACCACGGCCTACAAGCCCGGAAACCATGAAGACTTGGAATATACAATCATTCATAGATAAAAAAAAAATATACTTAGGTCCCGAACGTAAAACCTGCTCCTTTTTTGAAGTCGGTTAAAAACAGCAAACCTTTTTTATAATAATTGGCAATTAATAAAACACAAGAGGAACGACAAAACGAAAGGCTGTTATAGCAATAAGAATAAGTGCATTAATTAATTCAATTCAATCATTGAATAACGGATTCGTTTGTATTATAGATACTGTTTTTATTGCGGAATTATACAAAGTAAATTGAAAAAGAAATTTGAATGTCGTTTTGTTAAATCAAACTAGAGTGAACGATTTGACGTGAGAGAAAAATAATATCTACGGGCTCAAGGCAAAGTGACATACGTTATCTCTATAATTGCGAAAGTTTGTGTGTGTGTACGTTTGTTACCACTCAGCTCCGTAATGGCCGAACGGATTTTCATGAAATTTAGTATATTACTTTAGGTCCTGGAATAGGACATAGGGTAGATACTTTTCATCCCGGAAAATGTATAGTTCCTATGTGGGATAGTAACGGAACTCTGCAATTTTTTTGCATTTTAGCGTATTGACGGAATCCTACCAATACTATAAACACCACCAGCCCGGTTTCGCTTCGCAGGGGGAGAATTTCTCGCGTTTCGTTGTCTTGACACATTTATTTATATAAATAAATAACCTACAAACAGGCCAAGGCCGAATTATCCTTATCTATGTAAAAATTTCTCCTCTTTCGTCTAAGACACACAGTTTTGGTCTCATGCGTTTCGTTGTCTTGACACATTCTTATGTACTAAATCTATGTAAAAATTTCTCCTCTTTCGATTTCTCCTCTTTCGTCTAAGACAGGTTCCGAACCGATCTGACTTTAATTGAGTGAACTATAAGCAAAAAACACAGTTTTGGTCTCATGCGTTTCATTGTCTTCACACATTCTTATGTACTAAATCTATGTAAAAATTTCTCCTCTTTCGATTTCTCCTCTTTCGTCTAAGACAGGTTCCGAACCGATCTGACTTTAATTGAGTAAACTATAAGCAAAAAACACAGTTTTGGTCTCATGCGTTTCGTTGTCTTGACACATTCTTATGTACTAAATCTATGTAAAAATTTCTCCTCTTTCGTCTAAGACAGGTTCCGAACCGATCTGACTTTAATTGAGTGAACTATAAGCAAAAAACACAGTTTTGGTCTCATGCGTTTCGTTGTCTTGACACATTCTTATGTACTAAATCTATGTAAAAATTTCTCCTCTTTCGATTTCTCCTCTTTCGTCTAAGACAGGTTCCGAACCGATCTGACTTTAATTGAGTAAACTATAAGCAAAAAACACAGTTTTGGTCTCATGTGTTTCGTTGTCTTGACACATTCTTATGTACTAAATCTATGTAAAAATTTCTCCTCTTTCGATTTCTCTTCTTTCGTCTAAGACAGGTTTCGAACCGATCTGACTTTAAATGAGTGAACTATAAGCAAAAAACACAGTTTTGGTCTCATGCGTTTCGTTGTCTTGACACATTCTTATGTACTAAATCTATGTAAAATTGTCTCCTCTTTCGATTTCTCCTTTTTCGTCTAAGACAGGTTTCGAACCGATCTGACTTTAATTGCGCGAACTATGAGCAAAAAAACACAGTTTTCGTTTTATTTCGTTGCATCATTTAACCCGCTATAACTGCCGGGAAAGACGTAGTCAAAAAAATCGACGGTAGGCCATTTCGTCGCGCGCCTACAGATATAGCGCGGATGATTATGCAACAGTTGCGATGTGTTTCCGCTACACTCGTTTGTACACACACACACAAATCAATTAACCAACGCCATTGTTCTTTTATCGCGGATTGTCTGTGAATTCGGTGCTAGCGATTCCCATGTCGCAACTTCATTCTATATTCACAACTGATACGAGCTCTGTATTACCGACCAACATCGATACATTTATCGGCCATTAGCTTTCCGGCCCCCAAATGATAAAACCTTAAACCGCCTTCATGCCATAGCATCAAGGGTTCCGTACAATAATAAAAATAATGAGTTAAGTTGGGGTAAAAAATTAACAGATTTTTTAACTTCCCATTGGAAGTTATTGTAATGGGTCCGAAAATCGAAATCAAAATGTATAACAAACTATTTTTAGAAAGATGTCTCTCTCTCTCTCTGTGTGTGTGTACGTACGTACGTATGTGTCCATTTCTCTCGAGAATGAAAAATGATATCGACTTCGTAAGGGTGTGAATCGAGGCGTGTTAACGTCATGTTGATCCGACATAAATTTTATAAAAATCGGTTCAGCCGTTTTTTTTTTTTAATTATTGTTAAAAATAAATAATAATTATGTTTTAATGATTAAAATGATTATTTTTCTGTGTAATATCTAATTTAATTATTATTATTAAATATTTATCAAACTGGGAAGTTCGTCGTGTGGACCTCAAGGGTCGCACTTTAGTCCTAATAAACGATCCACCTCACGGCTTGCTTAAGCTTGTTTTTAAAAAGTTTTTTTTATAGATATCTATTTTAATTTGTTCTTTTTAGTGTTTCAACATTTTTCCGTATCAAAAATTAAATTAATTTTGAAAGTAAAAAAAATATATAGGTAACAATATTTTATGAATAAAAAAAAAAAAAAAACAAAAATATTGGGATCCGAAACCCGGGATCGAATCGGATCTAATCGGTTTAACACTCTACCAACTGAGCTGGTCGAACGATGTTTAACATCATGGGCTCACTTGGTACAACTCTATATATTTATAAGTACAGTAGCTGGAGTCAGTATTGTAGTAAAATAAAAACATTAATTTATTAAAATTGATTTTTTAATTCCAATTATTATTTGACAGGATTAATGCCACAACAACACACAATCTGTGTCAATTTCAACTAGCTACTTCTTACCGTTTGTGAGACAAGAGCCTCGTGACAGACAGACGGACGGACGGACCTTGTAGACTTAGTTATAGGGTTCCGTTCGGAGGTACAGAACCCTAAAAAATCAGGACGGCCGCATTCAATATCGTGTGTGTGTGTGTTTTAAAGACCACCGCTAAGCCTAGCACCAATTCATATTTTCAATTCATTATTTTTTTTTAATAATAAATTGAAAATCCAATTGACACTTTTACCAGCTCTCGGGCTAGAACCCGGGAACTGGGGACTTGTAATAGAGGAACCATAGCAACGTCATGTAGACAACAGCACTGCTACACGCTCGGCTATTCCCAAGTCCTTATTCAATATCAAATTATACATTTTTAATGAATCAATAATTCCATGATTATTGCTGGACGTTAGATCGTCGTTAAAAATTTTATCTCTTTTGAAATTATCAATGCTAGGTATAATTAATTATCTATAGTTTTAAATATCTACACATCGGTGCAAATTAACCAAACAGTTGTAAAAATTATCCACAGTACATATACTTAATTTTATCTGCAGCTGAAAGATTCTTTCTGCACGATTGAGAATTCGATACGCTGCAATTAAATTTCTATTTAATCAAAAAATGTAACGGATTAAAAGAAATCAATAACAAACAATTATACGCACTAAGACGCCAATTAAATAAATATAAAAAACAGGGGATCGTTGCGCTGTTACGCAAAAACTCAAAAACTGAAGATGACACAATTTGTTTATTTATTGTAGATTATATAAATATAAAATAAATAAATGTTTCAATCAATTTAATCTCTTATTTTTCGACCGTCTGCCAACTTTTTTGTTTATTTATTTATTGTAGATTATAGACGCGTCGACATCTAAGGTCATTAGCGTCTTTCAACTACACTAAATAACAACTAACTTAAAACTAAATAACATCACAAAACATCCATGAGCGCAGGTGGGATTCGAACCCACGGCAGTCCAGTCTAGAGGTTGCGGCGCCAAGCATGCTAACCACTAGGCTATACTGCCCCCGACACAATTTGTATATCAAAACGTCGATCATATTACAGCTTTGTTTTTATTCATTGTAGATTATAGACGCTCGACAACTAAGCTCATTAGTTAGCTTAAGAGTATTCTCCATACTGCGGAAGTTACACCCTGCACTATTAATCTCAAATCCTTTCCGCTCGCCTAAAAACGGTTACACCTCTCCCGAAGCTATTTTTAAAGTTAAAGGGTTCTAGTAAACGCCAAATGAGAAACCAAGGATCCGTCAGAGCCGTGTAGAAAAAATTCGGCCTTGGGGGGGAGGGAGTTTTTCCAATCGATTTGAATGGAAGTATTAAGCAAATAATCTAAATTGCGGAAACAGTGAGTCGTCGAAAAATTCAGGTCCGGATGAAATCATGCCGCCCTACCTCCCCCTCTCGTCGTACGTGATTAAACTAACCCTAAGACTTTTCTTGGAAAGCAGTCAATTACATAATTGATTCCAAACATATCGGAAAAAATCATTTTACCAACCATAGTCACTGTCAGGATTCTAACCTGAACCTTTCCACTTTCGCGGCGGAAAGAGCTTACAAATTACTCAACCTTGACATGATTACTAATCTAACATTTCAGGTTAGAATCCTGACTGTGACTATGGGTTGGTAAAATGATTTTTTCCGATATGTTTGGAATCAATTTATATAATTGGTTGCTTTCCAACGAAAAATTTTCAATTGCAATTCAGCCGTATAAATCTATTGAATTATCTTATAAGAAAATTTTTATTATTAACCACTGTTTTCAAAGTGGAAAGGTTCAGGTTAGAATCCTGACTGACTATGGTTGGTAAAATGATTTTTTCCGATATGTTTCGAATCAATTATATAATTGGTTGCTTTCCAACGAAAAATTTTCAATTCAATTGTGTAAAAAATCTATTAATGTATATTAACCCTAAGACGTTTTGGTTATCTGCAGCACGAAACTTTTTTTACTCACACTTCAGAGCGTCATTTTTTAATAATCACACATTTTTAGTTCACTTAATCGCGTATAAATTCCACACAGCACTACAAAAAAAAACTTCACCGATCCATCGTCGTCATATTCACTCGACAACCAACACCGAACAACAAACACTTTAACAACAAGAAATACGTTGATTAGCTGCACTCATTAAACATACATACACACTGACGGCAGCGAGTGCAGTGAACGCGAGCACAAGACAGGAACCCGGCGTGCGCAAGTCGCACCGCCACCAAGTAAGAACGACCTACATCAAGGCACTTGTGCAGTGCGCGTACCCTTTCTCGCCTTATGTTGTATAGTACACGTGTAAAACACACGATAATAATGTTCGAGTTATCATCACTTCTCTGCAGTTAGCAGTATGAATTTTTTTCGTTGTGCGGGTTCGGGACCACGCCAAGTACAAAAAAAAGGGTGTGGGTCTCGGGACCCCCGACAGATGTGAAACATCAAAGAAAACGTTATTGAACTCGGTGGTATTCTCTATGTAGTAGTATATATTTTTTCAAAAGCAGCAACTAACTGTTATGCTGACGTAATCCTATATACTGCACTGTAACACCGCGTGTGTTACAGTGCACGCCTGAGCCAAGAGAGAGAGAGAGAGAGAGAGAGAGTGCCGCAGTCGTGGGGAGAACAGCAGCGAAGGAGCGGACCAAACATTTCGTTGCATATTTCCCCTCACGCGGCTGTTCACTGCCCGACATATAAGATGTTTCACATCAAAAAGAGTGTGTGTGTGTGTACTATGTACGCACGTCAGAAGTTATACTTCTTTTACGTAACGAAACAAAAATAACTCCAAAAATTTTATCCCGCGTGTCAGTACTAAACGTTTGTAAAAAAGACGCTAAAATAATAAAATAAAGATATTAAATAACTGTGGTTGTGAAAATGGCAGATATACGTCTTTGACTTTTTACGTAAGATGAGGGACGATATCTTATTATAGGTAGATAAAAGCCTGCTTACAATATATTTTGAAACGCCAAAAAATTGATTTTTAAATTCATAAAATCTATATAAGAAAACTGCGTAATCTTTCACAGGTATATAGCAAAACCTTTTCTTTCAAAAAAAAAAATCGCTTTTCATTTAGCGTTTACCCCGAGCCCTTCAGCTTTAAAAATAGTGTCAGGAGATAGGTAACCATTCTTAGGCGAGGAATGAAGAGTGCAGAAGGTAACTCCCGGTAGAGAATCAGAAAACTCTCTGACGCACAATTCTCGCGAACTCATGATGCCTTTCCTATACTTGGCACATTCACCATGAGAATGTTTTAGGCACAGTACAAACTGTATTAAAACAGGAATTGAATAATAAGCAGCCGTGTCAGATGTTTTACGTGATTACTCGTTTTTTATAAAAAAAAAAAAAAATTGTAACAATCAACAGGTAGTAATTGATATAACGTATACATTATGCTGAGTTACAAAATCTGTCCAATTATCATATTTTATGGGACGACAAAAAATACACAAACATTTCCATCGATACAAAAAATTTGTTAGCATCAATGTTAGGAACACCACCGAATGATGAGGCTTGAGAATAGCCGAGCAGCAGTGCTGTTGTTTATATGGCGTTGCTATGGTTTCTCTATTATACAAGTGCCCAGTTCCCGGGTTCTAGCCTGAGAGCTGGTAAAAGTGTCAATTGGATTTTCAATTTGCTATTAAAAAAAAAAAATAATGAATTGAAAATATGAATTGGTGCTAGGCCCAAATAACTTTAGCTGTTGGTGGTCGTTAAAACACAATTTTTTTTTGGTATTTAAATTCTCATGAATAAGTTTCAATTGGATTTTCAATTTGCTATTAAAAAAAAAAAAAATAATGAATTGAAAATATGAATTGGTGCTAGGCCCAAATAACCTTAGCTGTTGGTGGTCGTTAGAACACAATTTTTTTTTTGGTATTTAAATTCTCATGAATAAGTTTTAATTGGATTTTCAATTTGCTATTAAAAAGAAAAAAAATAATGAATTGAAAATATGAATTGGTGCTAGGCCTAAATAACCTTAGCTGTTGGTGGTCGTTAAAACACATTTTTTTTTTGTATTTAAATTCTCATGAATATTTATATTTACTCTAATATTTATTTTATGCAAAAAAAAACTTTAAATGACAGTAATTTTAAATTATCGACAGTGGCAATTTTATTTCGCAAACTTTCCCCTATATAATTTGAACACGTTTACGTATTTCGTGCGTGATTTAGTTTTATTTATCTCTTCTCGCCGAAGGCTAAACTCACATTTATTTGATACTAGTGTTTACCAGCGGCGTCGTTCGCAATAATTCTTTCGACACGAATCGTATTGTAGAAAACCCCAAAATGATACGTCGCTGGCAACAATAGAAGCATCTATAGAATAGGTCACAGTGGTGAGGCGTGGAATGATATCGAAGATACGCGTACCTGCTAGACGTCTAGAAAATGCTAGAACGCGTTGTGTTTAAGCCACGTAGCTTTATATATAAGCGGGGGCAGTCACCGCAGTGAGTCAGTAGTGAGACAGTGTCGATTTGAAATAAATACAGCATATAAATTTTTCAGTGTTATTAATGTGCTTCAGTTCGTTTAAGAATTACTGTTTGTTATTATTATCGTTTGATTGTTAGCATTGACATACAGTTATTGTATTTGAATTGTTACATTTTTAATTATTGTAAATAAATAATTTATTCCGCCCACGGAGAAAACAGTTTTGTTACAGTATATTTTCCGTTACTATTTTTTTACATAGGTATTAAACAAAAATAATTTTAATTCGGTTGGATTCAGCAAACGTCATAAAGAAGTATAACTTCTAAAAAATGCGAGACGGTTCCATTCGCTACATGAATGAGCCATTTTCCTGAGAGTAGTTCCTTTAATTATTCACGAGAGGCAGGTACACGAGTGGTAGGTACAAACATTATTTATTCCCCATCAGTGTCGTGTCATAAATTAAGTTTGTACCTACACTGTAAAAAATGGATGTAAAAATACTTTGAAAGTTAAGGTAGAATTCGCTCGATTTTCTAAGTGATTTTACATTATTATTTATTTTTACACAGAAAACTTCAGAAAAACTTGGACTTTTACTGTAAAGTTAAACAAATTTGTGATTTTTACATAAAGTAAATTAAAATTACATAATTTGTGTAATATTCCAATAAAATGTGTAACAATTACAAAATAAAATGTATAGTTACATATATAAAATGGATGAATACAAAACAAATTAATGTAAAATTAGTAACCACGCATGCGTAATGTGTTTTTATGGAATCTACGCGATGTGGCGATACCTGTTTGCGACGTCATTTTGTGTGCCTATATTACCAGAATAATCGCTGGCTACAAATGAACCATCGATAATCTACGTAATCGGCTTTCTCATTTCTTACAGTGTACCACAAGTGCTGCCTCTCGTGGATAATTGAAAGAACTACTCTCGGGAAAATGGCTCATTCAACAGATTACAAAATTTAAGTAGGTATCTTTTCTCCGATCTTGTTACGTAAAAAAATACTAATAGCAAAATACGACGCGGAGTACTTTTACGTTCGCATAATGTTGAGTAATCGTATTGTTAAGTACTTTCATTAATTACTAATAGTAATAAAAGCGTTTTCAAAATGCAAATTAAAAACATCTGAATGCGAACAATAACAAAACAATATCGCGTTCACATAAAAATGAAATTAATGAGTATCTATTGATATGTAGTTACAAGTATATACAGTAGTACCACAATAAAAAAAAGAGTGTGTGTGTGTGTGTACTATGTACGCACATCAGAAGTTATACTTCTTTTACGTAACAAAACAAAAATAACTCCAAAAATTTTATCCCGCGTCCCAGTACCAAACGTTTGTAAAAAAGACGGTAAAATAATAAAATAAAGATATTAAATAACTGTGGTGGTGATAATGGCAGATACGTCTTTACGTAAGATGAGGGACGATATCTTATTATAGGTAGATAAATTTTAAAAGACAGATTAATAAAAACTTACATTACTTTTTTCAGAATTATGAAGTGGAGCTTACCTGGAACAAAAAAGAAAAAATGCGTTACAAATATATAGCAATAAATTGAACCAAATCGAGAGAAAAAGAGATAGAAAGAAAGAGAGAGAAGACGACATTTTTTTGACACATAAATTTTGTGAACAGGCAGGTGTGTTTTTATTTATTTATTTATTGTAGATTATAGACGCGTCGACATCTAAGGTCATTAGCGTCTTTCAACTACATTAAATAACAACTAACTTAAAACTAAATAACATCACAAAACATCCATGAGCGCAGGTGGGATTCGAACCCACGGCAGTCCAGTCTAGAGGTTGCGGCGCCAAACACGCAACCATCTAGGCTATACTGCCCCAGGCAGGTGTGTTGAAAGTGTTTTCAAAACACACTACCGTGGTAAATAAACAGTTTCCATAGTGAGTTATGTTTATTCGCTCCGATCCACCCGCTATTACCAATACTAAAAATATAAGGGACACAAACGATATCAAACACTTCAAAAATCAAGTAAAAATTTTCCTCTTAGAAAATAATTTTTATAAATTAACAGAATATCTGTAGTGTATGTTTTTTTTGACGCAATTCTGTATTTTTAAATACGTACAATAAAGGCATTTTATTATTATTTTTATTATTAACTTCCCATTGGAAGTTATTGTAATGGGTCCGAAAATCGAAATCAAAATTTTTAACAAATTTTTATGTTTCAACGTCACTACACTATTTTAAACTATTTTTGAAAAGGTGTGTGCGTGTGTATACGTACGTACGTATATGTGTCCATTTTTTTCTAAGACGAAATCTCGAGAATGAAAAATGATATCGACTACGTTAGGGTGCCATTCGACGCGTATTAACGTAAATATGATCTGAATGAAATTTTTTCAAAATCAGTTCAGCCGTTCTTTTTCTTAACCAAATAGACTCAAAAAAAGTAGATTTTACACAATATCTCGCGAATAAAAAATTATATCGACTTCGTAAGGGTGTCAATCGAGGCGTGTTAACGTCATTTTGATCCGACATAAATTTTATAAAAATCGGTTCAGCCGTTTTTTTTTAAATTATTGTTAAAAATAAATAATAATTATGTTTTAATGTTTAAAATGATTACTTTTCTGTGTAATATCTAATTTAATTATTATATTATTAAATATTTATCAAACTGGGAAGTTCGTCGTGTGGACCTCACGGGTCGCACTTTAGTCCTAATAAACGACCCACCTCACGACTAACGGCCTGCTAAAACTGTGAAGTTGGTGACGCAAATGAAAAAAAAAATTGAAAATACTGAAAAGTAGATATTTTATAGTGGATATAGCAAATTTAGAATCAAATACTCGGGGTATACACGATCTGGTTAGGATAAGGTTTCTGTCCGACATTAACGCGATCGAAGCCGCGGGTACATGCTAGTCAATTGACACAAAACAGTGGACTGACTCATTATAGACACACTCGGTGTATTCTAGTTCTAGAATCTAGAATATTTACAGTAAGAAGTTAGGAAGAAACGATATTTATGTAGATTTCTATGTATAGTTATAAATACAAGAAAACCCATTGCTCTTTGTAATTCTCACCGGAGCAAGCATCTGTGGACTTAAGTCAAAACAACGTATGTCGATTTTTGTGATACAAGATTTAATGACGTCTGAATCATTCAACTCATTACTGTTTGACCAGCGAAGGAACGCCGGTCAAAATAAAGAGCTCGTATTTATTTTTCACTGCCATCTGTTAGCGAGTTAACATATTCTTCTATACTAGTACCTACAGCGGTTGTATTCCTTTCTGATTAACTCCACTGTTTCGTTACGGTTTTTTCATATCCGATCGGGATCACTTCTATACTTAGCGCGTCTAAAGAAGTAGAAAATAAAAAGAGGAAAATAACAAAATTTTGAGGTCTGCGCCAATTTAATAAAATATGAAGTCGGTTAAAAAGAAGATATTATTAATCACTATACTTATATACTTTTTAACCGACTTCATATTTTATTAAATTGGCGCAGACCTCAAAGTTTTATTATTTTCTTCTCTTTAGTGGCTTCTTTGAAGGACATTTTTTTTTTGTTAAAAAGTTTTTATTTTTTACTTTTTAGTGGCTTTACAATACGTAGTTTAGTCGCTTGCCAACAGACTCACTTCTACAAATATTTTACGCTGCGTCAAAAAGTTACATTTACCTAAACGGAATCACAGCCGTTACTAACTTTCATTAAAATCAGCCGAACTACTGAACCGATTTAGGTTAGTAAAATGTATATGGGAACATCTTCGAGGTATACCTTATCGAATAAAAAAGAATCATCAAAATTGGACTACAATGTAAAAAGTTATGCATGGTCATACATAAAAAAAAAATAATATACGCGTCGACTTGAAAACCTCCTCCTTTTTTATTACAAGCTTTTATTTAACTTGCAATGTTTGTAGGTTAGTTTGTGTGTTTGTTTGTTTAGGTCAAATCTTGCAAGTCAATTTTGAACGACTTCCACGTATCCGACCGATTTGAAATTTTGTACATAAATGTATTCCCGATGCCGATACATGAATAAATAGTTTTTAGAATTAAATTCAACCCCTAAGGGGTTCAAACGAGGGTGTATGGGTTTTTTGAAGCTAGAAACTTGTAATTTGGACAGTAGATTCCTTTTCTGACGTATAAGTATCCACTAAGACGGGATTTCTCGAAGTTCAACCCCGAGGGGGATCAAAACGGGGTAAAATTTTGAAAGACTGAAATGAACAAAATAAAATATTAGTAAAAAAAACTTTTTAGAGACAAGCTTTTATTGAAATGCACTAAAAAGGAAAAAATAATATTTAATAATTTTGGTGCATAATTATTATAAAAGCGGGGGTTGCGACTAATAAACTATCATAGAGATAACAACCCCCGCTTTTATAATAATTATGAACCAAAATTATTAAATATTATTTTTTCCTTTTTAGTACATTTCAATAAAAGCTTGTCTCTAAAAAGTTTTTTTTACTAATATTTTTTGAAGTCGGTTAAAAAGTCAACACACGCGGTTTTGTCTTTTATCCACAGATATATAGGTAGGTATATAAATAATGGACTTTACATACATTATACTGTTTTTTCTCACATAGAAAACTATTTGTATAAAATATGTGCGACTCGAAAGTTGTACCACAAAACATTGCATAAAATCTGTGTGCGATGTAATTAATTATATATTAAGAATACAGACGATCGTAAAATAAGTTACCGTTAACTATGTATGGCTTCTTTGTCCTAACTCTTACTACACTGTAAGAAATGAGAAGGTCGATTACATAGATTATCTTTATTTATTTATTTATTGTAGATTATAGACGCGTCGACATCTAAGGTCATTAGCGTCTTTCAACTACACTAAATAAAAACTAACTTAAAACTAAATAACATCACAAAACACCCATGAGCGCAGGTGGGATTCGAACCCACGGCAGTCCAGTCTAGAGGTTGCGGCGCCAAGCACGCTACCATCTAGGCTATACTGCCCTCTTCATAGATTATCGATGGTCCATTTGTAGCCAGCGATTAATCTGGTAATGGCACACAAAGAGACAATGGCGTCGCAAACAGGTATCGCCTGCACATCGCGTAGATTCCATAAAAACACATTGCGCATGCGTGGTTACTAATTTTACAATAATTTGTTTTGTATTCATTCATTTTATATATGTAACTATACATTTTATTTTGTAATTTTTACACACTTTACTGGAATATTACACAAATTATGTAATTTTAATTTACTTTATTTAAAAATCACAAATTTGTTTAACTTTACGCAGTAAAAGTCCAAGTTTTTATGAAGTTTTCTGTGTAAAAATAAATAATAATGTAAAATCACTTAGAAAATCAAGCGATTTCTACCTTAACTTTCAAAGTATTTTTACATCCATTTTTACAGTGTAGAATATAGATGCTCTAGTAAGAGTTAGGACAAAGACGCCATATTTGGCCAAAACAATGGAAGGGAGTGTAGTGAAAATACGCGCGCACTTTTGAAAACTTTGGAAACGTAATAAAAAAATATTGCGCGTTTCACTTTTTTGATTATTATTATTGTAGATTATAGACGCGTCGACAATTCAGGTCATTAGCGTCTTCAACACAACAATTAATAATTCATCAGTGTATTAGAAACTGCCAGTCGGCATACATAAACCGACTAGTACGAGCTCGGGCTCCTGGGAGCGCCAATTCCCAAAAAACATTGGAATACAATTGCGAGAACAACTACATTCCAATGTTCACCCTGGAGATCACTATTTCTGTTTATTTTTAGGGTTCCGTATCTCCAAATGGAACCCTATTATTGAGCCTACGATGTCCGTCCGTCCGTCTCACAAACAGTAAGAGGTAGCTAGTTGAAATGTTCACAGATTGTGTGTTGTTATGGCATGAATCCTGGCAAATAATAATTAGAATTAAATAATCAATTAATTTTTAATGAATTATACCGCTGTTCGTTGACCAGAAAAACGTAAACACCGTTATTTTATTAGCGAAAAAATGAAAGATTTCCCACATTAATATACAATAAATTAAACCAATTTAACGGAATCAACACAATCAATTATTCTATTTTCGTTTACAAAACGAATAATTTCGAGTGAAACACGCGATTCTATGAATTAACGCGGCAAAACAGCGAGTAATGATAATTTAGCGTGGATCCGGTAAAAAGTAAAGCGTTTTTCGTATAATGGTTCCATTTTGTTTACACCATGTCAAACAAATGTCGCCGAAGCGGCTCTGTTTTGAAGTTCGGAACTACACAAGTCCAAACTGAATCATAATCCTATATATGGTCACACTGTATATTATTTAATAAAAGCTTAATAACGGGAAATAAAGACAATTCACATGTGCAATATGTTTTATTTTATTGCCAACTCATCAATATTGTTGACTTCTTCAGGGCACAAATAGACCGAGAGCTAGTGACAATTTTTTGGTGTTATTATTTTTGTGAAGATGTTGAGGGAGGCATATTAAAGTGCCCTGAGTAAGGGATTTTTCTAGATAGCGGTATGGGAGGGATGCAGACCGCCCCCAACATGTAACAAAAAAAAATAGTCACAATTATTATTGCTTCAAGACTGAAATTGTTTGTATAGCTTGTCGGTGACCCAATAATGCCATTATAATATTTGAAGATCGATTGGTCAGTATTAAAGGGGTGGCAGATCATCCTAAACGTGTCATGTACCCGACGAAATTTATATTATTAGTTCAAGGTTAAAATTTTAATATGTTGTTACAGCGACTGTTTTAAGCATATATATTTCAATTTGCAGAACAAAATTAACCCCCTCCCTTAGAGGGAACTTGCTCGCCTAGGTGTTTATATCGTTCTGCAAGGGGGTTAATACCGACATTTTGTTCTGCAAATTGAAATGTATGCTTAAACCAGTCGTAACAATATATTAAAAATTGAATCTTGAAGAAGTCAACAATGTTGATGAAACGTTGGCAATAAAATAAAACATATTGCAGCACAGGTATAAATGTCCTGAAAAAAACAATAATATGAACTGTATATTATTTTCTTTATTTAAGTTTTGAGTGACAATAAAGCCACAAGAAATAGGATAAATCGATAGGCATTTGTTTCAGAGAAAAATTTATCGTTAGAATAGAAGTGTTTCGTAAACACTTTTGGAATTATGGACTGTATTTTTGAAGTGAAAACTTCCTTAGGCGCGCTTTGCCTGAATAGTGAATGAAAGTAAACCGTCACAGACCCGACGGTGACGCTCGGGTTTACTCGGCTCAAACACGTATTTGTAATATGCTGGTAATAATTTGTAATTCTTAAGTGCGCTAATAGATGACACGCAGTCGAAATTTCCATTTTTCTAATTTTTAATTTTATATAACATTTTTAGTGATCCAGAAAAATACATAAATAAGGAAATGTCAGAAAAATAGCCGGTAAAAATGTAAAGGTATATTATATTTTAAGGGCATTTCAAAAATTTTTTTTCTTATAACGGCTGTTATGATTTAAATAAAAAATATAGCATGCAGCCACTCATGCTATTCAACCGAATCGATCGGCACCAAAATTATTAAAATCGGTTCAGTAGTTTAAGCGCCGCGAGAGAACATACATACACGGACTGCTCAAAATCATAACCCTTCCGTTTTGGCTTCGCCTTAGTCGGGTAAAAAAAAGTAAAATTCAGAAAAGCAAAAATGTCGTTCGGACAAACAGCATTCTGAATCTGGCCGTCAGTTATACTGCGGGAGAGAGTTCAAGTCGATATCATCAACAGAAAACTACCGCTTTTGTATATTTATCATTTGATAAAGATAATTATGGAGTAGCCATACGATGTGCGTGTTTCAAGAAATATCTCCATGTTAAAAATATACCTAAAAAGATAGTAACAGTTGTGTGCTTTGAGAACAAAAAATCATATTTGTTTTATATAATTAATAATTGAAATTAAATTTTGCCAAAAAAACACTACACTAGAACTATGTATTATCAAGCCTTGTTTTTTTGTTACAATTATTTCGCATAAAAAAATTCAATTTCTTTTGAACTCGACACTTCAAATTAAATTTTTTTTTACACGAAAACAAAAACAAGGTTCTATTGATAGTATTTTTTGACGAAATTTAAATTCCTTTATTCGCGTTCATGCTCAATAGATTGTGACTGATAGTATTCACAGAGCGTCAGTAGTCACTGCTGTTCGAATGCATCTACACACTGCACCATATAACATAACTGTCGTAATATTAACCGTTAGCCGTTAAATATTAAGAGAAGAGGGGATACATTATTCCAAACATTCTTATACATGAAAATTTTTGTTGCAAAGCAGCCAATTATATAATTGATCCCAAACATATTGGAAAAAATCATTTTGCCAACTGCATAGTCACAGTCAGGATTCTAACCTGAACCTTTCCATTTTCGCGGCGGAATGAGCTTACAGTACTTAACCGTGACATGATTACTAATCTAACATTCTCCTTATATGCTTCGGAATCAATTGATTCCAATATGTTTGGAATCAATTATATAATTGGCTGCTTTCCAACAAAAATTTTCAATTGCAATTCAGCCGTATAAATCTATTAATTTATTCTTACACATTTTTCGTTTCACCGAGCTAGCATTTTACCCTTTAAATTGTCGAGGCATGAGTGGCGCCGAAGAAAAGTTTCACTTCAAAAACAAACTCACAAAACCAAATCAAACAACTCAACGGGGATCTTCGGATCAATTAGATCTCTTTATTCAGATCTTAATGACGAATCTACTTAGGATTTTTTTCTGTATAGGAAAGTAATTAAAACGTAATTAACGCATTGCCTCGGCCCGCAGCAATAATTAATCGAATTTCGGTTTTAATTGCCCAATAGTACTCTCAAGGCAATCTAGATGGACCAATGACAGGCGGGTCATTGGTCAAATTTCACCAATTTTGTGGCCAGTCTTTGTAATATAAAAAAAGTTAATTGCATTGTATACTGTTCATATTGTGAACGTACACAAGCGGACAAATTTGTTGTATTTTCAAATCAATTCAATTTAATATTATTCAAAAGTCTACAAAGAGTTGAATTCGCCAGACAATAAAATATACAAAATATTACATAGTAAAGTCAGCAACATTATACAGGCTGTCCAAGATTTGCGTTGTCGGCCGTTATATTGATTTTGGGTGAAGATAGAAAAAAAGTTTAAATACAAAAGTTGTATAAATTTTAATGGTGTATAACCTAAAAATATTTTCAATTATACAGCCTGTCCCATTTAAGCGTGGCAGATCAAAGTTATGTTTTTTTTTAACCTAGCGCCCTGTTTTTATTTGTTTTTTCAATTCTGCACCTAAATGTGAATAGAAATTGTAAGGGAAGCCATGCTCGAAAATTCAGTAATTTTTGAGTTATTCAAGTTTTTTAGAAATTTTTAACAAGTGCAGACCTTCATCTAAAATTCGACATAGCCAAAACAGAAATTTTTATCAAACTATCACTAGATAATGGACGGACAAATCAATGTCTGTCCTAAAAAATGAATTTATTATATAGGGTGTTCAAAATAATGTATTTCTTTTACCTAACTTCAATCACGTGTAACTTTTGATTGTTAAATGCAACGAGGCTATTTTTTTGCTGGAATTGTATTCTTTAGGATATTTACTAACACTTTTATTAAGGGTTGTCCAAACCTAAACCTAATATTTTAATACGAAAATATTAAGTTTTAAGTTTGGACAACCCTTAATAAAAGTGTTAGTAAATATCCTAAAGAATTGATTTTCACTACATGTGAGTGTTAATTCGTTATAGCTAGGTTGTAGATGTGAATCTTCGTACTAGCGAGAGCTCATCATGAAAGTTGAGTAATTGTAAACTCATTCCGCCGCGAAAGTGGAAAGGTTCAGGTCAGAATCCTGACTGTGACATAGGGTTGGTAAAATGATTTTTTCCGATATGTTTGGAATCAATTATATAATTGGCTGCTTTCCAACAAAAATTTTCGATAGAGTCAGACTACTTTAGCGGTCTCTGTACAAACAATTTTTTTTCCAGTGCTGTACATTTAATAACAGACTCGAGAGTCTATGAAGAAATTGCGTGAACGTTTATAATTAAAGAAACGACTTCTCGATTTTCACGTCATTAATATCGGATCTATTGCGCTATCGGCCATTTTGGATTGAGATATTATGCACTGTGTATTCGTTTCTCATCAACTGCTACACCGAAAAATGTAAGCAAGTTTAAGAATCTATTTAAATTCTCTGGTTCCATAGTCAATAATTTGCGATCATCCGCCATATTGGATTCGCGGTGACGTAATAAACTCTATAACACGCACGTTACCAATACGAATCGATCGACACCTAATTTGTCAAAATCGGTTCAGTAGTTTAGAAGTTACGAGAGAACACACACACATACATATAGACTATTGAACTCATTACCCTTCCTTTTTTGCAGTCAGGTAAAAAAGACAATTAATTAAGCTTCGAAAATAATGTGTAATAAATAAGTTCGATGGTGTTAAACGAAAGCCGTATGAACAACCTTTCTGATTAGCTCATTTGTTACAACAGTATATAAAATTACGAGGGCGTTTTATTCAATAAAACGACCAATTAACGCGTTTATATGAGCTCGTATAGCAGTTGTTTACGATGCCGTTTTGTTTTTTGTCACATTTTAATAATAAAAAAAAGGATGGCGCCTAAATACTTTGCAGCGCAATGAAAATAAAGGTCAAATATTGCGTGAAGCGGCAAACAAATCAAGGCGATCCACAAAATTTTATTTTTATAGTTGTCAATTTTTATAGGGTTCTGTAGCAATTATAAATCATAAATTTTTAGCACCCGGGCGAAGCCTGACGGGGACCGCTAGTCTACTATACCGACATAGTTTACTAGATCGGTTTATAATTCTCAATCTATTGACCATTAATCAATGAACGAAATCAATTTTCAATCAATATAATACAAATATTCAATCTGCGCATGACACGGCTGTTCATTCAAAAAGCACGCAAACCGTTATCGATTGATTGAGGTCGTGAGTTCGAACGGACCTCGAAAATCACGTATTATTTTTTTTTTTAATTTAAAAGAACACAGACCATCAAAAGATCCGTATCTCCTTACGGATTCCATACACACGTCAAAAACAAGTTAATGAACTGTTATTATGGTCAATTATTGGTAACGTAAGTCACTTTCCCAATATTGGATATTGATCGATCATAATATTTTGATTGTAATTTTTGTTTTGCGTGGAATCGATTTGATTCGATATCACGAAGACCGGATGATAAAAATAACCAATCTGAACATAGGCCGCTCCTACAGTCCGTAATAAAACCTATATTTTATTAATTTCCCGTAGAGTAAAGTGCCCTAATATCGGACATTTGCCTAATTTGGGACAACGCTGTTACAAAAGTTCTAAAAGGAAGATGTCGTAAACAACCATTTAAGGTGTATCCAGCAGTCAAACCTTTAATTTAGAATAATCTTTTATTATCATCACTTGCACACAAATGTCATTATAGGCATTTGAAGAAAAATCGAACATCCGAAAATTTGACGTCTTACTTTGAAGTGCGTATACATTTTCACAGATGAGTCATTTAATTACAAATTTTAGCTTAAGTTTACCTGCAGAAAGTCTAGTTTGATTACTACTATTCAATTTTTTAAAATTACTTTATCAGTGTTATATTTCAGTTTTTAACCTAGAAATAAACTAATTGCGCAATATCGGACAGTAATAACGTCGAAATATCAGGTATCCGATATTAGGAAATTTGTTGGTGTTATTATGAAATGATCATTTCTGTTACAGATTTGTTACAGATATTGATAATATTAAAGCATAAAAAAATTATAAAATCTTATAAAAATATTTTAAACCTTATTAAAAACATTTTCCTAATATCATATATACTATCCGATATTAGGACTACATTTTGACATGACAGAAAAATGAGACTTTTTGTAAATTTGAATTTTTTGTTCCCTTAAAACTTTCCATATTTTTGGACGTTGTTAACAACACTATATTGTGTAATGTATGTGCAAGAAATTTCATTTTATGTAATGAGTTAAAAAAAATATGGACACTTTTCAAAAGCTATCTGATATTAGGGCACTTTACTCTACCTAAGTTTGTAAAAATTAAACTTTTTTTGATCGCTGCACGGATGGACAGAACGAATTAAGTTATTGCATAAATATTTATAGCATTTTAAATAGCAAACAAGTACGTTAAATAGTCATAAAAAAATCTACATTCGATTTCATTACGCGGTGTGCGACTCACCTTTTTTTGCTGTATTTTTTTAGTAGACACGCAAAAAATATTGAAGGCCGCATTGGAATGGTGCGATAAGTATTTTAAAATCGCTAACTGCCTTTCTCGTCTCGATAGGGAAAAAATATCGTCTCGACAATATTCAATACACCATCTTTAGTACAGTAGCGAAAATTATTTTTTTGCCATACCCACTATAAAATAGCTGGATTAAATGCATGCATGTAAAGTGACTTTTGATCTAGGTCGGCGTGCGGTAACGTATCTTTCCCACACTATTAAGATGTAACTCGGAATCTGCTAAATAAAAAAAAACAAAGCATCTACTGCATATTTACATTAGATATTGTTACACGCATCAAGAGCAGTGGCGCTTCAGTTCGGCTGATGACTATTGTACTACCGACTTAGGTCTATAACCATAGACCAGCGGTTCTCAACCTTTTTTGGTGACGGAACCCTTTTGGAAAGCGAAATACTTGACGGAACCCTACAATAAAACAATAGTTTTTCACAATTATAGCGTCTAATCTCAGAGGCGGCTTTTGTCAAAGGGGCTGCGCGCTCACATAGTAAAATTGCGCCTCGTGAATCGTGCTACGCCGCGTCAGAAGTCTGAACGGTCGACCAGGGAGAGGTATTTAAATTTTTTTTCTAAATTCTTGCGGAACCCCTACAGAAGTATCGCGGAACCCTAGGGTTCCGCGGAACACACTTAGAGTATGGCTGCCATAGACAATAACAACAAGGCGTATGTATTAGCCCAGCGGCACTGGCGAGAACTAATTGTGCCAACACGGCACACGGTGACTGCAGGTCTCCAGGCGGAAATGGAGGGGATTGGATTAGGGCATTCTGGCGAACGGCGACGCGCGTTCCACTGCACGTGTATACCTAACTACGTAGCTAATAAAAGTGTATTTTTACGGACATAATAAAACGATATAAATAATTTCCGTAACAATATTATAGCTCCTAGCCTAGTACAAAATTGTAAATGTTCTTATAATGTTATTTTCCCTACGTTCGAGTTAACCGTTTAAACACTGTACCTATATCTCGTTCGACTGTTAAAACTCGTTATCACTCGTTTTAACATACTGTCACTTACTCGTCAGTAATATATTCCTCATTACGCAACTATAGATCTACTACATGATACTATAACAAGGAATAGTATCATGGATCTACTATACCTACATCTTATATCTACTATGGTCAAGCCGCTTAACAGATGGAGTGATCACGTGAAAAGTACATGGATAGCTTGCGCCGCAGGCGTGGCCTTCGTATATAGTTTCGTTCCCGAACGTTCAAGCAACCAATGAGGTACTTTGCACGCGGTGATCACGCAGTAATCTTGCTCCATCTGTTAAGCGGCCCGACTATAGATATTTAACGCAAACGTCGAACGGCTTGAGTTCGCATAAGAAGTTATGCTTAAAAAAAAAAAAACAATGACATGCTGTGAATATGTTAACAAGCGCACTACAAAAACGGATTCTGTCAGTTTGACCTTCTCGGGGTCAGTGGAATGCAAGTCTGCTGCGTTGTCGAATTCAATGTGCCTTAATGTGGGCTAAACAACATGTTGTTGCGGTCAGTTCGTCGGTAAGTTAACAACAATTTCGAAAAATAAAAGAAACAATTATTATTATGTACCACATTTGCATTTATATTATTTGCATTTTGCAGGCCCGGGATGTATATTTTTTTATTGTAAATTATAGACGCGTCGACAACTTAGAGGTCATTAGCGTCTTGATTACATTAAACAACAACACACTTAAAACTAAATGACATCACAAAACATCCATGAACGGAGGCGGGATTAGAACCCACGATAGTCTGATCCAAAGGCCGCGACGCTAACCACTGGACTACACTGTCCTCCCGGACTGTATATTACGGGCAACAAGACAAGTGTACGGTGGCGCCACTAAAAAAAAATTTAAAATTATCGACATAAAAGATGCCAGCAGCCGTTTTGATACAATACTGAAAAAGGGCACGGGTTCATAGGCTAAAAATTATAGATCCTAAAGATGATTCTAGGGCAGGTCCAAGGGAGGGAGGGCTGTTATTCACGGGCAAAATGCTGGCTTGCCCGGACCTGGGACTATGAAAAAAGATAACAACAACATATACAATGCAAATACGACAAAAATATTAAATTTTTGAAGTGTTGAACCATAAAAAAGACGCTTATAAGAGATCAAAAGAATATGTAAACCAAAGGAACAGTGTAATCACTGGCGTCATCTGATTGGCTATCTAAATACGAAAACGAGCTGAACTAACACTGTCCGGCACGGTACGTAACAATGTCGTGTTCAGAACAGATTCGTTTCGCAGTGGGCGAGCCTTCGTTTGTTTTTCAAAGTGCCGATTATTATACGGTCAGTGCCGGACCAAACCGAACGTCTTGCAAGACCTCCCAAATAATTTCAATTTGATAATCCGCGGCTGTTAAAAAATAAATCCATCAGCTTGTGCGTCATGTTCATATAAAATAAATTTCAATTATAACAAGTTACCAACGTAGCGCGATTAGATTCACCTTAATCGAGCGTATCAAAAAGTAAATACCAACTTTAGAAAATAATATGCATAAAAATGTTAAAGACGTCTAAACGAGACGATAATATATTAGTTTCTTGTTTAATTTTGACAGTCATTCCACAATAATTACAGAATTTAAGTATCTACATCTATCCGGCAAGCCACTTTTCATCATATTATTAAAACTGTGGGCAAAATGACAAAATCGCGTATACGTTGAATTAACAACATTTTTTATCGAAAAATTTTTATTGGATAAGCAGCCAATTATATAATTGATACCAGACATATCAGAAAAAATCATTTTACCCGCCATAGTCACAGTCAGGAATCTAACCTGAACTTTTCCACTTTCGCGGCGGAATGAGCTTACAGTACTCAACTGTGATATGATTACCAAACTAACATTCTTCTCATATGTAAGGAATCAATTGATTTCCACTACATGCGAATGTTATTTAATTATAGCTAGGTTGTAGATGTGAATCATCGCACTAGCGAGAGCTATAGTACGATGATCTACAACCTAGCTATAATTATCGTGTGTAAACAGTTGCATTGAGCCGTGTGTAAAAAGGCCTTTTTACACACAGGCTTCTCTTTTGTTTCACTTTTTACACATAATGGCTGTCACTTTTTACGCACGTCCGTGACAAAGTGTTGGATAGTGCCTCCCTTTTACAACTCGCGCGATGTTTTCGAAAATAGACAGACAGACGGACGGATGGACATCGTAGACTCAGTAATACCTAACCCTAAAAAATCTCTCTGAAGACACAAAATTACGAAGAATTCGACGTACTTACTCACTTTTGTCTTTTAGCCACTGAAATATTAATTAAAGCGTGTCCATCGATACGCATAATATTATAATATCGTCGTATATAATTGAAAATAACAATTAAAATGAACTAGATCAACGAACAAAAGAAATGGGAAAGTATTATAAAAATAATTAACATTTTCACAGTCCGGAAAAACGTTCGCTCCGCGATCGGAAGTTTCGCTATCGTAATTGAATACATTTTATAGCGACGACATATTTCTTTATAGGATATTCAATTATCATAATTCTGCGGCTCTGAACATTTTTCATATACAGCATACAATTTGGATCTCAAACTTTTATAATATAAGGCTTGTTCCTACAATCTACAATATCTTTGTAAAAGATTAAGGTGGGCAGTTCTCGCTTTAGAAGAATTTTTCACGTTTTGTAATTTCTAATTTAAAAAAAATAGGTAAAATAACTTTTAAGTTAAACGGTTTTATTTTAAATCATCAGCTGTACCAAAAACTAGAAAATAATTAGGACACAAACCAAGGGACACTTTGTGTCGCTGCGTCAGCGGAATAAGTAATAAAAACGTGGGGCGCATAAAAATCTGTATAACGACTGTATAATTATTAAATATAAGAACGGCTTGTCTAGAAAAATGTGTTTCCAAGCCCACCAACAGAAATATTTCAAATGCGCCCCACGTTTTTATTTCAGTCTGTTAAAAGTCCCAGATTATTACTTATTCCGCTGACACAGCGACACAAAGTGCCCCTTGGTTTGTGTCCTAATTATTTTCTAGTTTTTGGTACAGTTGATGATTTAAAATAAAACCGTTTAATTTAAAATTTTTTTTACCTATTTTTATTTTCTAGTTTTTAGTTTGATTTCTGGCCCGTATCATTATGCAAACTCCTCATCCTTTCAACTGTCCACCTCCTGATTCCATCATCAGACCTTCGTTACCAAGTTGAAATTATCATAATATTGTATTGTCACGGGAACTCAACGTGTGTGCAAAGTTTCATAAGAATCGGTTAAGTAGAAGTAGTTAAAAAGCTGTCGCAAGATTTGAAACAAAGATAGTAACAAACAAACAAATATACGCGGGGTCAAGCTAAATAAAACCGATTAATAAACTGCTGTCCTTGTCTATATTCAATTTGAAAAAGATTTCGATTTTAAAGGACTCCATTTCGGCTGTAATATTTTATTAAAAAACAAACTTACGTCATTGTTTCAAGTGTAGGTATATTGCAGCGGAGCTTACCTGGAACAAAAAAAATACGTTACAAATACAGTAATAAAAAAATTAAATTAAAAAAAGATTATTAATAGATGTTTTTTATTGAGGGGCCTTTTGTCATGGTGTCACGAAGCGTGACACCAAGACAGAAGGACAAAATTCCAATTTCAATAAAAAGCATCTAAAAAAGATAGGTACCACAATTTTCGGTGTTCACTTATTGATATATGTACTTATTATAGATAAAAAAAATGGGTTGTCACCATAATCTGTCTTGGTGTCACGCTGCGTGACACCAAGACAGAAGGACAAAATTCCAATTTCAATAAAAAGCATCTAAAAAAGATATAGGTACCACAATTTTTGGTGTTCACTTATTGATATATATACTTATTATAGATAAAAAAATTGTTTATCACCATAACCTGTCTTGGTGTCACAGACACCAAGACAGAAGGACAAAATTCCAATTTCAGTAAAAAGCATTTAAAAAAGATACCACAATTTTCGCTGTTCACTTATTGATATACTTATACTTATTATAGACAAAAAAAAAATGGGTTATCACCATAATGTACGTATGACCGCACGGTTCAAAATCGACTCTGCGCCGAAGCGGAAGTGGCGTTGGGTCAGGACGATAGCAAACACAATTCAGCAGATCCGACAGGAGTGAAATGCGTTTTCTGTCCTTCTTGTATCCGCGATAGTAGTCACACATAGTTCTTTGGAAACGCCCCACTCTACGTTTAACCGTCAACTAGCATTGTTTCCGCTCATGCGCACACGAGAGTTCATCAAAACATTATCACTCAACGCACTGGTTTCACCAAATTTGCAATTCACTGAGATTCCGTGAACCAATTTTAATTTGTCGAACAGATTCAAGTTTTCAATTCATTCATTAAAAATATCACCGCCAACTAAGATTTCAATTGGAATGAAGAATTACAATAAACCGTCCGATACAACTCGGACTACCTTACAAAAAAATGTGTTTTAAAGACCACCAACCGCTAAGGTTATTTGGGCCTAGCACCAATTCATATTTTCAATTCATTATTATTTTTTTTTAATAATAAATTGAAAATCCAATTGACACTTTTACCAGCTCTCGGGCTAGAACCCGGGAACTGGGGATTTGTAACAGAGGAACCATAGCAACGCCATGTAAACAACAGCACTGCTACACGCTCGGCTATTCTCAAGTCCTGTTACATGGAAAAGTAAAAAACGTTAAAAACTAATATTTAGAAAAATAAATGAAGATCGTGTTCGATTCACGAACAAACTCGAAATTAAACGATGCACTTAAACGACTGACCGAGTGTGACGGACGAACTGTATCACCGACGAAATTCGTTGAATTTTGAGAAACGTGACCATAAAAAATCAGGAATCCGGTCCACAAAATTCAAACGCCATTTTAAAATTGAACGATGCACTCGAAACTCAAGATCACCTGTCAAAAGTCAACGACAAACTGACAAGAAATTGACAATGCGATTCAAAAACTCGCACGACAACAATGGAGAATAAAACCGATGAAAAACACGCAATACAAAACGTCAATTTTCTGCTTTCGATTGTTGCTTTTTGTTATTTGTTGCATTAAATTTGTTTAAACATCGATTATTTACGCTTCATTGAACACGAAGATTCGTCAACAACAAGAAGATGATTCAACGGAATCACGAAGGCGGAAAAAACGAAAAAAACGCGTTTTATACTTTCTTTTTAAAATTAAAAATCTACAGCATATTTCTATGCAAAAACTATTTTTCGCTCGGCAATAAATATATTTCTTGTAAATGAAAAGAAAAATAGACAACTTTCACCATAGAATCGGTTAGATATAATATTTTTGACAAATATCTAATAATATCTACGGGCAAAAGGTAAAATCGCGCGTTTTTCTCGAAATAACTTTTTCAAGATGGCATCCAAGATTTTATCTTAAAAAATTCTTGTTCGATCAAACAGTTTAGTGTGCACTTTCAGTAAAATCCGTTCTTACAATTTTTTATTTAACTTCACCTGTTAGTTAAGTTAGTATGTTTGGGTCAAATAGGGCTTGAGAATGGCCGAGCGTGTAGCAATGTTGTTGTTTACATGGCGTTGCTATGGTTCCTCTATTACAAGTCCCCAGTTCCCGGGTTCTAGCCCGTGAGTTGGTAAAAGTGTCAATTGGATTTTCAATTTATTATAAAAAAAAAATAATGAATTGAAATTATGAATTGGTGCTAGGCCCAAATAAATTTAGGTGTTGATGGTCTTTAAATAACAATTTATTTTTTATTTGGATCAAATATTGCAAGTCAATTTTGAACGACTTCCACGTATCCGATCGATTTGAAATTTTGTACACATATGTATTCCCGATGACAATATATGAATAAATCGTTTTTAGAATTAAATTGAACCCCTAAGGGGCTCAAACGGGGGTATAATTTTTTTGACTAATCAACGCCCAAGCCAAATCGCTAAATGAAATTTGGACAAGGTTTCTGACGTAAGCATCCACTAAGAAGTTATTTTTCAAAATTCAACCACTACGGGGGTCAAAAAAGAGTAAAATTTTGAAAGACTAAAATGAACAAAATAAAATATTAGTAAAAAGAAACTTTTTAGAGACAAGCTTTTATCGAAATGCACTAAAAAGGAAAAAATAATATTTAATCACTTAGGTTCATAATTATTATAAAAACGGGGGTTGTGACTCATAAACTATCATGGAGTTTACAACCCACGCTTTTATAATAATTATTAACCGAAATTATTAAATATTATTTTTTTCTTTTTAATAAGTATAGATATTTCAATAAATACTTGTCTCTAATATTTTATTAGTTTTCGTTACGCTACTGAATTAAATTACTCTTATCGCGGCTAAAGATGTGTTTCACTTCAAAGATATAAAAAACTTACTTACGCGGTTTTGTTCTTTTTTTTACTGTTCGTCTTTAGGCGGCTTTTCAAAGATCGTTCTTGTCTTTAAAACGACGCCTAAGTAATAAAGTATGTAACTGAAAAATATATTTTATAAGCCACACCTGCCAGACAAAATTAATGGAAGACATGACAAATTGCTGTCGCCAAAATTATAAACAAATATTTTAAAAACCTGTCTTGAACTTTCTATACATGACATTGGTGTAAATTGATTAAAGACCTTTGGTTTCTGCCAAAACAGCTGCTGCTAACTGAGTTGCGTTCAACACTTGCCATCTAGCGGAAGTTACTGTAAACGATATGATATAATAAACGCCAATACATCAACATTTTTTGCAATACTCCAGTGACGCCAGAGAGTGGGCTGGGCGTTCCATGGCCCACCTTAAACTGTCTTGGCCCACCCTGGCATAATCCCCAATCTCTATCTTTTAAATACGTTTTTAACTCTCGAAATTTCAACAATTTTTCTTGTAAATTCTATAGAAAATAATTTGGGTTAAAATTTGATCGAGCACTGAATCTTTGGGAATAAATATTGGCCAACCTTCAAATCACAATTCCCAACACTGGCCCACCCTAGAAAAAATACAAAGTGTTACCAGATATTTTCAAAAAAAAAAAACTAAAAATGGAAATACATTTTTAGGTTATAATTTGAATCTAATAAATATCTCACCAGATGTTACTCTGCGGGAATTTAATTTTACAGTTTAATGCAAAAAAAATGCCAGTGACAGACACCGAGATGATTCCGTATAAGTCATAAATTAATTAATAAAAACAAAGAAAATATTTCTACACGCTCTCATTGGTCGTCACAATTCCGAAAGAGGGAGAAGAAAAATTGAAAGATTCGACATTAACAAACGCATAACGAAAACAAAATAATTAATTTTTTAAAAGGCACGACCGATTATTCAATTAAAAAAAAACGAAAATGAAAGTACTAATACATAACTCGGCGTTCATAATTACCGTTTTTCTCCGCTAATCAGATCCGCGGCATGTTAGAAGAAAAAAAAAGACAGCTGAGCCCGAGGATGTTGAGGTAGATAGCGACGCGCCTCGATAAATTCATTAAACTATTCCGTATAAAATAATTATCGTATATGTTTTACCAGAAGCAATCGCAGAAACATAATAATAATGCATTATCGTTTTTGATTGGCAGGTGCGGTTTGATGTTTAATTATTTCATTTTATCTCCAATCTTGCGCAACGCAAGAATTGTGACGCAAACGCCTCTCACACGATCGAATCATTCGTCAAAATTATAATCGAGTTGGTCGTCGACAATGCATAATTACTGAAGACCAACGTTCCGCCATGTTGGATTTTTTAAGATTTTTTATTTTTCTCGTAATAATCACCTTAAACACTAGTTATGTTCCAAATTTCAATGCTCTAGTTCGATTGGAAGTATCCTAGGTTTTATTTCGTTTCAGAATCTGCCATGTTGGATTTTTGGTCCGCCATGTTGGATTTTTAATCATTTTTGATTTTTCTCGTAATTATCACCTTAAACACTAGCTATGTTCCAAATTTCAATGCTCTAGCTCGATTGGAAGTATCCTAGGTTTTATTTCGTTTCAGAATCTGCCATGTTGGATTTTTGGTCCGCCATGTTGGATTTTTAATGATTTTTGATTTTTCTCGTAATTATCATCTTAAATACTAGCTATGTTCCTAATTTCAATGCTCTAGCTCGATCGGAAGTACCCTAGGTTTTATTTCGTTTCAGAATCTGCCATGTTGGATTTTTTATGATTTTTTATTTTTCTCGTAATTATCACCTTAAACACTAGCTATGTTCCAAATTTCAATGCTCTAGCTCGATCGGAAGTATCCTAGGTTTTATTTCGTTTCAGAATCTGCCATGTTGGATTTTTAGTCCGCCATGTTGGGTTTTTTATCATTTTTTATTTTTCTCGTAATTATCACCTTAAACACTAATTATGTTCCAAATTTCAATGCTCTAGCTCGATCGGAAGTATCCTAGGTTTTATATCGTTTCAGAATCTGCCATGTTGGATTTTTAGTCCGCCATGTTGGCTTTTTAATGATTTTTTATTTTTCTCGTAATTATCACCTTAAACACTATCTATGTACCAAATTTCAAACCTCTAATTCGATTGCAAGTACCCTAGATTAATGATGATCTATCAGTCAGGCGGTATTTATGATGATCTATCCCTCAGCTGCCACCACTCATTTCTTTTTCGTAATTTCACTACACTACTGTATAGCGGTTCATAGAAGACTACCTTCCAAATTTCATCTACATAGTGCCAACAGTCTCCGAGTAAAATGGCCGTGACATACGTACAGGACGAAATTACAAGTGTTCCGTTTTTGCCATTTTTGGCTACGAAACCCTAAAAAAACGAAGGAAGAACAGCCAATTCTGAACTTCGAACTTCAACTGGCTCAATTTATGTGCGGAGCAAAGCACTAACTAAAATTAATAAATCGAGTCGTAACAACGAGATGCTTTATTTTCTATAAACACGCTATCGTTAATATTAACGAAGAAATTAACAATGAAAATAGAAGTGGCTTAAAATACTACCGATGCTAAAGCACGTCAATAAATTAAAATTAATGTAGGCATGTTATGCTTCATTCACAATTATGTTATACTGACACTTTATGCTACGCATTCTAAAAGTACATCGACAAAGAATAGATCGCGTGTAAAGGCCAGAAAACGTATACTGTTTAGTAGAACGAAATATGAAGTTGTGGCTGTCTGTTTACGTCCTTTTCTAATTACTCGGAGCAACTGTTAAGTAAATCGAAAACAACCAATCTCGTTTAAAGAAATTAAGGTCATCAAAAGCTAAGCTAGGGGGCAGTATAGCCTAGTGGTTAGCATGCTTGGCGCCGCAACCTCTAAACTGGACTGCCGTGGGTTCGAATCCCACCTGCGCTCATGGATGTTTTGTGATGTAATTTAGTTTTAAGTTAGTTGTTATTTAGTGTAGTTGAAAGACGCTAATGACCATAGATGTCGACGCATCTGTAATCTACAATAAATAAATAAATAAACAGCTAAGCTATTTGTGTATTACTTTTTTAATAAAGAAATAGAATATAGAGTATCCATGGAAACGCCATATAGACAACGACATCGCTACCTGCTCGGCTGTTCTGAACTCCAGCGGACATTTGATTTTTGGGACATTGCTGAGATCAGAATCCTTGCTAATTAAATTATATCATTAATTTCATTAATTATCTGATCTTAAATCCGTTTTCGGATAAAATAAATTTTTGTTTGTCATAGTAAGGTGACTTTTGACAGTCCAGCGTACGAGAACGTATCTTTTCCACACTAGAGCGGGAAAGCAACACATTGCAATAGTGATTGATGTTTATTCGCCCTGATCCGCCCGCTATTACCTACCTACTGACAGTTACTCTCGGCCTACTATAGAAGAGAAGTTGGTGACACAAATTAACTGTCAACATTTTTTGAAAATACTGAAAATAAAGTGAAAAGCAGCTACTTTACAGTGGGTAAGGCAAAAAATATACATATCATAATATCTCGTGGTACTGTTAAAACTCACTACTCGTCAGTAATATACCTTATTACGCCACTAGATATACAATCTACTATAGTAACCCTTTTAATAAATCGCTTAAAATAATTATTTTTTTCTCAATTTCAATATTTGACAAGCATTTTATAAATCCAACATCTAAACGAAATTATATACACACTTCAGCTAGTACCTAATTCAGCATTTTATTTTCATTGTCCGATTTGGATAAAATTTTAGAGACACATTAATTTAATCTTTACTGAACGGTTAATTTTAAATTTTGAGACAATTCCGCCAATTTATTTGAAGTTTTTGGACCGAAAATAAATTTTCAACAACCCTTAACTTAATAAAAATAAAAATAGGAAGAAATCCTTTCCAAAAATTTTTTAAAATCATTTATTAAGCGCTTTCGGAACTTAGTTCATCTTCAGAATAACAAGATTTTTTATATTAAAAATCTCGAAAATAATCACAAATTAAAACAAAAATTTTTTAAAAAATAATATTACCGAGTAAATATCAGGCTTGCTGCTCTCAAAAAAATTTTTGGAAAGGATTTCTTCCTATTTTTATTTTTATCTTGATTATTCCAAATTTATGTGCGTAATAGAATAGTTTAACCCTTAACTTATTTCAAGTAATGTTTCATGAAATAACACAAACGTTTACCGTCAATCGACAAACATAACATTTAACATTAACGTCGACATAACGTTACCATAACAGTTCATTCTGAACGGTGCCGTAACGTGCTTATTTCCATAGGCGCCGGAAGTTCTGACATTTTTCAATCAGTTTTATAGATTACGGCCGGACATTGAATAAATTGTAAATCATTGATTCATTTAAATATTATGGTGAAAGGTTAAGTGGTTTATAACGTATTATTTCACGTCTCGCATAAACTAAATATTATTTTATAGGCAAACATTGTGCATAATAATTGCGATCTCCATTTCAACTAAACGCACACCAACATTTACCTATCAGTAGCGTAGTTGAGACAGAGGTGGATATAGGAGGGGGAGGGGGCGATTTTTGATGTGAAACATCATATGTCGGGCTGTGAACAGCCGCGTGAGGGGAAATATGCAACGAAATGTTCTTCTTCGCTGCTGTTCTTCCCACCACTGCGGCACTCTCTCTCTCTTGACTCAGGAGTGCACTGTAACACAGTGCAGTATATAGGATTACGTCAGCATAACAGTTAGTTGCTGCTTTTGAAAAAATATATACTACTACATAGAGAATACCACCGAGTTCAATAACGTTTTCTTTGATGTTTCACATCTGTCGGGGGTCCCAAGACCCACACCCTTTTTGTTTGCCATACCCCCTACAAAATACCTACTTTTCACTTCATTTTCAAAAAAATTTGACAGTTCAATTGCGTCGCCATCTTTATATTCACAGTAGGCAGTGAGTATGTAATACATTGTAATAGCAAGCGGGTAGAGCGAATAAACAGAAGTTGCTATGGCAACCGTTTACTTACCGCACTAGTGCGGCAAGTAAAACATTTTCGGCATGCCTGCCCGTTAAATGACCCATTACAGGCCGGCTGCATACATGCTTCGAAAGTAGCTATTTTGTAGTCGGTATGACAAAAAAAAAATTAAATTAAAGAGAAATATGACAAAACTATTGAAAAACAGTTTCATCTATTGTGCATATCTTTGAACTCCTATTTCTATTATTCCTTATAAAAATTTTGTGACCTGTCTGAGTTGAAATATCTAATTTATCTATCTATTTATTTTTGACGTTTATATCCACATTATTGGCAATGCAATAAAATATTATTATTATTATTATTGTAATAGGTACCAGCGCAATTGTGTTTTAAAGACCACCAACAGCTAAGGTTATTTAGGCCTAGCACCAATTCATATTTTCAATTCATTATTTTTTTTTTAAATAACAAATTGAAAATCCAATTGACACTTTTACCAGCTCTCGGGCTAGAATCCGGGAACTGGGGACTTGTAATAGAGGAACGATAGCAACGCCATGTAAACAACATTGCTACACTCTCGGCCATTCTCAAGCTCTGGTACCAGCGCAGTTGTAGAGAAGGAGTATAAGTTTACGATGTCCAGAACTCCGGAATTCTAAATAGCACTATAGGTCGAAAGTGGTATTGTTGAAAAGATCTTTAAAAAAAATAAGCAAGTTTTGTAGGAAATTTTTTTTTATTACTGTCACTCCTGTAAATTTCTATAAGTATAAATATAAATTATTATATGTTCAGAACTCCGGAATTTTAGATAGCACGCCACTGGTACACATAACGAGATTTATAAAATATGGAACCTGTTTACAATCTGTAACAACAAATTAATTATTTTTTTTTTTGGATTTAATTATCAATAGATCAATTACGTCTATCAAAACATTTCACTAACGATTACAATTACTAATTACTTTTACTTTGTGAAATTTAATAAATTATAATTATATAATAACTAAATCGTAACACCGCATCACCTGAGACGATTTTGTAATCGGCTTTTTTGCCATCTCCACATAGTATAAATTGAAGTCGCTTTCAGCGTCTGTCTGTCTGTTTAACCGCTAACTCCTCTAAACCACGCAACGGATTTTGATGAGATTTACACTATCAGTTAGATAATTTTTCACGGAAGGTTTATATATATAGCATAATTAATAAATAATAATAATTAATAAATTAAATTCGTAACCCGACCGTAAGAATTCGCAACATACTTATATATCATAAAAACGAGCGTACTCAACTGTTCCACTCGTAGCGCAGGGGTTACATCGCAGCGCTCTATATGCACAGGGACCCGGGTTCGGAAACTGATATGGCATCGTAGAATTTTTGGCTTTTTTTTCTCTAAATTCTACATGATATTTATTTATATATTTTTATTTTTGTTATATTCTTTCTTTGACAATAATTATATTTTTTTTAGTTTAGTTTGCGCTCATAGTTTCACAGAATTCCGTCCGATGTCGCTATCCCTGTAGTAATCCGTCTATCTATCTTCTTTATCAGTTTTTTTTATTTATTGTAAATTATAGACGCGTCGACAACTTAGGTCATTAATGTCTTGATTACATTAAATTACAACACACTTAAAACTAAATGAGCGGAGCTTGGGATTCGAACCCACGACAGTCTGATCCAGAAGCCGCGTATCTTCTTTATCTTCTTTACATATAACGAGCGTAGCGAGTGAGTAGTGTATTGCACCCGGGCTTTCTTAGCACCCGGGCGAAGTCGGACAGGGCCGCTAGTGATCACTATAAAATAGCTGCTTTAGATGCATGCATGTAAAGTGACTTTTGACAGGCCGGTGTGCGAGAACGTATCTTTCCCACACTAGTGTGGGAAAACCAACCATTTCCATAGTGATTTATGTTTAGTCGCCTTGATCCGCCCGCTATTACATACTTCTGTGCGTGCCTTGGCCTATACTATATAGGAGTGAAGTTGGCGACACAAAATGAACTGTAACATTTTTTGAAAATACTGAATATGACGTGAAAAGCAGCTATTTTACAGTGAGTATGGCAAGAAATACCATATATATCTCGTGCGTATGATATTATGACTCGCTTGACTGTTAAAACTCGGTATCGCTCGTTTTAACATACTGTCACCACTCGTCAGTAATATACCTCATTACGTCACTAGATATACAATCTACTATTGTGTTATTTAAGTGCTTATTCATGATTGGCAAGTGTAAATTGTAAAAGCGAAACCATCACTGCGAGAAAGATTACTTATCTAATAAATTAGGTAATCCATTGATTACTAATTAAAAGTAACCAATAATTATACTGAAGATGAGTAACATATCGTACGGTACATTCACTTTAAGGTAAAAGCACACCTGGGGCCAGAACTGGGAAGTATCTTGTATCTAAGATATCTTATAAATATAGGTACAAAAAGAAAAGATATCCTGAGTGACTGACTGACTGATTGATTGATTTAAATTTTATTTATTTAAACTGATTCATCGCGAAATCTCAGGAACTATAAAGCCTACAAAATTGAAATTTGGCAGGTAGGTTCCTCATAGGACGTCTAGGCACCCGCTCAGAAAGGAATTTTCGAAATTTAACCCCTATAAGGGGGGTCAAAATGGGGTGTCATTGCACAGCCTAAAGCACTGAAGATCGAAACATGAAATTTGGAAGTTATATTCCTTACAGAGTGTAGAGGTGCACTAAGAAAGGATTTAGTGGGCTTGAAAATAGCCGAGCGTGTAGCAACTAGCAATGCTGTTGTTTACATGGCGTTGCTATGGTTCCTCTATTACAAGTCCCCAGTTCCCGGGTTCTAGCCCGAGAGCTGGTAGAAGTGTCAATTGGATTTTCAATTTATTATTAAAAAAAAAATAATGAATTGAAAATATGAATTGGTGCTAGGCCCAAATAACCTTAGCTGTTGGTGGTCTTTAAAACACACACAAAAAGAAAGGATTTATCGGAAATCAACCTCAAAGGGGGTGATTATGTTCGTATAGAAAATCGTATTCCCTGCGTGCTTCAACTTGAGACTATAGGCATAAAATTATAACTCATCAATATATGAGTTGTAAATAGACGCTCGACAACTGAGGTCATTAGCATTAAGTCAGCGGTTTTTTAGAAGAGTTAAATGTCAAATGTAAAGATATAGCGAACGTCCTATTTAAAAACCAGACAGTAACAAAATATATTTTTAGGTTATATTCGAGTTAATTACCAACTTTCGTCTTTCGAGTTTTCTCTTAAGACTACTCAAAAATTAAAGCTAATTCCACAGATTTCGTTTCGATAACGTCCGCACTACAAAACTATTCGTGAACGTAAAAATCAGGAATTAAAAAAGCCCGGTCCACATTAAGTTGCTCTTTCACCAAAACAAAATCAGAATATTTTTTTAGTTGACAGATAAAAATTTATAGCACCTTAACACAAAAACACGTCAACACAATTTTTTATATTCACAGCACCTTAATGATGACAACTAAATTTATCAATTCACCCGTTCAATTGTTTTAGCTTTACAACGTTCAGTTGTTACCGACACGTTCAACTGTCTTGGCATAATATTTTTAAGAGATCATCAGTACAATAATATTACGTGACTTCGCTATAATATTTCACTTTCTCTGCGCGACGGTTGGATACAAAACTCGGGAGACTTCTGTGGTAAAAAAATTATATAAAATGCAATAAAATTATATTTCCTGAAGGTATTGTTAAATAACATCGTTAATATCATAATATGCAGATTGTGTCAGTGGCAACAAAACTTTTTTAAAGTTGAAGCCTCATTGATTTTTAACCGACTTCAAAAAAAGAAGGTGGTTCTCAATTCGGTTGTATTTTTTTTGTTTGTTACCTCAGAACTCCGTCATTTATAAACCGATTTGGAAAATTTTTTTTTATTTGAAAGGATATACTTTCAGATTGGTCCCATAGAAATTTCATCAAAATCGGTCCAGTAGTTCGGCTGATTTTAATAAAAGTTAGTAACGGCGTGTGATTCCTTAAGGTAAATGTCACTTTTTGACACATCAGACAGCGTAAGAAAATCGGTTTAATAAAAGTGAGTAACGGCGTGTGATTCCTTTAAGGTAAATGTCACTTTTTGACACCAAAAAGTAAAAAATAAAAAACTTTTTAACAAAAAAAAAACCTCCTTCAAAAAGCCACTAAAAAGAGGGAAAAAATAAAATTTTGAGGTCTGCGCCAATTCAATAAAATATGAAGTTGGTTAAAAAGAAGATATTAATCACTATACTATACTTTTTAATCGACTTCATATTTTATTAAATTGGCGCAGACATCAAAATTTCATTATTTTTCTCTTTTTAGTGGCTTTTTGAAGGAGGTTTTTTTTTGTTAAAAAGTTTTTCTATGACTACTTAGGTTTGAGGAACATAGAAAAGAAAAACAAAGAAATACATCCGAGGAAACTTAATAAATAAAAAGAGGCTTGGCGTGTGGGTAAAACCACGCACTGTTAACTTCCCAATGGGTGCCCTTAGAGATGTTAACATTTTACAACAATTTTACAGTAGTTTTTTTGTTATAAAAAAAGACCGTCTATTCCAATTCTTTGCAAACCCTATCAGGTTGTTCATTATGCAATTATGCGTCGAATGAAACTGGTCCGGAGGCGATATCATTCTTTGTTCTAGAGATATGAGACGGGGAAAAATTCACGAACATACGTACATATATACACGCACACAGAGAGACTGCATCTCTCTAAAAACAGTAGATTTGGACTCCAGAGTCCTTGGTATGTCCAAATTTTTCATTCGCAAAATCGGACCCATTACAAAAACTTCCAATGGGAAGTTAATAACAGTACATAAAGCTAATTTCGTTCAAATAATCGAGCGTCTATATTTCACAATTGGGTATCTATCTTCTAAAATCTAAATAAATTAAATTATTTATAAGACAAGATTTTTTAAATTAAAAATATTAAAAAATCTATGCATTGCCTAGTCTCAAAGAATTACGCACCTACCTGTTTGTAGACATAAATAATAAACAATAAATGATGTGACATTGTAATATTAAAAAAAAAAGTTTGACTGTCGCTGGAATCGTTACAGAACGCATTTCCCATTATATAGTCTGGAATATATACAACGGAAATTATCGAGCGTCTATAATCTACATCTACAATGCAACTTTAAAAATGGTGACGCAATAAATAATCGTGCAAAAATCAAAAACAACAAGCCGTGAGGTGGGTCGTCTATTAGGACTAAAGTGCGACCCTTGAGGTCCACACGACGAACTTCCCAGTTTGATAAATATTTAATAACAATAATTAAATTAGATATTACACAGAAAAGTAATCATTTTAATCATTAAAACATAATTATTATTTATTTTTAACAATAATTAAAAAAAAAAAAAAACGGCTGAACCGATTTTTATAAAATTTATGTCGGATCAAAATGACGTTAACACGCCTCGATTGACACCCTTACGAAGTCGATATAATTTTTTATTCGCGAGATATTGTGTAAAATCTACTTTTTTGGAGTCTATTTGGTTAAGAAAAAAGAACGGCTGAACCGATTTTGAAAAAATTTCTTTCAGATCATATTTACGTTAATACGCGTCGATTGGCACCCTAACGTAGTCGATATCATTTTTCTTTCTCGAGATTTCGTCTTAGAAAGAAATGGACATACGTACACACGCACACACACACATACACAGACAAATACATCTTTCTAAAAATAGTGTAGTGACCTTGAAACATAAAAATTTGTTATACATTTTGATTTCGATTTTCGGACCCGTTACAATAACTTCCAATGGGAAGTTAAAAAAACTATTTTTATATGATTTTATATTTATGCTTTATTTTACTTAATATTTTCAGGAAATATAACCGGATAACCCACCATTTTTAATCTCAATTTTACATCGGTGGAATCGGAAACATATGGACTTTGAGTGTCGAAATTCATACAATGAAGAAGAATTGTGGATTATAGACGCTCGACAACAGAGGTCATTAGTGTCTGTCATACAGTGAATTTCACTGATATATTGTTTACTATTTTAATTTGAAAAAAAAAAAATTTTCCATGACTACCAGGTAAACAAAACTCGCCTTTGTTGCGTTTTAAGTGAAATTCACTGTATACTTACATTTTGCTTGCATAAAGTAACGGAATAATTTCCACAGAGAATGTTCGATACTATACACGGAAGATGATACCTTGGCACGACAATAACTTGTCATAGTTCAGCTCTAATCATTTTTTTAGACAAGCAACAATACAAATCTCGCGCCATTATCACGAGAGCATGCGCACTCGAATTACTTTAAATCGTGCATTCAAAACGTAACGTTTACAAATATTATGTAATTTAAATCGCACAATAAGTTCAAGAATCTTTTTTCTATACTGAGAAATTTTCTATACACACACGACGGCCGTATTTTTTATGTCATCAATGGATCTATCTCTCGAAATATGAGCGAGAGAGAGAGAGATCGTTATTGCTTGTTCTGCCAGAAAAAGAGAAAAAATATAGTCTATTAAAATAAAAATAATTGAAACTAAAATAATAAACAGTAAAATAACCATAGCGACTCTATATATAAATACGTATTTTATGAGTCATGGCTCACTCTGATCCATTCATTTTTTCCCCAATGCTATTTTTCCTTCAGCTTACCTGTATACAGTATGTAAACATGTAAGCTGCACATACGGAAATTAGCATTGGGAAAAAATGAATGGATCAGCGTGAGCCATGACTCATAATGCACGTATTTATATATAGAGTTGCTGTGGTTATTTTAGTGTTTTTATTTTAATTTCAATTATTTTTATTTTACTTGCCGTTTAAATGTCAAGTAAATTAAAAATAATTGAAACTAAAATAAAACTCTAAAATAACCATAGCAACCCTATATAAATACGTACATTATGAGTCATGGCTCACTCTGATCCATTCATTTTTTCCCCAATGCCATTTTCCCTGCAGCTTACCTGTATACATACTGTATATAGATTATTATTATTACTCATCAATCATAATATAAAGCATCTACAATATAGAGAAGTCACATTTCTCTATAACTACAGATGTTCAAAGAAGAAGAAGACAAGCGTGTAAATTTAACATCAAATTACGACTTTAACACGCCATTAATTATTTTCTAACTGGATATTTTTTGTCGTCTTGAATTGATGGCTAATTACTTGAAAATACACCGACTATTTATAGAAATGCGAGTGCTGTTAGATTTATTTATTCAAACGTCTTCGTTGATATTTTTCCGAAATTTTTCCAGATTTGGCTTTTTGAAGTTATACTTCTTTAGCGAATAGCGAGGGTAGTGAATTGGAATGACCTCGAGTCAAAAGTTACAGACATAAAAAACCGACTCAAAAATTAATGAAACGCTGACAGGGATAAAACGACTTTAACGATTTGGATGGAATTTATTGAAAAGGGGTTTTGATGGAGAGCAAAAAAATCTATCTACCAGCTAGCTAGGTCTCATCCCAGGAAAAAATCGTCTCCTTACAGATTTCATTATTTTAAAAATCAATTTTTTGACGTTTCAAATTAGTGTAATATTGTAAGCAGGCTTTGGATATTTATGTTTCCATTGCTTAAGGGATGTTTTATTAATTATTATGATGTTAAAAACTGAAAATAAGTAAACAGTTAAATTAAAAATGCCAAAAAAATGCACTAATGAAAAATGTATGAAGTATAACTTCGACCGTGCGCTTATGTGGCTGAGGCACACAGTCCATTTTTTTATGAGATGCGTCCACCGAAAACGGCTGAACCGAAACTTCGTACACTACCAATCGGCATTTTTTTAACTTCCCATTGGAAGTTATTGTAATGGGTCCGAAAATCGAAATCAAAATGTATAACAAATTTTTATGTTTCAAGGTCACTATACTATTTTTAGAAAGATGTCTGTGTGTGTGTGTGTGTACGTATGTGTCCATTTCTTTCTAAGACGAAATCTCGAGAATGAAAAATGATATCGACTACGTTAGAGTGCCAATCGACGCGTATTAACGTAAATATGATCTGAAAGAAATTTTTTCAAAATCGGTTCAGCCGTTCTTTTTTCTTAACCAAATAGACTCCAAAAAAGTAGATTTTACACAATATCTCGCGAATAAAAAATTATATCGACTTCGTAAGGGTATCAATCGAGGCGTGTTAACGTCATTTTGATCAGAAATACATTTTATAAAAATCGGTTCAGCCGTTTTTTTTTTTTTAATTATTGTTAAAAACAAATAATAATTATGATTAAAATGATTACTTGTCTGTGTAATATCTAAATTAATTATTATTATTAAATATTTATTAAACTGGGAAGTTCGTCGTGTGGACCTCAATGGTCGCACTTTAGTCCTAATAAACGACCCACCTCACGGCTTGTTTATAACGTAATTTTTATCCGGCTAAGGTACACCGACGCGAGTGAATCTACGAACTAATTACCAAAAATGTCCGTTAGGAGCGTGCGCTGATAACCGCGAAGTCCACTCTTTAAATTTTTACGGAGGCTGCGGTTAACGTCCCGCATTTAGAGAGAGTAAGTGCTAATAAACGGCCTACTCATTGCAAATGAGCAGTAAAACATTGCAAAAGCAATGCGTTGGAGCGTCAAGTGCCCAATCTTTCCTAGTTTGGAAACGAATCCCGGTCAAAATACCGTTTATCCATAAATAAATAGCTGTGAACCTTCTGGGCTGTATGTACCGGGGTTTTGATTCTCGGATTGGATTCTGGGAATTTGTATTAATAATACACACACAATGAACTCGTCATAATATTGTAACAAAACTGTTTTCTTACGGGGGTGGAATGAATTATTTATTTTCAACAATTAAAAAATGTAAACAATAATATACAATAATTCGTAACAATGAAAAGTCAATTTCAACAGTCAACACTGTTTACATAATAACACGAACTGAAGCGCACTGAACTGTATTTATTTCAACTGTCACTCGACACTCGTTGTTGTTTCTCTGGTGACAGCTCTACTTATATAGAAATTTAATTGTGTTTTAAAGACCACCAACAGCTAAGGTTATTTGGGCCTAGCAACAATTCATATTTTCAATTCATTATTTTTTATTTTTTTTTAATAATAAATTGAAAATCCAATTGACACTTTTACCAGCTCACGGGCTAGAACCCGGGAGCTGGGGACTTGTAATAGAGGAACCATAGCAACGCCATGTAAACAACAGCGCCGCTACACTCTCGGCTATTCTTAAGCCCCACTTATATAGAGCTAGCAGCTTGACCCCCCCACGTTCGCGCGATTTCTAGAACATTCTTGTGTCTTCGATATAATGCCACGCCTCACCATTGTTACTTGTTCTGGATGCTTCGATTGTCGCCAGTGGCGTAACTCTGGGTTTTTTTTGCTACAATAAAAACGAGATCCCTATAAGCTCGGATATTCTTGAACACATAATTACACATAATATATCTACAATTATCTGGTAGTTTCCAAATGTTTGTATTAGATAAAAAAATATCTATTATAGAGGGTGGGTTAATCATTGAGATATCATAGATAAAGTAGGGGAGTCATTGGAACATTGGAATTATTAATACAATTAATACATTTCTTACTCGAGTGAGAATTCAATTTATTATTAAAAAAAAAAAATTATGAATTGAAAATATGAATTGGTGCTAGGCCCAAATAACCTTAGCTGTTGGTGGTCTTTAAAACACAATTAAATTACTCGAGTGAGAAACAATAAAACAATTGAAAATTGTTTGATTTACAACTATGGTTAGCTATATCCAAGAAAAAATCAAATGCCACTGTCGGGACTTGAACCCCAAACTCCCAGTCTCCGGCTGGATAAGTTGCCAGTTACTCTACAGTGCCCGAAAGCATAGTACCTATTAACTGATCCTTTCTTAAAATCGTTTGATTCAAGTATTTATTATGATTTATTATCCCCCACGAGAAATTCCTTACAGTTTGTGCACATACTTAATTAACACCCTGTATAACGTTAGCAAATCAATCGTTAATTATTATACCTGACTGTACGCAATTATGATTTTTCCGAAGCGTAATTAACGACTTACTGTTGTTACGTAACCCATATAAATTAATTAATGCGAAGTAAACAAAAAAGCAGAGAAACAAATTAGAACGCCTTTGATATATTAATTATGTTGGAATTTAAAGCAGCTGTTAAAGGCCACCGCCCACGCCGATATGTTCAAGCGTGAGTTGTTACAATTATATGTAATTAAAAAAAAAATTATCACAAGCAAAATAATTATAACGCACAGGGTCGGTCTCAGTTTCCTAAGAAGTAATTTATTTTGATATATTAGTTCCCATTTCTACCACCATAAGCGCGATCTGTCAGCTTTAAGAGTAAGTACTTATTTGCTATCGGAAGTTACCCCCTGTGCTCTTCATCTCAAATCCTTTCACCTCGCCTATTAAACGGTTACTGCTCTTCCGACGCTACTTTTAAAGCTAAAGTGTTCGGGTAAACGCCAAATGAAGGACCAAGAATCACATTACAGATTCTACAGGCGAAAAATTGAAAAAAAAATATCCAGGAAAAAGTTAGAAATTTTCAAAATTTACGAAATCTTTCACGTTGTCAAAACTTTTTTCAAAAAATTCGCCTGTAGGTTCTGTACTTAGTATGATTCTTGATCCTTCATTTGGCAGTCACTCTCGAGTGATGCTATAGGCAAACAGACAAAAATTCTGGAAACACGTTTCTCGTTTAGATATATTTCACACAAAATAGAAAACGAAATTACAAACATTAACCCGTTACTAATATCTATTATACTTAGTAAGGAATAAAATTTATGTTAGAAATTTTAGAACGGCTTGGAAGTTAGAACTAAACTTTACCAGTTGGTACTTGATGGTGTTACATTTGCATTTATTATAGATATCTACTCACGTTTTTTTTTAAATTATAAGTATTCTATTCATCACAGTTAACATTTAAAAAAAATTTTTTTTTAAATTTGAAAAGAAAAAAAAATTAAATTTTTTTTTGATTAAAAAAATTTTTTTTTAATAGGTATCTATATAACGTGCTCAGCAGCTCATGGCTAACATTTTTTTATTTATTTAAAAAAAAATTTTTTAAATTTGAAAAAAATTTTTTTTTTTTTTTTGATTAAAAAAATTTTTTAATTTTTTTTTGATTAAAAAAATTTTTATTTTAAACGAGGCCACACATAAATTTAAATTATATTCTCTTTAAACACGTATCTTTTAAAAATCACTAACGCGTGGGACCTGTCAGCGCGGGGTCCGACTGGGTCAAATATGTCCAATCGCCGTAAGACCGGCTCTGGGAGCACAGGTTAGATAAACAAGCGAATGTCGTTGTGGCGACCTACGCCGTCTTCGTCAAAAAAAAAGAACAGAGGACTCTCCCGCAGAGAGCGCGGACTTCTACGCTGTTATTGTTATATAACACGAGAACAACAAAGAAAAAAACAAAGACCATTAAAATTCATGTAAACAAAACTTGTCAACAATCTATCAGATAATTTGTTTTTTTCCCCTACACAACCAACACCGGTTTAGAATTAAGATAAGAATCTTTCGGGCTTATGAGCCGTGGTCTACTGGAATGGCATCTTCTTCTTCCAGACGTTTTGCTTGCAACTGCGGCAAGCATCTTCAGTGGTGTGTTCGACGTGGTCGTAGTGTTCTTCTCGGTGTCCTGCTGTCGAGCAGCAGGACATCGAAAACACTACGACCACGTCGAACATGCCACTGAAGATGCTTGCCGCAGTTGCAAGCGAAACGTCTGGAAGAAGATGATGCTATTCCTGCTGTCGAGCAGCAGGACACCGAGAAGAACACTACGACCACGTCGAACACACCCCTGACAATTCTTATATTAATTCTATTAACGCCGGCCGTGAAAGCCTATACATTCTTTTATCAACAGCGGTTTATTTACTAGCTTTCCGGCCCGGTTTCCCACCGGTAGATTTTTTTTCTTACAAAACCAGCATCGGTTTATTTACTAGCTTTCCGGCCCGAATTCCCCCCGGTAGATTTTGGTTTGTCAACGTAATAATCAAGAGCAACAAATTTCTCACAATTAGCAAGCTACTAAGCGTCCACCAATTTCGCTTAGGATTCTCGACTTGCCTTACATTTTCGCACACTGTTCATCCCCCTTTTGTCTTAACATAATAAAATGTTACTCGGGAAGAAGTAAGTTTTCAATCAGTGAAAGAATTTTACAAATCGGTTCAGTGGTTCTTAAGTTTTGAAGTAACTTAGAGACACACTTTGTCTTTTATTGTTATGTTAGTATATACATTACACGAGTACCAACTATAATAAAATGCTTCCCATTTCTTAAGGTTGTTTAGTCTGCACCGCGGTGCTAATTTTACGACATTTTTATGGTCGAACGATACAAAGAAAGTGTTGCAAACCTCGAGATGCAATAATATGAGTCATTCGTTTGTACAGCTGACGTTGAAATGATCGATTTTTATTATGAAATTCAGTACCTATGTTTACATCGACATAACAAAGAAACTTGAATAAACACACGTGAACTAGAAATTGCATCAACACGCGCCGTGACGTTTCGAGAATGAACTATAAAACTGAATGGAAAAATTCGTGTAGACATTGCAAGAGATTTCAATGCTTGATAAAGTAAGATGTGACGTTTCGAGAATTAACTATAAAATTGAATGAAAAAATCGTGTAGACATTGCAAGAGATTTCAATGCTCGATAAAGTAAGATACCTAACTCTAAACAATGATTTTCTTCAACAGTTACGAAAATAAATCGCGTAAATGTATAAAGAGATTTCAATGTTCGATGCAGTACGATCACTAAAAATGGTTTTCCTCAAGACTGCAAAAGATTTCAATGCTCGATAAAGTGAGATACCTCCTCTAAAAAATGATCGTGGCAACGATGTCTGTCTGTCACAGCCCTCTAACTTCTAAACGAAATGAGATAGGGACTTGAAATTCACACATAATATGTCTTACCGCGGCCCAAAGACGGAGAGAATAACAAAAGATTAAAAAGGTTTATTTAAGGGGGGGCGCTCATACATGCAAGCGGGGGTCAAAAAAAAAATTTTTTTTGAATCTATTCTTATGGGGTATCGTTGAAAAGGGTCTTTTGAGTAGATTATGAATGCTTTTATTTTATTTAAGTATTTTATCAAAATTGTATAGGTTTAGCAGAACTCCGTCATTTATAAACCGATTTGGAAATATTTTTTTTATTTAAAAGGATATACTTTCAGATTGGTCCCATAGAAATTTCATCAAAATCGGTTCAGTACCTAGTTCGGCTGATTTTATTATTTATTTATTGTAGATTATAGACTACTTAGTGGACAACTTAGGTCATTAGCGTCTTATTGTCTACATTAAATAACAACTAACTTGAAACTAAATAACGTCACAAAACATCCATGAGCGCAGGTGGGATTCGAACCCACGACAGTCTAGTCTATTGAGGCCGGTACCAAATACGCTATCCACTAGGCTACACTGCCCTCCATAGTAACTCTATTCATGTGTGTATGATAAAATGCACGGGCTGATAATGTAATTATACAACATAATTATAATTATGATGCGATCACCACATTTACATACCACGAAATTAGATCGCAATGACATCATTGCAAATGTTAGGTCAGACAAAGACATAACTCAATCCGCGCTGACATTCCACTGTCTTCTTTTTCTTATTTATTATTAATTGGTGTCGCGACCACAAATAATTTCACAATAAATAACAACCATAAATTTACGTCAACTGTCAACAATTAGTTCATTTTAATTGTTGTTTAACAAGAAAAATAAATTACAAATTACTCCGCTTGACAGCCATGACGGGGCACAGCCAAACTATTGAAAAAAATATCGCTCAATCATTTGACTCTTCTAAAATTTATTTTTGATGTGAAACATTTTATGTCGGGCTGTGAACAGCCGCGTGAGGGGAAATATGCAACGAAACTTATAGTCCGCTCCTTCGCTACTGTTCTCCCCACCACTGCGTCTCTCTCTCTCTCTCTCTCTCTCTCTCTCGGCTTCCGCGCGTTCGGGCACGGGAACCGCGTGTGTTACAGTGCAGTATATAGGATTACGTCAGCATAACAGTTAGTTGCTGCTTTTGAAAAAATATATACTACTACATAGAGAATACCACCGAGTTCAATAACGTTTTCTTTGATGTTTCACATCTGTCGGGGGTCCCGAGACCCACACCCTTTTTTTATTATCATTTGTTTTGCGTCTAAATGAATAACAAGGGAATGTGATCTATATAAAAATATACCTACGCGAATTGGAATTTCAAACTTCGCGCGCTCGTCACGCAATGTAAACAAAGCAATGCAAGTGTGTGCATGCGGTTTTGTTTTACGTATAGTAGGTACGTGTTACTTTATTCCATGGTCTACTTGATCTCCGATGACAGACCTTTAAAGGCTTGGCCAGGGTCAATCAAACACCTTTCCGGTGAATAACAATAATAGACACGTAAGTGGAGATAACGTAAGAATTAGTATTGCATTTCACAATCAAAAGATAAATAAAAGAGGCTTGGTGTGTGGGTAAAACCACACTGAAAACTTCCCCATTGAGTGCCCTTAGAGATTAGAGACCAGTCCACCGTAGACAAACTATTTTGCAATACAGGTTAACATTTTACAACAATTTTACAGTAGGTAGTTTTTGACGTGAAAACTTCCTCAGGCGCGTTAGGCACTCTTTGTCTGGGTACTGAAAAAATGTCAAGCGTTCGCAACTACTTCCGTAAAAATTCGCAACCCGACCGCAACATACTTATAAAAACGGCCTTGTTCACATTTCTACTCATAGCGCAGTTGGTTACGTCTTTGCGTTCTATGCATAGGAACCTGGGTTCGAGACCTGATGGCAGCGTAGAATTTTTGGCGTTTTTTTTTCTAAATTCTACATGATATTTAGGTATTTATATATTTTTTTATTTTTGTTTTATTCTTTCTTTGATAATAATTATAATTTTTTTGAAACCAAGGTGGAATTAATTAAAAATACAATTTTATTATTTTAGTAATAAATTATTTTTAGTTCATAAATGCGCTATAATAGATGACACCAAAAATTAGAAAATCTGAAGTTTTCACTTCTGTCGTGTGGTCATAAGCACACACACATTTTTTTGTTATAAAAAAAACCGCCATTTCAAATTTTTTGCAAATCTTAACAGGTGTTCATTATGCAATTATGCGTCGAATGAAATTAGTCCGGAGTCGATATCATTCTGTGTTCTCGAGACAAGCGGATCGAAACCACATTTTGGTAGAATGTTTCACATGTAAATAGGAAGAGCTCTACTGTAGGATATTGTAAATTATAGACGCTCGAACACAGAAATCATAAACGTCTGAAAGAGCTCTATTAGTAGTTTTTGGGTTGCTATGGTCGCGCCTTGGTCCCAGCGGAATCGTCATATGTGTGAGGAACGCATTATTAGCAAAAAAAGGGTGTGGGTCTCGGGACCCCCGACAGATATGAAACATCAAAGAAAACGTTATTGAACTCGGTGGTATTCTCTATGTAGTAGTATATATTTTTTCAAAAGCAGCAACTAACTGTTATGCTGACGTAATCCTATATACTGCACTGTAACACACGCGGTTGCGGCGTTTGAGCACGCCTGAGCCAGAAACGCAACTAAATACACAGCGAAGTATCTATATTACATACCTAAACGTGTATACATATACTTTTGTTTTACAGTACGTTCGTATGTATACTCTCTCTCTCTTCCCGTGCCCGAGCGCGCGGAAGCCGAGAGAGAGAGAGAGAGAGAGCCGCAGTGGTGGGGAGAACAGCAGCGAAGGAGCGGACCATAAATTTCGTTGCATATTTCCCCTCACGCGGCTGTTCACAGCCCGACATAAGATGTTTCACATCAAAAAAAATCACAATGCAAGGAGAATCCATTAACGGACAGGTTCGCGGGATGAGTCACTTGACATTGTCTGCACACGTTTTTCACGCGCATCAGACAACCTACAGCGTTCGACATTAATAATAATGTGACGTTTTTGGTCACGTTAATATTATTATTTACATTGCGATTATATCTCGCGATGAAAAGCGTTTTTTCTTTGCCGCCATGACGCATCCGACACCAAACATGGCAATGTTATGCTGTAATTGTTGATGTAAGAACTCTTTTATTAAAAATTATCCGCTCATATCCATTTCAGCAATATCAACGAAGCTTTTTCCGTTTTTAAAAAAATAAAGCCAATTTAATATTTTTAACAATAGATACCTAAATAAACAAAAAAAAAGTCAAAAGGTGTCATGGGACACCCGACAGAAGCTATGCTTTTTTTAAAATTACTTGTATTATAGATAAGTACACACATGTACAACACGTTATCTTTGTGTTGCACAGCCACAGCTGGGCAAGCGCAATACGTATAAAGTATATTTAAAGCTATAAGTGTAGCTATAGATATACTTTTAACATGAGCATGTCGGTGACGTAACGCGAACCCATAAGTTTTTCCTCTCCCAGAAATCGTCTAGCGCGCCTATAGAAGCATAGCTTCAATAATATACCTAAGTAAACAAAAAAAAAAAACAATAATTTAATATTTTGTATTACTCCAAGCTGATGCGAACCTGCGATCTTATACACGGTGCACTTATGCGTTTCTTCACGTAGCCATCTTGGTCGTTCTGCGTGGAGGGTGTAAGTAATAGAGTTACACTTACATGCTGTGTACTGCGGTCATGTTTGAATTTTTGTGTCGGTATTTTTCGTGTCGATATTTTCGTTTCGCTACTTTTTGTGTCGAGATCATTTCGATTTACTAGTCCCGCTAAAAAAATTTCACTACTTACAATAGTCGAAGAAATCCCGGAAAACTGTCAGCTTGCTATAAGTAGTCTTTAGGGCTTAGACGTTAACACATATCTATTACAGCAAATTTGCATCTAATTCTAAATCATAAAATTTAATAATCGAACCGTTATGTCGCAGCAGCAGTCAGTCTGCGAGAAGTCGCACGCTCCCGGTTATATGAATAAATTATAATCGAACAACAAAACAGCAACGATTATACAAGTTCAATAGCATAAGAAGCCTATCAGCCGTAACTTAGCTCGGTAATTAGCAATTAACTGAAATTAATTAGCCATCGTTAAAATGCACATAAATACAGCCATGCATTTGTTTTTAACCATCTAGATTTCGATGTTTCGATATGAAGAAGTGGTTGCGTAGTTGAAGGACATAACCATACTTTTTAAACGGTTTTATTTAGTTTGACCCGGTATATTTGCTTGTTACTAGCTTTGTTTCAAATCTTGCGACAATTTTTTCAACTACTTCTACTTAACCGATTCTTATGAAACTTTGCGCACACGTTGAGTTCTCGTGACAATACAATATTATGATAATTTCAACTTGGTAACGAGGCTCTGATGATGGAATCAGGAGGTGGATAGTTGAAAGGATGATGAGTTTGCATAATGATACGGGCCAGAAATCAATCTAAAAACTAGAAAATAAATATAGGTACAAAAACTTTTAAGTTAAACGGTTTTATTTTAAATCATCAGCTGTACCAAAAACTAGAAAATAATTAGGACACAAACCAAGGGGCACTTTGTGTCGCTGTGTCAGCGGAATAAGTAATAAAAACGTGGGGCGCATCAAAATCTGTATAACGACTGTATAATTATTAAATAAGAACGGCTTGTCTAGAAAAATGTGTTTCCAAGCCCACCAACAGAAATATTTCAAATGCGCCCCACGTTTTTATTACTTATTCCGCTGACACAGCGACACAAAGTGCCCCTTGGTTTGTGTCCTAATTATTTTCTAGTTTTTGGTACAGCTGATGATTTAAAATAAAACCGTTTAACTTAAAAGTTTCTTTACCTATTTTTATTTTAAAGTGGTTTTTATGGGTTTGTTTGTAAGTTCTGTCCAGAGATGGCAATACGATAAATAATGAAAGTTTATTTAATATTTTTGTGTTAGACATAGCCGGGTTTTTAATTTTTTTTCCGTAACATAAAAACTTGAAAACCCATTAGAAAAATTAAAACAATACTTAATTATCCACCGACAATCGATCTAAACTTTTTGAAACCACTGATCTAACAGATACCAATAATAATATCGTCCCACAAAACCCGGCTACATTTGCACAATTCGGCAATTTAAATGTTATTGACTCGGTTATTTAAACGGGTAGGCAGCTTAGTTACTTTGTAACTAATAAGGTGCGACCTCTGTGACGTCATTACGGTTAATCGCTGTTCTTGAATAACAAAACACAATAGATGAGCAACAGCAGCCAACTTGATGCATCGAACGCTATCAAATAAATTCCCTGGTGTGAATCGGGTTAATCGTTTAGCATTCGTTAGTAAAATAATCTAATCTCTGCAGCGGCAGTTCATTTTAAATTTTTTTAGTCATACCCACTATAAAATAACTGCTTTACATGCGTGTATGTATGAATGAAAATCGACTTTTTACAGGGCGGTGTACGGGAACGTATCTTTCCGACACTAGTGTGGAAAAGTAAACAATTTCCATAATGATTTATGATTTGCCCGCTATTTACCTACTGACAGCTGCTCTCGGCCTACTATAGGAGTGAAGTTGGCGACACAAATGAATTGTCAAACATTTTTGAAAATACTGAAAATGAAGTGAAAAGTAGTTATTTAAGAGTGGGTATGGCAAAAAATACCATATATATCTCGTGCGTACTGATATTATGATTCGTGTGACTGTTCAAACTCGCCATCGCTCGTTATATACCTACGCCATTAGGCAACTAGATATTATCTACTATTACTTCAAGTTAAAATGACGCTCCTTGAGACATTTAGGGCCGGTATTATAAACATTTATTTAATCAACAGTTAACTAATCGCAGATTAAATGTAATCTTAGATTAATGAACGTTTCGGTATTATAAAGCAAACATGGCCTTCAGTTAACCAACTGAAGATTAAAGTTTTTAAACATAAATTCAGTTCAGTGTATACACCAGAATATCATCGAAAGGGGGGAATAGTAACTATTTTTGCCTTTGAAGCTATATTCGAACTGATTCGAACGGTATTTAATTTTTAAAAGCACAAAACAATAAACACGTGTTTTGTGAATTAAAAGTAAACAATTCGTTGGCGGCATCATTTTCATAAAACAAGCAATTACTGCCTGAAAAGAACCAGTAGCATAAAATCTCAATGTAATTAACAACTGGTTCATCACTGATACTGAACAATTTCTCAACGTATCAGGTTGTATTTGATTTTCAATTTGTTCTAATATGTGCAGTGTTGAATCTTTGGATAGACTAAATCTTGATTTGAATTCAAAATCAGAATACTGTTCCGATCTATCGCGAAAAATTCTAGGCAATCTTTCTGGTTGCTCATCAAATTCATCGTCTGTTGAAATGGATGACACGCTTGAAATAGAAGATACCGATGAAACGGATGAAATTTTATTTAGTCGAAAGGGCAAAAAATATCTATAAAATAAAATTTTCCATGATTATTGTCAATTTTATATCCAGAATTGCCGTATAATTGTTATTTGATATTTTAATATAAAATATTGTAAAATTTATTAACCAAACTTTTATATTTTACACAAAAATATTGATTATATAGGATTATTAACAAAAATAAAGTTTTGTAAACTGGACCTACCTTTATAATCATAGATTAAATTTTAATACATGCTCTTAAATAGCAATTTTCGTCAAAATAGTAGACAGATGTAGGTATCGGACACCTTTTTAATCGTAGATTAAATTTTAATGCAGGTAGGTAGCTCAATTAGTTTAACTGACGAAAATAACTATTGATTAGTTTAACTGAAATTTATAATACTGAAATCTCCAGTTAAGTTAGTTTAATCAAAGATTAAATTTAATCTTGTTTTATAATACCGGCCCTTAGTTAACTTTTTGAAGCTATGCTTCTATAGGCGCGTTAGACGATTTCTGGGAGGGGAAAAAGTTATGGGTTCGCGTCACCGACATGCTCATGTTAAAAGTATATCTATAGCTATGAGTGTGACGTATTGCGCTTGTTTTAATTTAAACATGTCTATTATAAGTACCTACAACTGAATCAATAAATAAATCACCAATTATTACACAACTAGAGCGTGTGAAAAAATCGTCTTGGGGCGTTACCTTAACAATTCAGGGCTAAAATGCAGAGTCCTGTTTAACCACTGCGTTTATTGTGTTCTTTATTGAGTTTTCAATTGAATATACGAATTTTTCTAGAGAAAATAACGCTCTAAATCGTGATTTTTATCTGATATAGATATTCTTGGAGAAACTTTCAAAATTAAAAAAAATGGGTGTGTGCTTATGACCACACGACAGAAGTGAAAACTTCAGAATTTCAAATTTTTGGTGTCATCTATTATAGCGCATTTATGAACTAAAAATAATTTATTACTAAAATTGTATTTTTAAATAATTCCACCTTGGTTTCAAAAAAATTATAATTATTGTTGAAGAAAGAATATAACTAAAATTAAAAAATATATAAATAAATATCATGTAGAATTTAGAAAAAAAAACGCCAAAAATTCTACGCTGCCATCAGGTCTCAAACCCAGGTTCCTATGCATAGAACGCAAAGTCGTAACCAACTGCGCTATCGGTGGAAATGTGAAGAAAGCCGTTTTTATGATATAAGTATGTAGCGAATTCTTACGGTCGAGTTGCGAATTCTTACGGAAGTAGTTGCGAACGCTTCACATTTTTTCAGTACCCAGGCAAAGAGTGCCTAACGCGCATAAAGGTACGTGCAGTAAGCCGCTGTGATTCTAGATGGTAGATGGTATGGTAGATGGTGGCTGAAATTATAAGCGCTTATAGGTTTGCACAACGAAGCTGTGAAGCTGTGAAGACGAATATTTGTGTTCTTTTGCTACAAAGTGGTATATTTTAAATACAAATTTGGGTAGGAGCTATCATGTCCACCCTATTAATAGAAAACGATCTAAACATGGCGAATTTCATCATTTATACCAAGAATTAAAATTTTACCCAAACCGGTTTTTTGAATATTTACGTATGGAACTTTTAAATACGTCTTAGAAAAAAAAGAAAAAAAAGAAAAAAAAGAAATTAAATAAAAACTGGCAATTTTTCACTTATTAAACTAGTCACATCCATTGCGAAACTTCTAACGGCCATTTGACAGTTGTCACACGTTGATTGTAGTAGTCAGCGCGCTGAAAGAATGATGAGATACATTCTTGAATCTAGCAGCTCTTGTAACAGCGCTTATACCTGCTACAATCACTGCTTCGTTGTGCACGCTCGCATATATAACAATGCATTAATTTAAGCAAGCCCTGCTATGATCTACGCTACCATCTAGAATCCCAGCTGCGTACTGCACGTACCTTAAGGAAGTTTTCACTTCAAAAATCGAAGTTATATCATAATTAATGATTCAAATCATTATCATTAAAAAAACTTACTTTGTTATTTCTGGAATGTTGATCGGAAAAAAAGAGTTACTCACCTGTAACAAGAAAACGGAATATATTAGATAGTTACTACGGAAAAACGAGTTGTAATAAAAACCGTTGTAATGTCATATTATTGAAAGAAACTTTCAATAATAAAGTTTCTTTCAATAATATGACATTACAACGGTTAAAACAAAAACCGCACTGATGTAATAATGGTAATCACAATGTTTCTACAAAAAGTAGGTAAGAATGCCAAACGCTTGAATAGACGTACGGCATGACCGTGATGACGTCACATCGGTTAAATATTTGACATGAAACCGGTCCATCAATTCGTGTAAATCACCATGTTTGGCTTATTATATGGCCGATTCAATTCTTGTGTGCGGATTAGAGAAATACGTGACGATGGGCTGATATCGGATGATTATGCGGCAACTGACTGATTAATTGACAATCAAGTTTACCTTTTAAATTTTACATGTTAACCAATTATCGGTTAGCGCGTAAAATTAGGCCATGGATTCGTAAGTAAAAATAATTACTTTAAAGTTTAAATTTCAATTTATTTTATTGTAGATTATAGACGCGTCAACATGTCATTAGCGTCTTTCAACTACACTAAAAAACAACTTTCTTAAAACTAAACAACATCACAAAACATCCATGAGCGCAGATGGGAATCGAACCCACGACAGTCTAGTCCAGAGGCTGCGGTACCAAGTACGCTATCCACTACGCTACACTGCCCTCTACACATATTTGAACGTGAACTAAAAAAAAACGACAAGAATATCATTGGAATGCGACGCTTCTGACTCAAGTTGCGCATTGCATTATAAAATATTATTTATGCAGCATCGGCATGCTGGATGACATAATATCTCCATTTACGTGCATTTCAGACGTGTGTGTGTGTGTGTGTTAAATCACACACATATTATCACGGCTGATGTTATGTTATTTAAACACGGATTATTATAACTGATCAACCATTAGAAACCCGTGTTTATATCAAAGGTCGCAACCGTGACACACAAACAAACAATCAAATTTAAGGTAGAACCGGGATGGAGGCCCTCCGTAGACTTCTCTCGTCCCGAAAGGGGCGGGCCTAGTTTTTAATTTTAGACGGACCCACGTGTAAATTTGCCCGGTTCTTTGATGTGGCAAAGCGACCTGTCACCTTTCTATTTATTTATTTGTAAATTATAGACGCGTCGACAACTTAGGTCATTAGCGTCTTGATTACATTAAATATCAACTCCCTTAAAACTAAATGACATCACAAAACATCCATGAGCGGAGGCGGAATTCGAACCCGCGACAGTTTGATCCAGAGGCCGCGACGCTAACCACTGGACTAGACTGTTCTCAGAGTCACCTTTCTAAAATCTACTCATATTTCTGGACAATTAAATTTTAATAGAACCAACCCTGTCAAACGCTCAGCTTCCGCCATTCCAATTAATTACTTAATTGTGTTTTAAAGACCACCAACAGCTAAGGTTATTTGGGCCTAACACCAATTCATGTTTTCAAATTCACTTTTTTTTTTAATAATATATTGAAAATCCAATTGACACTTTTACCAGCTCTCGGGCTAGAACCCGGGAACTGGGGACTTGTAATAGAGAAACTATAGCAACGCCATGTAAACAACAGCACTGCTACACGCTCGACTATTCTCAAGCCCTTCTGCCATTCGACTCCGGAGCAGTTTTGAGCAGCGCAAGTTAAATTTTGATTATATTTTCTAGTAATGTCGATTTTTTCCTTCAGGAAAAATATTTTTTGTCACACCCCCTATAAAATAGCTGCTTTACACACTAGTGCGTTAAAGTAAAACACAAGCAGACGCGCTAACCAACTCAGTAGTAATTTGCTACTCTTAACCTACTCCCCTCAGGGGGGGACATTGATATGTGGTTGCTATCGCAAATTGCATTTCCAATGTTCTTTGGGAATTAGCGCTACCCTGATCCGAGCTCGCACCAGTCGGTTTGTGTATGCCGGCTGGCGGATTCTAATACACAAATGGATTATTTGTTGTGTTGAAGACGCTAATGACCTGAGTTGTCGACGCGTCTATAATCTACAATTAATTAATTAATCTTAAAGCCTACTATATATAAGAAGTGAAGTCTGCTTCACAAGTGAACTGTCTTTTTTAAGAAAAAAACTAAAAATGAAGACAAAATCAACTATTTTATAATATCCCGGTTTTGCCTTACAGAAGAGATACGATCGGCGCAAGTGCAACAAAAACACGTGCGCCATTGTTGTTCAACACTGGACAACGCTACGTGCGTAACAATTTAATTTCTGATTATATAAAACGTCGCGACAGCAGTCTATCATTGAATTGAAGTGCATAAAATGTGCAAATCTGTTACACTACTATCTAGGTATACTTACTAATATTATAAAGCTGAAGAGTTTGTTTGTTTGTTTGGTTGAACGCGCTAATCTCAGGAACTACCAGTCCGATTTTTTTTGTTAGATAGCCCATTTATTGAGGAAGGCTATATAATATCACGCTACGACCAATAGGAGCGGAGCATCAATGAAAAATGTTGCTAAAACGGGAAAAATTATTTCTTTTGAGAGCTTCCGTTGCGTGCGCTGCGTAAACGGTTAAAGTTACGCAAAAATCATGTATGACGGAATTGTTCCCCTTTAAAAGTTCTAAAAAAAAGACCGCGACAGCATATGTCTATCTTTTAAGGTTGACTCACTATAACTTTTTTTATGGTAATCAAATTTGTTCGTAATTATAATATTCAAGCGAACGAGCGAAGCGAGTAAGTAGTGTATTTATAATATTCAAGCGAACGAGCGAAGCGAGTGAGTAATGTATTGCACCCGGGCTTTCTTAGCACCCGGGCGAAGCCGGACGGGTACTGCTCGTAATAACGTTATATAAATTCCTCTGTTTTCTGCTATATTTTAATAAAAGATTAGGATACTTTTTGTCTGTCAAAACCGACATTGCCGTGAGCGAAGCCGCAAGTAAAGGTCAGTATTATATTTGCAACACATTTCTCAGTATCCAACAAACACAAATTCCGTCCATTATTTCGTTTTTGTTTTCGTATGAAACAAAATGAAGTCATTCGTGAATCATGACCATATATGTCAATATTATCTTTTAATACAAAACGCAAGTTTTCTCTATGAATATTATCATGCAAATAAGTCACCTGTTTACCTATTAACTCACGGTTTACTAATAATACTAATTAATAAACATAATAATTAAATTAGCTCTGATAATTCGCGATTGGTAAATAAGTATACAACCTTCAAACGCTGCAGCGGAGTACTCAAAAGTCAATAGCAATAACAGAATAATATGTTGGTTTATGGTCTATTTACATTGCAACGGGATCAGTACCGGAACGGCTCCGGACTGAAAATACGTTCGGAAACTTAATTAATGATATAATCTTATTTATTTATTGTAGATTATAGACGCGTCGACATCTCAGGTCATTAGCGTCTTTCAACCACACTAAATAACAACTTAAAACTAAATAACATCACAAAACATCTATGAGCGCAGGTGGGATTCGAACCCACGGCAGTCCACTCCAGAGGCTGCGGCACTAAGCACGCTAACCACTAGGCTATACTGCCCTCTAATGATGTAATCAATACTATAACTATATAGTACAATTCAGACCAGACTGTCGTGGGTTCGAATCCCACCTGCGGTCATGGATGTTTTGTGATGTTATTTAGTTTTAAGTTAGATGTTATTTAATGTAATTTAAGACGCTAATAACCGAAGTTGTCGACGCGTCTATAATCTACAATAAATAAAATAAAATAATACAGTTCGAAAATAACAGGCCGTAAGTCATCCCTACATAGTATATTATAGTTACTGACAATGTAAATTGTAAAACATACCCGTCCCATGCATAAAAACTGCGCCGCTTGTATTACATTGTAGAGTAGAAGTGTATGAATCACTGACTATTATTTTCGAACCGTAGGATCTGTAGTGTATATGTCCTTCATTTCGCGTTAACCCGAACTGTTTAGGGCTTGAGAATAGCCGAGCGTGTAGCAATGCTGTTGTTTCCATGGCGTTGCTATGGTTCCTCTATTACAAGTCCCCAGTTCCCGGGTTCTAGCCCGGGAGCTGGTAAAAGTGTCAATTGAACTTTCAATTTACTTATTATTAAAAAAAAATAATGAATTGAAAATATGATTTGGTGCTATAGGCCCAAATAACCTTAGCTGTTGGATGGTCTTTACACAATTTAACAATTTAACCGAACTTTTTATTAGCTTTAAAAATAGCGTCGGGAGAGCCATAACCATTTTTAGGCGAGGGGGAAAGACTTGAGATGAAGAGTGCAGGGAGCATTTTATAGATATACAATACTAATTGATTAATTATTATTATTGTAGATTATGGACGCCCGACAATTGAGGTATTTGTGTAAATTGCACTCCGTTCAAAATTGACATAGGCCCGACGCCATTAATACTAAACACATCAAATAAGTGAAATCATGCCTTGGGCTCTCCCGGGGCCGCACTTATGATTAATTGATAATAATAAATGACATAGTATGGTTCACAACGTAATAGTAGATACGGTGTGATGTTTTTAATTATGTTTTACAAATAATAATTTAGCAGCCAACTGTGAAAGTAATGGACTTTACATTCACTCAATTATAGTCATTGAACTTTTAAAGATTTTTAAATTCCCAACACGAACACCAATAAGAGTGGGCAGTTCAATTAAAATATTAGTAAATTTGTGGTAGGTACAAACATTGTTTATTTCCCATTAGTGTCGTGTCATTTTAGTGGTATAACTAAAGTGACCATCCGTCCCGATTTAGGCGGGACAGTCCCGATTTTGAGCCACGAGTCCCGATTCAACAAGCGTCCCGCTTTTGTCCCGTTTTCATTAAATCACGTGCATTAAGAATGTTTATTTTTTGTCATTAGATATTTTTACCCACTCAAAAGTATTTTATTTATCAATAATTATATAATTGATACCTAGCTTAAAAAATAAATAATATTTAAAATAAAAATATTAGCGAGTTTTCGGGGGTTTCTAGCGAGTTTATGGGGATTTATAGCGAGTTTTTGGGGGTTTCTTGCAAGTTTTTGGGGGTTTCTACCGAGTTTTTGGGGGGTTCCTAGCGAGTTTTTGGAGGTTTCTAGCGAGTTTATGGGGATTTATAGTGAGTTTTTGGGGGTTTCTTGCGAGTTTTTGGGGGTTTCTTGCGAGTTTTTGGGGGTTTCTTGCGAGTTTTTGGGGGTTTCTAGCTGGTTTTTAGGGGTTCCTAGCGAGTTTTTGGGGGTTTCTAGCGAGTTTTTGGGGATTTCTGAGCGAGTTTTTGGGGGTTTCTAGCGAGTTTTTGGGGGTTTCTAGCGAGTTTTTGGGGTTTTTTAGCGAGTTTTTGGGGGCTTCTAGGGAGTTTTTGGGGGTTTCTAGCGAGTTTTTGAGGGTTTCTAGCGAGTTTCTGGGGGTTTCTAGCTAGTTTTTGGGGGTTTCTAGCGCGTTTAGGGCTTTTTTGGGCGTGGAACCCAACGGTTGCCTGCGCCGGGTTTTTATAGACCTTGTCCCGCTTTTTGATATTCAGGATTTGGTCACTTTAGGTATAACGTAACAATTAAATTATTGTTATTATTAAATTAATTAAATAATTAAGTTATACCACTAAAATGACACGACACTATAATGGGGAATAAATAATGTTTGTACCTACCACAAGTGCTGCCTCTCGTGAATAATTGAAAGAACTACTCTAAGGAAAATGGATTATTTCAGTTAAAAAAGTAGCTATTTTTATTTTCGCAAACAACTATCATGTGCTCGGTTTTTCTAAAACAATGAAATAATAAATAACATATTCAAAGACAATAAAAATCCACCTTCGCTCGAGTCTATATTAAAAACCCAACGGCCTTAAATCAACTATTACAGACCATAAATATTTAATCGTCAAATGAATCATCATATAGCTTACTTGATTAGGACACAACGAAAAAAAAATGTTCAATTCTCCATAAAGTTGTACAAAACACGAATTCTAATTTTAATCTCGCTTCTAACCAAATACGGCGCCGAGAAAAGATCACATAAAAACTTTGTCATTTCAATTAATTACTTAATTATCTACTTATATATAGATTTCCGTCAACAGAAATACCCGATGAAAGTGAACGATAGAGATTATAGACGTTCGACAGCTGAGGTAATTCGCGTCTAAGCCGATGAAAGTGAATCGATGATTCTTCTTTATTTTCAAATTATTGTCGCCAATTGCCACGATTATCTCGGGGTCTAGTACCAATTCGTAAGTTCAATTAATTACAATTTTTAAAAAGAAATTGAAAATCCAATCGATATTTCTCGGTCAGAATCTGATCGGTAAGGGTTCAAAAAATGCGAGCCAAACGCTATTTAAACAACGTCGTCCCTCTAGAGCGAGAGCTAATGACAATTTTTTGGTGTTATTTATTTAAGGCCTTATTTTGTAAAGATGTTGAGGGAGGCATATTATAGTGCCCTGAGTAAGGGATTTTGCTAGATAGCGGTATGGGAGGGATGCAGACCGCCCCCAACATGTAACAAAAAAAAAAATGGTCACAATTATAATTGCTTCAAGACTGAAATTGTTTGTATAGCTTGTCGGTGACCCAATAATGCCATTATAATATTTGCATATCGATTGGTCAGTATTAAAGGGGTGGCAGATCATCCTAAACGTGTCATGTACCCGACGAAATTTATATTATTAGTTCAAGGTTCAAATTTTAATATGTTGTTACGGCGACTGTTTTAAGCATATATATTTCTATTTGCAGAACAAAATGTCGGTATTAACCCCCTTGCAGAACGATGTAAACAGCTAGGCGAGCAAGTTTCCCTCTATAGGAGAGGGGATTAATACCGACATTTTATTCTGCAAATTGAAATATATGCTTAAAACAGCCGCCGTAACAACATATTAAAATTTGAACCTTGAACTAATAATATAAATTTTGTCGGGGACATGACACGTTTAGGGTGATCTGCCACCCCTTTAATACTGACCAATCGATCTGCAAATATTATAATGGCATTATTGCGTCACCGACAAGCTATACAAACAATTTCAGCCTTGAAGCAATAATAAATGTGACCATTTTTTTGTTACATGTTGGGGGCGGTCTGCATCCCTCCCATACCGCTATCTAGCAAATTCCCTTACTCAGGGCACTTTAATATGCCTTCATCAACATCTTGATAAAAATAAGGCCTTGAATAAATAACACCAAAAAATGGCTATTCCAGAGCCATATAAACAGGAGTTAAAAATAATTTCAAGCCTAGGCAGGTGTAAACAAACAAGTAAAAAATTCTCAAAGCCTTACACACGAGGCCAACAATTCTCAAACCAGATAAAAAAAAACCTATAAAAAATTAAATAGGAAGTGTTTCCATATAATACCAACCTTTTTGTTAGTTTCTTCGAAAATCGGATCGTCCCACCCTCCCGAACTACCGGACGAACCGCGTCTGTTCGGATCCCACGAATTCCTTCTGTTGTCCAGCGAATCCGTCGAAAACCTCCTCCTCGACGACACCGTCGACGAAATCGAATCCCTTCTTAAACTGTGATTCGAGCAGATCGAGTCCCTTCTTATCGATCCGTTCGAATCCTTTCTTATCGATCCGTTCGAATCTTTTCTGACCGTATGCCACGGCGTCGCCAATGAATCCTTCCTCAGCGAACACGTCGACGTCAATAAATCGTCCTTTCTCAACATAAGCGGGAACGCGCTCGGATGTTCCAGATCCTTTTTCGTCGGGACGATCGGAATCACGAGCGAATCCCGTCTCGTCTTCGGCACAAAGTTCAAAGTCGGCAACGAATCGCGTCGCGGTCCGAACGTCTCTCTTCTTTGAGTGATTATGTTGCCAAGCGAGTCGCGTCGATTCGCCACGTGGAGGATGTTTCCGAGGGAACCGCGTCGCGACGCCGGGACGTGTGAATTTTTCCCGTGGACGTTGCATTTGGTGTCGGGTTTCGTTTCGATCTGAACGTGGATTTCGGGAATGGAGCAAGGCGTCGGCGATTGCGGAGCTTTCTGTTCGATTTTGACGTCGGAGAAAAGCGCCTCGAGTCGCTTCATGGCGGCCGCGTGATTGATCGCAGTACCCATTTTTGTTTTTTTTTTATATTTTTGGTAAATTAACGCGATTGAAGACTTTCACGTGCAGACATGTGCATTTGAATTTGAGGTTTTTGTTATTACAAACAATAATTATTACAGGTTGTCTTTAAAAATACCAATCTCAATTTTTCCAAATCAGATTAAGCAAGCTCGAATCCGAACGATGAAAGATTCTTGGTCATTCCAAACCAAAGAAATAATCGCATGTCCGGACACACTGTAATTTTCAAGTCGATTTCAGATGTTTTCGAAGTATGGTAATAATTTCCACTTTCAAAACTGTTATCCAAAAAAGATTTCACCAACCACGCTTTTGGATTTTCAAACGCAATTTTTCGAATATTTTTCAAAACGACATAATTATCTACCTTCAGCAGAGCTGATTTCTATATCCTTATAGCTGAAATCTTAGTAACTTGAAAGTTTTCTTCAAAAACGACTTTTTCTAATTTTCTTCAAAACGTCCACTTTCCGAACTTATTCCTTTAAAATATTTGGATCACTGGACTCTGAAGTAATTTCTTCTTACGCGATCGTTTAATAATCGATCGGATGGATCGAGAAATTGTAGATTATCGACGCTCGACAACTAGGGTCCTTATAGCTGAAAACTTAGTAACTTGCAAGTTTTCTTCAAAAACGACCCTTTTTAATTTCCTTCAAAACGTCCACTTTCCGAACTTGTTCCTTTAAAATATTTGGATCACTGGACTCTGAAGTAATTTCTTCTTACGCGATCGTTTTATAATCGATCGGATGGATCGAGAAATTGTAGATTATCGACGTTCGACAACTAGGGTCATTAGCGGCGATGGATCCGATTTATATCGATATATACACGATAAACGCTTTGAGGTATTGTTTATTCCAAATACCAATGTTAAAAAGTAAAACCACAGAAGATGTTGCGGTCCACTTTTTTCGGCACAGATAACTTCGAGACTCGTTAAACTAGTTCAAAACAAACGAACATTCCTTCTTTAAACGTAACCAATAATAATATAAACATTTGAACGTCAATTTTATAGTCTTTCGTTTGTTTCACACGTGGCCAATTATGGAAAACTGTCACTGCGATATTATGTTTATCTATCTATAAAAATATTACACGAGTTAAATTATATGTGTGAATTTTTATAATGCTATGTCCGCGATTTTAAATAATGTTAATGGTAAATTTGTGCTGTCAGAATGAATGTATTTCTGTCTGTCGATGACCGACCCTACCGCAACGATGGCCCTGACTTTCCAATCACATTCTAAAAAATTTAGTTTCGACCGATTCTGCGGAAACAGAATTTCGATTTTTTATCAAACACAATTTTAAAGGATTCTATGTAAGTCGTTGTCGATTACAAAAAAAAAACTAGTGGATCCCGCGCAAGAATGATCTTAAAATAGTAATCTATATAGGTAATTAAATAAAAGGAAAAATGCATATTGAAGATCAATACAGATAGATTGTAGATTATAGACGCTCAACAGCTGAGATCATCAGTATTTTATTTTATTTATTGTAGATTATAGACGCGTCGACAACTTAGGTCATTAGCGTCTTCAGCACAACAAATAATCCATTTGTGTATTAGAATCTGCCAGCCGGCATACACAAACCGACTGGTACGAGCTCGGGTCCCTATAAGATCATCAGCATTTATGAACATCAATATAGTCCTTACGCAAAAGTCAAATGGGCTTGAGAATGGCCGAGCGTGTAGCAATGCTGTTGTTTACATGGCGTTGCTATGCTTCCTCTATTACAAGTTCCCGGGTTCTAACCCGAGAGCTGGTAAAAGTGTCAAATGGATTTCCAATTTATTATTAAAAAAAAAATAATGAATTGAAAATATGAATTGGTGCTAGGCCCAAATAACCTTAGCTGTTGGTGGTCTTTAAAATACACTCACACACAGAAGTCAAATATGTACTGTTTTTCCCCGAACAAAACTAAGAATTCAAAATTCAGAAAACTTACTACTGAATTGCCTAACATTTTTAAAAAGTTTCGATTATATTGACTTTAAGAAGCGTTACATAAAAAAGTACCTACATAATTATTTACAAGCCCACAAAAATTTCGTTACATATCTGACAGTTCGAAATTACTTTCGAAATATTAAATCAAACAAATTTTACGCCGTCAAGCCTATTTGAAACATCGCATCAACATTCCATTCTGACAGCAGAAATCCATTCAAAAACTCGAAAAATTAAAGTCGACACGTACATTTTTTCACAAAAAAAAATATCAAACAATTCACGAAACGACAAAATTCGCACAGTTCACAGTATAAAAAATTCCATCCAACACCAAAAAATTGCACTCACTGACAGTTTAACAAAACAAACGCACGTTCATACGTCACGAGGTACAAAACAAAAGTGATTCAGTAGATTTTGTTTTGCGCGTAAGTACGACGCAAGAGACAACACACTACAATGTCAACGGTCGATTCGCGTCGCCGCTTGAAACAATCGACTGTTGCATCAAACAACGTCAAGCGCGCGCGGAATGCTGTATTTGTAATTACATAAAAAAAACGATACCCTTGTTGTGCGTGTGTTTCGAAACTTTGCGTCCACAGAGAGCTCTGAGTAACGATCTGCTTGACGCATATCTTATGCATAAACTAAATAAATAAGACGCGTTGCTTGTGCAATCGCTGAGAATCGTACCTACTGTCCGAACAACGCGTGTGTATGTGTGTGTGTGTATTTTACAACGGGTTTGAGGTTATGTCGGATCTCAGCTGACTAGCCGCAACAGCGGCGCGGCGGCGGAAACACAAGAATGATTATACTATAGGTTTGCATTGCGAGATTCTTCCAGATGCAGGGATAGGAAAATAAATATTAGAAAAAAAATTCGACTGATGACCAGTCCTATACTTCCCACTAGTGATGTGCCGGATCGTTAAAAATGTATATCCGCGGATACGGATCTGAATACGGATATTTGGTCTCAAGATCCGCGAATACGGATACGGATCTTAACTTTCTTAGAGTACGCGGCGGTAAATACTAAATATTGCACATCGACCTTTGGAAAGAGACTATCTGTTATGGGAAAAAGTTATTGACCACGATATTAAAAAATAAAAAATAATCTGAATGGAATTTAACTGTTTTTCATTATTACCTAATCACCTATATATATAAAATTTTATCTATGAATTGAAAATTGATAAGGTAAAAGATCCGCCAAAAAACTAACGGATACGGATACGGATCTTTCTTTTCCCTCGGATATCCGCGGATACGGATATCCGGCACATCACTACTTCCCACCTAGTAAATATTTGCAAAAAATAAACACTCTTTTTTTTATTCTTTGAAAAAAAAGCATGGCCCTCTTTTTTTTTTGGTGATCTACTGATGGCTAGTAAAATAGCAAAAATCATGGTTATCTTGATTTACGTACAATTTTCTTTTTTTAGTAAAATATTTTTTTTCTCGAAAACTACATTTTAGAGAAAAAAAATATTTACATTTTTTTCATATTATAACATCTAGAATTCATTTATATTTTTTTTACCTATGTTAATACGTGACACTGATAACGTTTTTTTTAAATATCTAAGGATCCACTGAACCGATTTGACTCAAAATCTAATCAGATCTAAGTTAAAGGCTGATAAACACAATAGAACAATCGGCATGGCCGTATGTTGTTCCGTTTTTACGATATCGAAGGTGAAAAATTGACCACATACACACGCACGCACACACGTCCGTCCACCCAGCTCTCGGGCTAGAACCCGGGAACTGGGGACTTGTAATAGAGGAACCATAGCAACGCCAGGTAAACAACAGCATTGCTACACGTTCGGCTATTCTCAAGCCCATGATCTACAATAAATAAATAAATTATAAATAAATAAATAGACAGACAGACAGACAGACAAGGAGACGATGTGTTCTATATTTTCTCATTACAATTTAAAGTCAAATATATTGTCAACAAGAAACCATCCTTACTGAAAACGTCAGAATATTTTAAAGTTTATTTTAAGAATTAACAAAATTAATTGCAACAAACACGGTTTAAACATTAAAACAACATAAGGTGCATATTTTACTATCAAATAAACTAAAGGAATTCTAACGATCATTTATATTCAGTTTAACTGTAAAATATATTAATTATTCTGCAAATTAAGCAGCACACCGATGCCCTTTCTAATAGTGAATGAATTAAAAACAACAAGTTATAATACTTTTTTGCCCCCGGGCCTTGGATCGAGCGCATACCGTTAGATCATAAAGATCTAGACATATAGTGACAACATCGTTTCCCTGAGTTTGTTTTTTTTAAGACCACCAACAGTCAGGGTCTAGTACCTACTCAAGTAGGACCAATTCATTTTCTTCTCTTCTCTAATCTCTAAATAGTATATTGAATTGAAAATATGAATTGGTGCTAGGCCCAAATAACCTTAGCTGTTGGTGGTCTTTTAAAAAAATCTAAATACCTAGTATAAAACAAAGTCGATGTCTGCCTCTGTCTGTTTCTCCGCTTACTTCTTCTAAACCACGCAATGGATTTTGAAATGGTTTTCACTAATAGAAAGAGCGATAAACGAGGAAGGTTTGTGTATATAATTCGTAAATAATTTGTACGAAATGGCTGAACTATGACTGTGTTTTGTAAAAAAAAAACTGTTTTCGTATACGCTTAATCATAATTTCATATACCATCCGGGCGTAGCCGGGACGGGCCGCTAGTTAATATTAAATTGAAGTTCTCGGATTACAACCTGCTAACTGGCAGTTTGTTCCCGAGGCGAGACAGGGCGTTACGAGGCCGGCCGAGCGTTGCTAGTACACTCTCGCGTTCGAGCAGTCTCGGCATCCCTCGGAGAAAGTGTACTGCCGGCATAAAATATCTTGAACATTTCAAACGGTTGCGTACGAGGGTTTTCGTCAAAACGCGAAACTTCGGATAAATCGCCATTCATGAAATAAAAAATCTGTCAAGCAGATTTCAAGTTTTTTTTTTAATTAATAATGCTTTGTCAGTTTACAAATAATATCTGGATGACCGAGCTTTACTCGGATAAGTTAAAAAAAAATAGTACTTAAAGTTCCCATTTCATCAAAATCGTTAGTCGTTTTTAAGAAAAAAAATTACATACCTATAAGTAGATAATATTATTAACGTCAGTATACGTCATACTACATAACGTATGTACCTACATATTTTCAAATAATTACTGATTATTTTAATAAGTTAAAGATTGACTGTCAGAGTAATTTGACATAAATAACGAAAATAGTTTGTTTTTTCCAAAGCCTACTCACCATACGACACTATTTTATAACGTTAAAAAAACTGTTTTTAAAAATGACAAAATCGATAAGAAAACGAATTTTTCCAGGGATGAGACCTAGCTAGATCGATTTTTTGCCCCCCGAAACCCCTTTTCGGTAAATTTGATCAAAATCGTTAGGGCCGTTTTCGAGAAAATATTTATATAGGTACATAGGTACATATATACAAGATTTGCTCGTTTAATAATATAGGGATTTTTAGAGAGTTCTTTTTTTTTGCACTTTACCGACGTTTTCTATTTATTTTCATTCATCGAGTAATTTTAGAAAATATTGCAGAACCGCGGTGTAAAAGTGCACCACGTGCGTCAAAGGCGTTCAATTTTCACGTTTTATTACTAAAAAGTAAAATTTTATCAATTAACTGCGTGTTTATTTATTTACTTTTATACGTCTGTGTATATCTTCGCCATGATTACTTACAAGTGTCGTAATTGCTTAGCAAGACGTGCTCTCGCTACACAGTTTCTAAAGGTCTGTATACGCATCAACGAGACCGGATTATAAATTTAAAAAAAACTCGGGTCGCAGTGCCAAACCCTGCCGACAATATAGTGTATTTGCTAATACAGGCATTGTGGCATTATTATGTGAACTTAAGTTTGTTTTTTGACAAAATAAAAAATTTAACCCCTTAATACATCCCTTAAAATAATTAAATTTTTCTAAATTTCAATATTAGACATGGATTTTATTAGTACACCCAATTAAATACACCCTTCCATAAGTAAATCCGTATCAACAAACTAGTGTTTTCATAAAATTTGAAAGTCCGGTCCTATCGGGCCGATTTTATTAAAATTTTAGCAGCACATTTTAATCTTTACTAAAGAGTTAAATTTCAATTTTGAAACGATTCTGACAAATTTTTCGCTATTTTAGGACCCAAAAACTTTTTGGAACCCCTAAATACAACCCTGAAAATGGTCCGATCGGGCCCATTTTAAATAGGCTTCGTGCGGTGATGGGTTCCAATGTGTGTACCAAATTTCGTTTAAATCGATTAAGTCTGTCGAGAGTTATCGTGTACACACACACATATATATATATATATATATATATATATATATATACATACATACATACATACATATATACATAAACATTTTCAAAAATGGTGGCAAACTGTTCAGGGGGGTATGAAACGTCGAGAAATTTTGGTCCGACCCCTAGGTCCCGCCATCCGACCGACGCCAATAGTGTATGTGCCATATGGCAAATACACTAAAAAAATCGAGTTGGTTCGCGCGTCTAACTTTAACACTTTAACTGATCCAAAAAAAAAAAATTTACTAGATTATTTATAGGCAAATAAATCGAAATATACTGTTACGGATCACCCTGTATATAAACGGCAGGCAAGAGTTCTGAGAAACGGGGTCTGCTTACTGAACAACTGGTAGGTACCTGCGCAAAAGTTCTAGAGAAAGCGAGAACACACTAGGCTTATGCCACGCAGCATATATAAACAGCCAGTGCGAGTGGGTGAATCAATCAGTCAACGGTGAGTGACGCAGTCAAGTCTACGGTGGATCAGTGATATAAATAAACAAATTGATAAAATAAATACTAGTGTAGTGGTAATAATTACGAGTTATTGTATATAGATTAAGTGCTATTTATTGTTTTGTTTTGCTTTGTTTAATAATTACTGTTTAGTTATTGTTTACTTGTGTTGATTGTTAAAACTGACTTTTCGTTGTTGCATTCATTATTATTGTGTTTTTAATTATTGTAAATAAATATTTATTCCGCCAACTCAGAAAACAGTTTTGTAACAATACCTTATAAGTTTAATATGCCGTATATAATGTAGCTTGAGCTCCTGCCCTATAGCACTGGTTTCACCAAAGTTACAGGCCTGGCGCAAACAATCAATTTTTAATCGCTCGACTGTTAAGTTGTTCGTCAAAAGGCTATGGGATCAAAAGGGACTGCGCCATAGACATAGAAATCTAGGGACGTAGTACATGCGAGTGGGCTGGTTGCTGTTAAGGGGGGGACGATGAGGAAGCAAGCGTGCCCACATTCTATCGATCGCTTCAGTTGCGCAAGCGCTGTACGAACAATTAAGCATGCGCAAAGATGCGGCCAATAAAACGTGGGCACATGCATAGCATGGACAATGGACATGTCCATACGACAGACATGCACCGGGCACCCTCTGCTGAATGTTTTCCCCCCTCGTCTTAAGCAACCCAGCACTAGTCTCATAGAAGTGTAAAGGAACCATAAGTTGTGTCCACGTGGTTCCGGAAATTATGCATTGCCACATTCCAAAGTCGATGTTTTTGTCTGATCCACTTATTCAAATTTTACACACAAAGAGTCTAATAAAGCTAGATTAAATAACTCTTAAGTTCAAATTTAACACAAACTAATATTATCTGTATGTCTGCAGTCGTTTCACTTGATATACTTAGGCTATATTTTACTTTGAAAAATTTGTCGCGGGCGGAGGATAATTCCTGTGGGATAGTAAAAAAACGAAACTCTGAACTTTTTTTGCATTTTAATATACCTATAGGCGGAATCCTAACTAAGTATAATATTATAAACACAACCAGCCCGACTTCGCTTCGCAGGGGGAGAATTTCTCGCGATAGGGGGGTGGGGCAAATAAATCATAAATTCATAGCACCGGGGCAAAGCAGAACGGGACCGCTAGTCTTTTTTAATAGTGATGTGCGAAACGAGATGTTTTAGTCAATTGTTCAAACATCTCGATGACTCTCGATGGTTGTCATTTGGGCTCGATTGTTGTTGTTTCATAGTTCACCGAGACCGAGTCGCATAGTACTGAATCGTACACTGTGGAGCCACATAATATACAATCGGTCATCACTCAACAACTGTGGTCGAGTCGATGGTCGATTGTGCAGTAATCGCGTAATACGAATTCAATAGTGAAGATGATCACAGAGTAGGGAGTACCGACTGAACAGTGAACAATCAACGAGTCGCGTAAACGTCAGTCGACTAGCATATAACCTTGAATCGCGATTATATGTATTCTCATTCGTCGCTATTGCTATAACCTATATGTGGCAAATAATCGACTTGAACAATCGAACATTTCTATTGTAAAATCAAATTCCGAGTCGATTGTGGACTCGATTAAGTTATTATGAACGATTAACAATTGTTTCGATTGTAAAAAAATCTCGTAATCGCCAATCACTACTTTTTAATAAAGCAAAAAAATCAAACATATCTGTTAGTTAGTAACTTTTATTACATCTGCTTGAGTACTAACAATAGACAAGACGTGTTGAAAAACCGTTAGCCGTTGCGAATGAATGGCTCTAATAACGGCTTGAATTACTGGGCAACCAGTACTCTGGGTCGGTAAAATTGCGATCTTTTAATTGTCGGTACATCACGAATTTGGTTTATATCAAGGTGAGCCTCATGCTATAGGGCAGGGGTTCCCAATCTTTTCTTTACAGCGACTCTCCTTACAGGTTGCAATTTTCTGCGACGCTTTCTAAAAGAAAATATCTGTGTTTGGCTCTAGCAGCCAATCACATTACTTAATTATTCAATGAAAACTCCAAAGACCATCAACAGCTAAGGTTATTTGGGCCTAGCACCAATTCATTATTTTTTTTTTTAATAATAAATTGAAAATCCAATTGACACTTTTACCAGCTCTCGGGCTAGAACCCGGGAACTGGGGACTTGTAATAGAGGAATCATAGCAACGCCATGTAAACAACAGCACTGCTACACGCTCCGCTATTCTCAAGCCCAATATATAATATATAGTCTATGTCACTCGGGAAGAAGTAATTTAAACAGTGAAAGAATTTTTCGAATCGGTTCAGCAGTTTCTGGCTACGTATATCATATACTTTCTGTAAAGTCTATAAATTAAGGAAACGCCACCATATTAAGTACCTACCTAAGTATGTCTAATTATTGAAGTATACTTACTTATACTTAATAAACAAGACATTTCTGGTCTGTATAATAAATTTTAAATAATTTGAATACAAAACAAGGTTAATTAAACATGTTTATTTAAATGGTTTCGCTTGTTGATGCAATTATTTTGTTTAACGTAAGTCGTAACAGAAAATTCAAGCACCATATCGATACTTGGAAAGTACGTTTGCTGTGTGAGCATTGACATCACCGTCACACAATAATATTATGTGCCGTGTCCAATTTATTCCATCCAAATAAACTTTTTAACAAAAAAAAACCTCAATCAAAAAAGCCACTAAACAGAGGAAAATAATAAAATTTGAAGTTGGCGCCAATTTAATAAAATATGAAGTCGGTTAAAAAGTAGATAATTATACTTACTTAAATTTGACACTTTTAACAGACCTAATATTTTATTAAATTGGCAATTGGTGCCAACCTCAAAATTTTATTGTTTTCCTCTTTTCAGTGGCTTTTTTGAAGGAGGTTTTTTTTTTTTTGTAAAAAGTTTTTTATTTTTTATTTTTAAAGTGGCTTTACAATACGTAGTTTGCACGTTAATAACGGACTTCTGTCTTGATATTTGATTACCAACTGACATTTCCCTTAACGGTATTACAGTCCTTACTCACTTTTTATTAAAATCAGTAGAACTACTGAATCGATTTAAGTGATGTTTATATGGGACCATCCCGGAGGTATGCCCTATTAAATAAAACAATAATCATCAAAATCGATTCACAAATACACTGTAAAAAATGGATGTAAAAATACTTTGAAAGTTAAGGTAGAATTCGCTAGATTTTCTAAATGATTTTATATTATTATTTATTTTTACACAGAAAACTTGGACTTTTACTGTAAAGTTAAACAAATTTGTGATTTTTACATAAAGCAAATTGAAGTTACATAATTTGTATAATATTCCAATAAAATGTGTAAAAATTACAAAATAAAATGTATATAGCTACATATATAAAATGGATGAATACAAAACAAATTAATGTAAAATTAGTAACCACGCATGCGCAATATGTTTTTATGGAATCTACGCGATTTGCAGGCGATATCTGTTTGCGATGCCATTGTCTCTTTGTGTGCCTATTACCAGATTGCTGGCTACAAATGGACCATCGATAATTTATGTAATCGGCCTTCTCATTTCTTACAGTGTAGGTACCAGGAGAAAACGGTGAACATACCTACATTCATACATAAAAAAACATAAGTCCCTATAATATTATAAAACCTCTTCCTTTTTTAAAGTCGGTTAAAACTTAAAAAAGTCAACGCTAACTAAGATTTCAAAATTGTAATTGTAAATTGAAATTGAAATTGTGTTTTAAAGACCACCAACAGCTAAGGTTATTTGGGCCTAGCAGCAATTCATATTTTCAATTCATTATTTTTTTTTAATAATAAATTGAAAATCCAATTGACACTTTTACCAGCTCTCGGGCTAGAACCCGGGAACTGGGGACTTGTAATAGAGGAACTCAAAGATTGAGGAATTACAATAAATCGTCCGCTTTAGGAACTCGGGCTAACTTATGTAATGTGACTTGGGAGTTCTGCAAATAATTATTAAAACTTAAGGAAGGAAAAAAAACAACGAGAAAACAATTGAATTCGAGGCGCGGTTTAAAGAATAGCGTCACCATTGTTTGCAAATATTGTTCATGCGATTGGCGAGATAAACATATAGGTTCGTCGCTTATCCGATCGTTTAATTAAGTATGCAAATACAGAGCACTGTAATTTTTGTAAACAAATTTTGACACCTAAAAAAATAAAAATTGTGTAACTCAATTGAGAGAACTCTTTTCGAAATATTTCCGGAGTCATTATTTATTTTGACGTAGGATTACGGCTACGTTCGCGGGTATGCGCCAATCACTTCGACTTACTCATATGTAACGCTTTTTATAAAACAGGCAAATCGCTTCTTACTTTTGGCATTTTTAAGAAAACTCAAATATCTTTCAGATGCTGTTTATATTATTTGAAACTAAAAGTGCGGGGTGTTGGAGTCGATTCAACGTTATTGTTTCTATAAATAGACTTAATATCCAACGAATTGAGTCGAATTTATTATTCAAAAATTTCGCAAATTTGTACAAAGAGGGGGGTCTTCTTACTTTTGGCATTTTTAAGAAAACTCAAAAATCTCTCAGACGCTGTTTATATTATTTGAAACTAAAAGTGCGGGGTGTTGGAGTCGATTCAGCGTTATTTTTTCTATAAATAGACTTAATATCAAACGAATCGGGTCGAATTTATTTTTCAAAAATTTCGCAAATTTGTACAAAGAGGGGGGTCTTTTTACTTTTGGAAATAATGAATTGAAAATATAAACTTTTGCTAGGCCCAAATAACCTTAGCTGTTGGTGGTCTTTAAAACACAATTCACAATTCGATGAGGTTGATTTTTTTTAATAACCTGTTTCACCCCAAAAAAGACTTCTTCCAAAAACATATTTTCTTACATTCCAGGGACCTCAACTATGGAAAGTATTCTGTATATCTACTATTCTCACTTGTAGAATTGGATAGGTAAAATTAACAAGAAACTAAAAATACAATTAAAAAATATTTTAAAGATAGATTTTTACAAACTAGACCAACATATTTAACAGCTGTTTACAACAAAAAGTCGATCATAAAAATTCCATTCATTATGCAAATGGCGATCGTGACACACGCCTATAAAGTTAAATAGGTCACCTTTACGCATTCTCTCTCAGCGCTTGTTTATTTGCAATTGCGCAGTAAAGATTTTTTTTTTATTGCTCATTGTCCAGCCATTTTTTTTTACTATCTCATTCTTCATTATGAATATGGACATGGTAACTTTAGCACATTATTACTATAATAATATAGGTACAGGTACATCAATATATCATAATATCCAGTGTCGGAAAAATTTTTTTTCGTTGGAGAGCAGCCAATTATATAATTGTTTCGAAACATATTGGAAAAAATCATTTTACCAACCAGTGGTCTGCACAGTCAGGATTCTAACCTGAACTTTTCCAATTTCGCCTCGGAATGAGCTTACAATACTCAACCGTGACATGATTGCTAAATTAATATTCTCCTTATATGCTTCAGAATCAACAGATTTTCACTACATGCGAGTGTCAATTCATATATGCTAATTCAATAGCTATGATATGAAGTGAATCCTCGTACCAGCGAGAGCCCAACATGAAAGTGAAAATTATTTTGAACGCCCTTTAATGGGATATATTAATAAATACCTAGATATATCAATGCTATAAAATATAAATGGTATTACCACATAATATTCTAGAAACAATCATATCTTGTCTACAAGATATGATAGTTTCTAGAATATTATGTGAAATTTATTGGAAATTATTGGCCCACCTTCCGATCACCATACCCCAACATTGGCCCACCCAAACGAAAAAAATCCTAGCGCCGCTACTGCTTCTCACAGAAGATGCGGCCGATTTGCTGGTACATTAATTAAATTTAATTCGCAAACTGATCTGCGGTGCGAATTTTCCATTTTCGCAGCGGCGCGGCTGCCGCATTCCATATACGGGCATGCGCACAGACTGCTTTTATGTACGGCCGACGCTTAGTGTTATTATTTATTATGCATGTAATATGGCCGCAGGCACACGTACCTACAGAGGTAATCCGTTTAGCATTTATAGTCGTCGTAATTTACACGGCTATTGTTTACAACAATATTTCAAATTAAACGCGTGTTCGCAACAATGTCAAACGTGCGTGATTGATGCCCATATTCATAGTTAACCCTTAAGGTAAGTGATAAGGGTCCCTTCGCTGAGGGTCACTTATTGTAAAAAAGCGTGGGATGCTCGATATCAGTTGTTATAAGGTATGTAATTGGTAATTGTGTTTTAAAGACCACCAACAGCTAAGGTTATTTGGGCCTAGCACCAATTCATATTTTCAATTCATTATTTTTTTTTTTAATATTAAATTGAAAATCCAATTGACACTTTTACCAGTTCTCGGGCTAGAACCCGAGAACTGGGGACTTGTAATAGAGGAACCATAGCAACGCCATGTAAACAACAGCGCCGCTACACTCTCGACTATTCTCAAGGTATCATATTATAAGGTATGAAAATATGGTAAAAAGCACCCCACGCTTTTTTACAATAAAAATTATTTTTTACTTTTTGGTTCAGTTTACCATTAAAGCGTGTTTTTTAGTTTTTTTAAATTATAATTTTTTTTTGCTTTTTAGTCCTGGAGATCCTGGTCAGAATAATGGGACAAACTTATTGAATTATTGTATTGTCATCGGTCCTTGATAAGTGTGCAAAGTTTCAGTTCAATCTGAAGTTTCTTGCTTTTTTTTAGTCCTGGAGATCCTGGTCAGGATAATGGGACAAACTTATTGAATTATTGTATTGTCATCGGTCCTTGATAAGTGTGCAAAGTTTCAGTTCAATCTGAAGTTTTGAAATGGGTGAAAATCGCGTTCAAAGAATCCGTTACATACATACATACATACCTACATATAAGATGGAAATAATATAAGCGTGTTAAAAACGCAATATTCGAAAACAAAGAAAAACAAAAAAAAAACAACTGTAACACGATGCTACCATTTTATTCATCCAATCCACTTGTGTATAAACAGCCGAGCGAAGTAAATAAAACAAACGAAGTCGTCGAAACACCCAACCGTCGTCATGTCGCTGTTGTTATTATTATCAAGACAAGTGACAAACGCAAAGCAGAGAGAAAACAAACGAGGCGTGACTCTTACCTTTACAGTGTCGTAGTGTCCTTCGGGCAAGTCCGCAACAGGACCGAACTTTTGGTTGGGTGGAGGCGGTCCGGTTCCGTTCGATGTCGGCGGTGGCGGTGGACGCGTGTCGGGAGGCGGCGGTGCTCCGACTCGGCCGACGACAATCTGTTGCGGCGGCTGTGTTGGAAGGTGGTGGACGCCGTTAACCGGAGGACGAGTTAAACCGACCTGTTTCGCACTGCACCAAAAAAAAAAAAAATTTTGTGAATTAGGTTTTTTTTTGTTCGCCTGGAATTATCTGATTTTTAAGGTCACCATGCTGTCGAAAATACCTGAGCCTGGATAATATACCAATTTATACTATCATTTTTAACCGACATCAAAAAAATGGAGGTTGTTCTCAATTTTTATGTTTGTTACCTCAGAACTCCGTCATTTATAAACCGATTTTGAAAATTCTTTTTTTATTGCATAGGGTATACCTCGAAGTCGGTCTCATATAAATTTTGCTTAAATCGGTTCAGTAGTTCGGCTGATTTTAATAAAAGTGAGTAGCGGCGTGTCATTCCTTTAAGGTAAATGTCACTTTTTGACACATTACACAGCGTAAGAAATCGGTTTAATATAAAATAAAAAGTGAGTAACGGCGTGTGATTCCTTTAACTAAAAAGTAAAAAATAAAAAACCTTTCAACAAAAAAACCCTTCAAAAAGCCACAAAAAAGAGGAAAATAGATTTTAATAAAAGTGAGCAGCGGCGTGTGATTCCTTTAAGGTAAATGTCACTTTTTGACACATTACACAGCGTAAGAAATCGGTTTAATATAAAATAAAAAGTGAGTAACGGCGTATGATTCCTTTAACTAAATACTAAAATAAAAAACTTTTTAACAAAAAAAAACCTCTTTCAAAAAGCCACAAAAAGGAGGAAAATAATAAAATTTTGAGGTCTGCGCCATATTAATAAAATATGAAGTCGGTTAAAAAGTGCCAATTTAATTATTATCTACTTTTTAACCGACTTCATATTTTATTAAAATGGCGCAGACCTCAAAGTTTTATTATTTTCCTCTTTTCTGTGGCTTTTTTTTAGGGTTTCGTAGCCAAATGGCAAAAACGGAACCTTTATAATTTCGTCCTGTCCATCCGTATGTCGCAACCATTTTATTTTAAATTTAAAACCACTCAAACGGCGAGGGTTATCAAGGCCTAATAGTAATACAAATTTTAAGCTCAATCTCTAAATCAGTGCAACTGATTTATCAAAATAAATTACACTTTTTGAAATATCTCTTTCATTGCCCGCCGGTTGGGCGCCAATTTCAAGATTAAAGATACGACGCCATCTTGTTGACATTTTCACACCGATCTATTTGTGCCGCCGCGGTGGTCAAAAATGTAAGCTGAGAAGTATTTTAATGAATTTAATTTAACACAACAATCTTGACCGCACAGACGGTCGACGGATGATGTATGTTCAATTTCTATTATAAAAACTCGCCTTCGAATAAATCAAGCGTGCTTTGAAATAAAACAACTTTTTTTTATATACGAACTGGTAATTTAAATCGCGATCATTTCAATCAAAATAAATTACAAATATATCAAACCTCTGCAGCTCGAATGTATCTCTAAATAGTATAAATTGAAGTCGCTTTTCGCGTCTGTCTGTTTAACCGCTAGCTCCTCCTAAACCACGGAACGGATTTTGATGCGGTTTTCACCATCAGCTAGATAATTTTTCATGGAAGATTTATATACAGGGTGTCCCAAAATTGCTGGGACACAGAGCTACCACGTGTAGTAGAGGTCAAAATAAATCGTTTGGACCCAATTTATTTATATACCAAAATGTACCGTTTGCCCGTGAGAAGAGTTCAAAGTTTACATAAAATTTTGTACTTATTACAATTTTATTAAACTTGTACTAGGAATATCTGTTAGCATTATTTAAGAAAACATTTTTTTCCTTCGGAACTACGCGGAATACGAAATTTTTACAAGAGTAACAAAATGAAGATAATTAATCAGTCTTCTCGCTAAAAAAATTTGAGAACCGTATTACCACCCCTAAGAAAGTTCTGAAAAAAATGTCAGGGGGTGAGGGTGGCTTTAACCCTTCTACATAAAAACATAGGTGCCGAATTTGGAACCTCCTTCTTTTTTGAAGTCGGATAAAAAATGGCGAAAGCATTAAAATAAACTTAAAATCAATTACCTGTCAGACGAATCAAACAAATTATATTTTCCCAAATTTTCCCTGCACTTGTTGGTGTGTTGGGGATGCAAATAATTGCTGTGAATCATTTTCCAAACTGTTTTTTCGACACTTCAAAACGTTTAAAAAAAAAAGTCCAAAAGAACATGCGCTTAATTTACACCGAATATTCACTTTCAAACAATAAAAAATCATTAAAATAACGACATAATGCAACAAGTTAATTAAAAAAAATTTAAATATTTGCACTGTTTGAACAATTCTCGGTCACTGATTCAAGCGCTTCGAACAAGTGGGGCGAAAAATTTAGATTCCACCGCGCAACAAAACGATTTTTTTATAGGCCTCCAACCGCAAGGGTTATCTGGGCTTCACTACGTATTCACCAAATTATTATCAATCAATAAAAAATTCGGAGGACAGTGTACGCTGATGACCTTTATTGTCGAGCGTCTATAATCCACAATTTTGAGGACAGTGTGGTCCAGTGGTTAGCGTCGCGGTCTCTGAATCAGACTGTCGTGGGTTCGAATCCCGCCTCCGCTCATGGATGTTTTGTGATGTCATTTAGTTTTAAGTTAATTGTTATTAAATGACCTAAGCTGTCGACGCGTCTATAATTTACAATAAAGAAATAAATAAAAAAGTCAATTAATTGGCGTTAGGCCCAAATAACATTGGCTGTTGGCGACCTTTCTTCGATTCAAAGAATCCGGAAACGTAGGGTTTCAAGTTTGGATACCAATTGACAGTAAAAAATCGGTTCCCGCCAACAGACAGACAGAATCAAAATTCTAGGGGTCAAATAAAATACAAAAAAAAAGCCGTAAAAAACAAAATAATAAACAGTCATAGATATCTCGTGTAATGTACATTTTTATTTTTATTTATTGTAAATTATAGACGCGTCGACAACTTAGGTCATTAGCGTCTTTATTGTACATTTTTGAAATGAGAAATTTAGAATGTAGTTAATTACGAATTTAGTGTTACGTAAAAGAAAGTATTATGCAATTTGTTCATTTATAAAAATAGGTATTGAAGTATTTCTGTTCAGTCATAATTTATTAAAAATAAAACGATTTTTCTACGAAAAAACTGCATTCTACGGAATTCCGAATAAAACTCGATTTATATTATCCGGTCAGACACGGCGCGGGAACGTAGCGTTTCCGGCAAGACAATTTTTACATGCATTTCAAATACGAGTATTGCTACGTGTCTGAATTCGGACTAACTATAAATATTCGTATTTTAAATGCATGTAAAAACGTTTGTCTCGCCGGAACCGCTACGTTCCCGCGCCGTGCCTGACCGGATAATATAAATCGACCTTTAGGCGTTCTAAACAAAAAACCCGAAATCCCATAAGAAAAAGAATTTACAGACATATGTCCCGTTACTATTTTAAACTTTTGTATTGATTGACACAAACATGGATAAAACACACTTCGAATTGTGGATTATAGACGCTCGACAACAGAGATCATTAGCGAAGACACTATTAACTGCACAAATAAACAAAAAAAAACTGCGGTCTAGAAATTCTAGTACAATTTTAGACAAGGAAATTTTGGAAATACGTTTTTCCGTCTAAGCGTCAAAAAAATTCCCCGAAATCCTACAAGAAAACGTATTTACAGACGGATGTCTCGTTACTATTTTAAATTTTTGTATTGATTGACACAAACATTGATGAAAAACACTTGGAACTGCACAAACAGCGAATTTAACGTCACAAACAAATCGACTCACGGCACAGAAAAAAAAACTGCAGTCTAGGAATTGAGATGTGATTGGCACCACGTTAAAAGACGTTCTGAGTAGTTTGATAGCCATAAACAGTAAGTACAGACAGACAGACAAAAGGATAAACAGATAGACGATGAGTTAAGTCCATGGTCACTGGTCACGCGTTCGTTCTATTACAAAAAAAAACTTTATGTACCAAACTATGTGTAATGCATAATTATTACACAATATCAATATAGCAGGCCTGTACAACCTTCGAACAGTTGGACGGCTTCGCTAAAAAAACAAGCCGTGAGGTGGGTCGTTTATTAGGACTAAAGTGCGACCCTTGAGAATTGAGGTCCACACGACGAACTTCCCAGTTTGATAAATATTTAATAATAATAATTAAATTAGATATTACACAGAAAAGTAATCATTTTAGATGTGAAGAACTGTTTAATTAAAACAGAAAAGTGGTGATCTTGATGATAATGAAAGAAGACAGCTTTGAAATGGCTTAAGGATCCAAAAATAATAAGCAAATACTGTTAATATTGCATTTATTAAGCTGACGTTTCGAGAATTATATTCTCATCCTCAGAGCTCTGAGGATGAGAATATAATTCTCGAAACGTCAGCTTAATAAATGCAATATTAACAGTATTTGCTTATTATTTTTGGATCCTTAAGCCATTTCAAAGCTGTCTTCTTTCGTAATCATTTTAATCATTAAAACATAATTATTATTTATTTTTAACAATTAAAAAAAAAACGGCTGAACCGATTTTTATAAAATTTATGTCGGGTCAAAATGACGTTAACACGCCTCGATTTACACCCTTACGAAGTCGATATAATTTTTTAATCGCGAGATATTGTGTAAAATCTACTTTTTTGGAGTCTATTTGGTTAAGAAAAAAGAACGGCTGACCCAATTTTGAAAAAATTTCTTTCAGATCATATTTACGTTAATACGCGTCGATTGGCACCCTAACGTAGTGGATATCATTTTTCATTCTCGAGATTTCATCTTAGAAAGAAATGGACACATACGTACGTACGTACACACACACACACAGACATCTTTCTAAAAATAGTGTAGTGACCTTGAAACATAAAAATTTGTTATACATTTTGATTTCGATTTTCGGACCCATTACAATAACTTCCAATGGGGAGTTAATAAAGGTAAAAATAAATATAAGTGGGCGGGTGCGGCATTTTTCAGTTTTTGCCCCGCCTAAAAAAAACTGAAGATCCGGGGCTGAAAACCGGACCTGCTGAAAACCTGATCGCGTTCGAAAATTTAATGTTTACTTCAGGATTCCGTCGGGTTCAAAACTTAGCGAACCTGATAGTGCCAAAGGACTCTAGGGTTCCATTTTTTCCTGATGAGGTATGGAACGCTAAAAAGAAAGTTTCCAATATTGCTCACGTTTGACAACTGCTCGAATCATGTTAAAATAAACCCCGTTCCGCGTAATAACTACTAAATATTCCATATTATATTTTTATTACTGTTTATTTATTTTCAATACTGACTCATTGCAATTGGCAACGCCAAATATAGTGACCGCTAAACAGTGGCGTAACTTTACTTCGCGGGGCCCAGGTGTAAAATTTTTTTTGGGCCCCCCCTCCCCCATTTTACCCAACTAAGAAAAATTTCCAATTATTCATGACATCATCATCCCATCAACATTTGATTGTATTCTCAAAATGTTCTACGTCATATATAAACGACTCTGTAATTGAAAGAAGTTCTACTGGTATTCTTCTGATAATAATTTTGCGCTCTTTTATATTTAAGGATAAATAAATAATAAATTGAAACAATAGTATTTGAATCTAGAAAGTAAATGCAATCTGCGCTTAGATCATATATAATTGGACTGGGAAAAAAATCGAGTGTAAGGATTAATCAATCAGTAGTTGACCCAAAAATTGGGGGCCCCTCGAGGTTAGGGGGCCCCGGTGATTGCCACCTGGAACACCTGTGGTAGATACGCCACTGCCGCTAAACTGTTGACATGTTGGCAGCTGATGCAATTAAAACGAAAGAAAAAAAAATCCGTAATAAAAATTGACGTAATAGTCTTTTTTTGTTAATCTTTGCAGAATTAATTATAATGTCAATAAATAATACATCAATTCATTGTAAGTCAAAACAGAATTGTCAAAAAAACCTGTTGTAGTTAGTAAACAACATTTTTTGACAGCTACTTAATTTATATTGGATATGAATAATTATGTATCTCCACATGCTGTACGAGTGGTTGCCGACAGACAGGCGTTTAAAACATCAATATTCAATACACAAAAAATAGTAACGAGGGATCGTTAATTTCGCTCTATTAGTTTTATTTATTGTAGATTATAGACGCGTCGACATCTCAGGTCATTAGCGTATTTTAACTACACTAAATAACAACTATCTTAAAACTAAATAACATCACAAAACATCCATGAGCGCAGGTGGGATTCGAACCCATGGCAGTCCAGTCTAGATGTTGCGGCACTAAGCACGCTAACCACTAGGCTATACTGCCATCAATTTCGCTCTAACACACACACCTGGGGACGGATACCTAGGCGTAATTCGGGGGTGGCAGCTGCCCCACCAATATTTTGAAGGAAAACAAATTTTCGTAATATTACAAACTTAGAAAAACAAATTTTACAGGCACGTTTTCCGTTCTATTGATAGGAAATAATGTTCAATTTTGTGGTCACAAATTGCTCTCAAAAATCCTAATTTTTTAGACCGCAGTAAACAGGCGATGTGTTTAAAAAAAAGTCGATTAATTAAATTAGCTCGATTTAGAGCAACAGGAACGGCGGGCTTGAGAATAGCCAAGCGTGTAGCAATGCTGTTGTTTACATGGCGTTGCTACGGTTCCTCTATTACAAGTCCCCAGTTCCCGGGTTCTAGCCCGACAGCTGGTAAAAGTGTCAATTGGATTTTCAATTTATTATTAAAAAAAAAGTAATGAATTGAAAATATGAATTGGTGCTAGGCCCAAATAACTTTGGCTGTTGGTGGTCCTTAAAACACACAATTCAATTTTGTGGTCACAAATTGCTCTCAAAAATCCTAACTTTTCAAACCGCAGTAAACAGGTGATGTGTTTTAAAAAAGTTTATAAATTAAATTTGCTTGATTTAGAGCAACAGGACGGCTAATCAATTTCATTGGAGGAAGACAAAAATCGTATCTTACCTTTCATCAAGTAGCCTGTTGTCACTTTGATTCATTTGTCTAAGCAGTTCTTCCCTCTCTCTTTCTCTGGCAGTAATTGTTTCTTGCAGTCTTTGTTTTTGTCTTTGGTATTCCTTTAATAAATCACCGTTATAACTATTTTCTAAACTAGGTTCGCCGCCCGACGACAAAACCAGAGTCGGCGCCTGAGACACTCTCTCCGACAAAGAATCCCTCCTCGAGGACCTAGCCGTCGAAGTTGCCGGCGACTCCCTTCCCTTATGTTCAGGCGTCGAGCTTGCCGAATTCTTCTGGAGGACAGCCGTCGAATTCTTATCGGCCGGACTTTTTGACCTGGTTCTCGGCTGAACTTGGGCGGGCGTCGCCTTTGGCGTACTCGCTTGTTCCAAAATCGAAGGTAACTGTTGAAATTCGGCATAACTACTACTTAAAAATACGTCGCTTTCATTTTCGAATAACCGATCGACGGACGTGTTCATCAACTTGTTATTCTTAACACCGCCCGTCAAATGAAAACTGGCAAAACTTGATTTCGACATAGGACTGTTCGTATTAATATCACCGGTCGATAAAGTCATGGCTCTAGGATTTGCAGTATTGTTAGGTGAATTGCCCAAACCGAACGATAGACCGTCGAGGGCCGGCAAGAGAGAACGCGTCATAATATCGGCAGCCGATCTGGGTCGCGTAAACGGCATAGCCGAATGTGGGAACGTTTTTGGTTTGATCGGCGTCACCAACATATGTTCCGTCCACGAAGTTTCGAGTGACGGTCTTTCTAACCTCTCGACGTCAACGTTGAGCGTGCGCTGTTCGAAAGCGACCGAAAACGTTTCCGGCGGAATACTTTGCAACCACGACAACAGACTTAGATCGCTGTCGCTGAAGCCGACACTCCCGTCTAAAAGTCTCGAAAAACTCATCTCGACACTCTGTGACTCTTTCGAACCTGTAGCTTTTGCCTGACAATAATTGACGCACGATTCGTACAAAATACCTTTAATCACTAACTGTATGAGGCGATCGTTTTTCGCGGTCGTCGTTACGCCCGTAGCTTGATCTAACGTCTTTCTATCTCCGGGAAGGAACTGTTCGACTAGAGGGTACACTTCACGAAAACACTTGACACGCGCATTACTAGGATTCCAATCTTTATATAGTAAGTGATCACTTAATCTGGGCAATGTTAATAATAGGCATAAGTTAGAATAATCTTCTTTCGAAGGGGCATATTTTTCGAGATCATTGAGTACTTTGACAACTTCTTCGACGGCATTGTCGACGTTGTTTCCCTGAAGTCCAGCTTCAGATTTTATGCACAACAGTTCGATGTATTTGTGTGTTAAAATTATGTAACAAAACTTGCGCATGTCAAACGATTGCAGGGCTTCCAGCGGTTGGATGAACTCCAGCACGTCGTCCCATTGTCCGTCCAATATGAGCTGGAAATACAGAAAAAAAAACTCAAATAAATAAGAGATCTATTCAGGGCCACCCTAACTCGAAAGTTTCAAGGGAAAATTATCAAGGTGTGCAAGCTTTCACGGCCGGCATTGTTCCAAGTCTTCATGGTTTCCGGGCTTGTAGGCCGTGGTCCGGTGGTATTTCTACCTGACGTTTCGTCTACAACTGCGGTAGACATTCACAAAGGCGACGTGGCAGCGGTCGAAGTGTCCTCCTTGGCGGCTCACAGGTCAGTGTGTCAGTGACTGGTGTCCTCCCTTCTTTTATGCCTAGTACCAGTGTGTTCTCTGCTCGGTCGTAGTCCGTTTCTCTGTAATTGGTCAACTGCGCAGTGTGTAGTGGTGGGGGTGAGTTCTCTACTCGGTCGTATTCCGTCCTTGTACGATTGGTCATGTCGGAGTGCTGGTGTCCAGGTTTTACTGAGCCAAGGAGGACACTTCGACCGCTGCCACATCGCCTTTGAGAATGTCTACCAAAGGTTCCACCACTTTTTAATGTCTACCGCAGTTGTAGACGAAACGTCAGGTAGAAATACCATCGGACCACGGCCTACAAGCCCGGAAACCATGAAGACTTGGAACAATGCCGGCCGTGAAAGCTTGCACACCTGGATATGTTATGTAGTTTTTGAAATATGGGATATTTTCGGCTTTAAGTCTGTTAAAAATAATACCAACCTGTCTGAGAAAAAGGACGTCGTCGGAGTAGTTTCCGTTGATGACGCCCGTCTCCCGTTCGACGCTCAATTGCGATATGTGCAGGTCGCGGTTATGCAAGAACTCGAGTGTCAACCGCACGACGTCCTCCTCGCGCAGCGTCAGGTGCGCCGACGGCATTATGTACCGGATGCGGAGTCTGCAACAACAAAAAACAAGCCGTGAGGTGGGTCGTTTATTAGGACTAAAGTGCGACCCTTGAGGTCCACACGACGAACTTCCCAGTTTGATAAATATTTAATAACAATAATTAAATTAGATATTACACAGAAAAGTAATCATTTTAATCATTAAAACATAATTATTATTTATTTTTAACAATAATAAAAAAAAAAAAAAAACGGCTGAACCGATTTTTATAAAATTTATGTCGGATCAAAATGACGTTAACACGCCTCGATCAACACCCTTACGAAGTCGATATAATTTTTTATTCGCGAGATATTGTGTAAAATCTACTTTTTTGGAGTCTATTTGGTTAAGAAAAAAGAACGGTTGAACCGATTTTGAAAAAATTTCTTTCAGATCATATTTACGTTAATACGCGTCGATTGTCACCCTAACGTAGCCGATATCAGTTTTCATTCTCGAGATTTTATCTTAGAAAGAAATGGACACGTACGTACGTACGTACATACGCACGCACGCACGCACGCACGCACGCACGCACGCACGCACGCACGCACACACACACACCACACACACACAGTGATCATATGCGTTTTCATTGCTCCATCTGTCAAGCGGCCCAACAATAACTGTATAACCACAAAATTCACCCTGTACTTCCTTCTGATACATTGCATAAAAATGATTGATATTTGAAAACCGGTCGGCTTTTAACTCGACGTGCAGCTTTTTATGTGACATGTCATTCAAAATACGAGCAGTGAATGCATTTCTCTGTCATGAATCTGAAATGAAGTCGTCCTTTATATTCCTTAATGGATCCTGTTTGTTTACATACACATGTCGTGCATGCATTCACAGTCTATCGGGATTGGGGTCACAGATAAAAAAAACTCTTGATCTTCTAATTTTAAAATATATATTGTAGCAAACCCCAAGATGTTACGCCACTGCCTCCAATAGAAACGACGAGAAGGATTGGTCACAGTAGTAAAGCGTGGAATGGTATCGAAGATTCTGAACAACGAGTACCTGCCGGAATGTTCTAGAGAGCGCGAGAACGTACTAGGCTGGGCTGCGCGACCTATATAAGCGAAGTACGAGTGAGTCAGTCGATCAGTCGACGGTGTCACGCAATGAAATAAATATTGATCAGTCAACGGGAATCAATCAGTGTAGATTGTACTGTGACAGTGTTGAACAAATAAATAAATCTGATATAAATATAGTGACAGAAATAATTACAAATAAATAATCCTTGTTTATATAGTTATTTGTTAAGTGTTATTTAAGTGGCTCGTTTAGTTCAATAATTACCGTTTAAGTTTTATTTATTGTTAGAATTGACTTTTCGTTGTTGCAATTATTGTATATAGTTAATTGTTACGAATTATTGTAAATAAATATTTATTCCGCCAACTCAGAAAACAGTTTTGTAACAATATAAAGTTTTAGTGTTATCTATTAGCGCACTTATGAACTACAAAAAACTTATTACCAGCATACTAACAAATACGTTTTCGTGTTTGAGTCGAGTAAACCCAAAATGGGGTCTATCGTCCGCCATATTGAATTTTCCGTGACGTCATATAACACCCCATGTCACTCTCGGGATTAGGACAAATCTAATGCGACACCTCATTTATTAAAATCCATCCAAGCGTTTGGATGCTACGAGGGAATAAATAATCCCACATAAATAATCCCACCTTAAACTAACTTTAAAACAAGCCGTGAGGTGGGTCGTTTGTTAGGACTAAAGTGTGACCCTTGAGGTCCACACGACGAACTTCCCAGTTTGATAAATATTTAATAATAATAATTAAATTAGATATTACACAGAAAAGTAATCATTTTAATCATTAAAACATAATTATTATTTATTTTTAACAATAATTAAAAAAAAACGGCTGAACCGATTTTTATAAAATTTATGTTGGATCAAAATGACGTTAACACGCCTCGATTGACACCCTTACGAAGTCGATATAATTTTTTATTCGCGAGATATTGTATAAAATCTACTTTTTTGGAGGTTATTTGGTTAAAAAAAAAGAACGGCTGAACCGATTTTGAAAAAATTTCTTTCAGATCATATTTACGTTAATACGCGTCGATTGGCACCTCAACGTAGTCGATATCATTTTTCATTCTCGAGATTTCGTCTTAGAAAGAAATGGACACATACGTACGTACGTACGTACGTACGTACACACACACACACACACATACACACACACAGACATCTTTTTAAAAGTAGTGTAAAAATAGTGTAGTGACCTTGAAATATAAAAATTTTTTTCCTTTTTGATTTCGATTTTCGGACCCATTACAATAACTTCCAGTGGGAAGTTAATAAATTGATTTTGTTAAGAGTATTCGATACCGGAAATTTTCCCCTACACTCTTCATCTTGGATCCTTTGCCCTCGTCTAAAAACGGTTCTGGTTGTCCCGACGCTATTTTTAAAGCCAAAGAGTTCGCGTAAACGCTAAATGAAGGACCAAAAATCACACTAAAGATCCATCAGGCGAAAACTTATAACCATTGGCGTAACTAGGGATTTTTTCCAGGGTGGGCATGGCCCTTTCAATCTGAGAACTGAAAATCCAACTGCTTTTTCTGTCGCGCAGTCGGGTATAAATATATTATTATCTAACGAACCCAATTAAATTTGAACCTTGATCTAACAAGGTATTACCTATAAGCATTCGTAGCCGTCGCTACTACATTTCCGATAGACTCTACCTGCAGGAGTCCATCCCATTTCGTTATCCAAGTAGGAAATGCTACATTCTTAATGGGCACAGATCGTTTCAAAAGAGAAAAACTATATGCGACTTTTCCTATGCAATTTTCTTTTTTCATTCATAAGCCTAATGAAAAAAAATATAAATAGGTACCCAATGTTCCATTTGAACATTATTCCACAACCTCTTGACAAAGAAATGCCATTAATAACTTGAATATTTGAAACTTCATATGCAACGCTACTGCCTTGACGATTTGAAGGGTAAAATGTTCTATAATTATTATATTTTTACGAAATTTTAGAATTTATTTTTTGAAGTGAAATTCTTAGGCGGTACTGCCTCGACGATTTGAAGGGTAAAATGTTCTATAATTATTATATATTTACGAAATTTCAGAATTTATTTTTTAAAGTGAAATTTCTTGCGCCACTGCCTCGACGATTTGAAGGGTAAATGTTCTATAATTATTATATTTTTACGAAATTTCAGAATTTATTTTTTGAAGTGAAATTCTTAGGGGGTACTGCCTCGACGATTTGAAGGGTGAAATGCTGGCTCGGTGAAGGGGGGTGAAGGGGGGTAAAATTTTGAACGACTAAAATGAACAAAATAAATATTAGTAGAAAAAACATTTTAGAGACAAGCTTTTATTTAAATGCATTAAAAAGGAAAAAATAATTTTTAATAACGTAGGTTCATAAATTATTTTAAAAGCGTTGGTCGTGACTTTAATAAACTATCATAGAGTTCACGACCCACGCTTTTATAATTATGAACCTAATTTATTGAAAATTATTTTTTCCTTTTTAGTGCATTTAAATAAAAGCTTGTCTCTAAAAAGTTTTTTTTTACTAATATTTATTTTTAATGATTCAACATTAAATGAACATTTACAATTTTTAAAAATATATATCGGCGCTCACGTCACAAAATGCTGTTTCAGAAAATAAACCTACTGCATGACGAGCTACGGTATCTAAGCTACGAGAAAACGGACATAAATGTGGAAAGCGGTTACGCTTGTCCTTAAGAGTTAACCTTTATTCCAGTTGAATAACGAAGGACACCCGTCTTGTATTGTTACAAGGAAGAGGATATTTTAATCAAGATAAAGCATTTGTATAGTAGCGAACGCACGTATAAACGCTACCGCAGGACGAATCTTTTGAGCGACGACTGTCAGGGGCTGCCGCGATCAGTTTCACTACGAAAATATATTATGATTTATTGGCAGAGGTACAGATTTAAAATAAAATATTAGTAAAAAAAAACTTTTTAGAGTCAAGCTTCGAGCGAACGAGCGAAGCGAGTGAGTAATGTAATTATAATATTCAAGCTAACGAGCAAAGCGAGTGAGTAGTGTATTAATAAAATTCGAGCGAACGAGCGTAGCGAGTGAGAAAGCGAATAAGCGAAGCGAGTGAGTAATGTAATTATAACATTCAAGCGAACGAGCGAAGCGAGTGAGTAGTGTATTGCACTCAAGAAATTCCTAGCCCCCGGGCGAAGCCGGACCGGGTCTCTAGTTTCTTTATAATTTTCCTCTAAAATATACAGGCGAGTCAATATTTGCAGATGCTTAATTTTACATGTTAATTTGCTATACGTCACAAATATTACGCAACACAGTTGTCGAGCGTCTATAAACTTCAATCTCTCTGACATCTTGCGTGCGATATGCGTCGTTGGATCAGTTAATTCACGGTCCGCCACTGAATATGTCGGGGGTTCACAGCGTTTGAATAATATATGAAGATTCGTATTTGCGGTGAATTATTTTTGACGCACGGTTTGTCACTGTCTCGCATTTAACTTATTACCACTCCTGCACCCCCGCCGCGATAGTGGAAAGGTTAAGGTTAGAATCCTAACTGTGGTTGTCAAAATGATTTTTTCCGATATTTGCAGGAATCAATTATGTAATTGGCTGCTCTTCCAATAAAAATTTGCAATTGCAAAACAGCCGTATAAATCTATTTATTATATTTTAATCTGTGTTTGAACTATTTGAAACTTCCATACTTCAAACACGGATTAATTTAAAATACAGTGCATTTTTTTTATTTATGCCTCACAGGGACTTACATGTTAATGAACTGATTATAAATCATTTAAATATTTTGTCTTTTTTTAATCTTTTGAGAACGAATAGTTGAAATTTTTACAGTTTCTTTAATTAATAAATTATAATTTAAAAAAACTAAAAAACACGCTTTAATGAACTAAAAAGTAAAAAATAATTAATTTTATTGTAAAAAAGCGTGGGGTGCTTTGTATCATATTTTCATACTACCCCACGCTTTTTTACAATAAAATTAATTATTTTTTACTTTTTAGTTCATTAAAGCGTGTTTTTTAGTTTTTTTAAATTATTGTATTGTCATCGGTCCTTGATAAGTGTGCAAAGTTTCAGTTCAATCTGAAGTTTTTTGCTTTTTTTTCAGTCCTGGAGATCCTGGTCAGGATAATGGGACAAACTTATTGAATTATTGTATTGTCGTCGGTCCTTGATAAGTCGACAAAGTTTAAACTAAATCTGACCGTTCAAACTTGGTCAAAATCAAGTTCAAAGAAGTCGGTTACAAACTGACAACAAGCAAGCAAGCACGCAAACATACAGGTGAAGCTAATATAAGCGTGTTAAAAATTTGGTTGTAAAATTAAATTGTTTTTTCAGAATCCAAAACAACTATTCAATCATGTTAAATATATTTAAAGTCATGATTTATACAAAAATTACAATGTTAAAAATGTAAAAAACACATTCATATATTATATTAATTTAAAAATTTTCTCGTCTAAAAATCCTCGTTAAAGTATAACAAAATAAGCTGGTGTTGTCCTGATTCGGGTCTATAAGCCGTCGTTGATTGGAATTGCTTCCTAACGTTTCGCTAGCACGAGTGGCGAGCTTCTAGAGGTTCTTCCATCTCCGATGCTGGATGTACATTCTACATCCAGCATCGGAGATGGAAGGACCTCTGAAGAAGCTCGCCACTCGTGCTAGCGAAACGTTAGGAAGCAATTCCAACCAGCGACGGCCTATAGACCCGAATCAGGACAACACCAGCTCATCAACTGGCCGCAAAAGCCTCAATCAATCTGTATAACAAAATATTTTAAAAAACACGTATCTCAATACTGTAAATCAAAAATATCTTCTTTCTTTGCTTCGAAATCTCCTTCATTTCCTTTTAATCTTTCAACTCATCTATATATTTCTTTGCTTCGCAGGCTGATCTTCCAAATCTTCCGATACGCGTGCCTTTTCCGCAGCTTCCTTCACGCTTTCCGCAGCTTTCTTTGCTTTATGAGTTGCCAACGTATCGACAGCTTCTTCAGTCATGCTATTCCGGAACTCGCGATCATTCAACATTCGGAAAAGTTCGTCATTAGTCAGACCTAACAGCATTCCGGTAATTTTTCCGGCGATATAGGGATACCGAGCGTGAACAAGCAGATAAAGTTTATTCCCAAGCAAATCTTTTTGTTCAGATGGAGAAGCTGCATCCAGTGTCGATTGAGACAACGGTTCTTGATTCATTTCCACTTTAATTTCAGTAATTATTGATTGGAGTAATTTCCTATTGTTCAACATCGAAACCAGTTTTGAATTACTGTAAGACATCGTTATATCGTCGATAATTTTGGTTGTCATATTGGGACACATACGATTAACAAGTGTAAAAATACACGCTCCGACCATCTCGTTTCGATTTCGAGTTGAAGCTCTATCGAGGACATCCAAAGTCAATGGTTTTATACCCAATTGATAGTTAATAATCGCGCTTTGGGCGTGAATCATTGCCGTTAGTTCGTCCTTACGAATCAGCAATAAATCTACCAATTCCGATTGATCCAATTTCAACCGGATGTTATCAAAAATGCCATGCGCAAGATCAGGATAATATTGACTTATATGACTCAACATCAATTCTTGGATCAACTGGTTATGATCCTCGGGTGGTCCGTCGGTTAAGGCAGTCAATAAACACAATCGATTTGGATGACAATGCATTAGCTGATTAAGTTCTCGGACGGTCGATTCGAGATATTTAGCATCGTTCAACATCTTGAACAGTTCAGAATTGAAAAATCTTCCCAGGAGCATTGCGGTAATCTTAACGGCGGAACTCGGAGTGATCTTGAAAATGCGCGGATATAAGCGCGTCAATAAGATTATGCTTTGTAACGGAAGTGGAAATTTTGCCACCTCAGTCCTGATTAACGGCGCAGTTATGTCATGATGAAATGTTTCAATGTAACGGACTTGTTCGCGATTGTCGATAATGTCGGTAACTGCGATTCCGCACCGGACGAAATATGGATTGCCGTTAATATTGTAGTTGTACACAATCTCCATTTTATTGTTGATCTGACGGTTGATGATAGAGCTCTATGAAATTAACAATCATAATTTTAGCAAATGGTTCATTTTGGTTCGATTTTCTTTTACTGACAGACACTAAATTTTAATTTTAAGCACGTATTTTTTTACGATGTAGTATAGATAGATAGATAGATAAATTTTTATTTGCATGGCCATCACGTGGATACAAAGATTATATAAAAAACATTATGTATAAAAACATTATGATAAACATTACATTATGACAAATTAAAATAAGTTAATTGATAAAACAAAGTATAGTAAAATTCAGCTACAATTCATGATTATAAGGACATTTGTCCAAAATATACTTCTTGAGCTCTTTTTGGAAGTTTTTTGTTCCTACTATGGATTTATACTGTTAGAGTTATATAACGCAGTCCTTTCAAGAAATCAAAATAGACTTTTATTTTTAACGTTTAGATCGATACGATTAATTAAAAAAATGTTTTATCAAATGTGAACAAGTCTTATTAATGACTTAATTGTTAATTAAGCAATAAAATTCATATAATCTTAGTTATGCTGAGGTACTACTAAAAAAATGTCTGCTATATGAAGTCAGTAATATACAGCGTGTCCACGAAAGTTCTTTACAAATGGAATTTTTTTTATTAATTATTGGAGCAAAAATTTTTTTCTGTGGAAAAGTTCTGCTTCGTCCAAAACCTCTAAAACACCATAGAAAATTTTTTTCGGCCTAAAGTTATACGAGGGAAATCAAAAAGTTTTATTTTACTAAAAATGAAAATTATCTGTGATATTCAAGATTTTCGCAAAATTAGTTACATAATCAAATTTAATTCAAAATTATAACATAACTTAACTTCTAAGTAATTATTTATTCAGAATTATAAATCAGAATTCAACATGTCCTCCATCTCTCTTCATACAAAGAACAGTATAACTTTAGGCCGAAAAAAATTTTCTTTGGTGTTTTAGTGGTTTTGGACGAATCAGAACTTTTCCAAAGAAAAAAATTTTTGCTCCAATAATTAATAAAAAAAAATTCCATTTGTAAAGAACTTTCGTATAGGTAAAAAATATAAATGAAATAAAAGAATTCAAATTCATGATACAAAAAAATAACAAAATGTAAATTTACCTTTAATCGGTGAGTAACGACAGATATCAACGAGAATACTGATTTTTAATAGAGAATTTTTACGCTGCGTTAAAAATTCAAAATTACGTAAACCGAACAAAAATGTCCGAATTAGATAATAGTTTTACGAAATGTTGATCAATGTTTAATTCCCTGTATCTGACAAAAAATAGGATTTGATATATGGGACATATTTATTAATTTATTTATTGTAGATTATAGACGCTCGACAAATAAGGTCATTAGCGTCTAATTAGGTACATCAATTTAAATTAAAACATCACAAAACATCCATGAGCGGGAGATGGGAGGTGGTATTCGAACCCAAGACAGTTTGATCCACTGTCCTCTATACTTACTAACTAGATAGCTGATCATATTATGGAAAAAAAATAAAAAACCCATAGACTATAGAAATAGGCGGTCCTAATTTGAGCGCGAAATTTAAAGTGGAGTCGATTGGCGTTCAAAAATGTATGGGGTTTAACGGAATATTCATTACTATTCTCTTAAAACACATTTCTTACCAAAACAATGGCTGTTTCATAAAAATAATTAATAAATCCCGTCATTATTGGCTACAAAACTTTATTATTTCGTGTGAAATAATTTTTTGTTTGAAACTAAAAATTTATGAAAAATGAACATCCTAACTTGATTCAGCCAGTAACGTTTATTCTAACCTAACTTAACCTCGTTGACGTTTGTAGAGGTATAATTTAAGCAATTATAATTAGAAATTGAGTTTGTTCTTTCCATTTGGAGTTGAAAAAGTGTTCTGAAGTCGTTTGAGCTACGCTAGATCAAGGGAGGGTAAGCTAAAAGGATAAAAAAAATGTTTTCATCAATTAGGTATTGGATATCTAGGTATTATTTTAGCTTTTTCCTCAGTCGGAATTTTAAACTTTTTGCACTCATAATTTTCATTATAACTGCAGTCAAGTACTTGACACCATCCCATAACAAATTGCTTTAATTATTAACGACTACGTGTTTTAATAAACGAGGTTATGTCAGTAGAATGAATGAAATTTGACAGTTGTGTTGTGTCAATGGGTGAACGTACGTTTAACGCAGATTCTAGTTAGAAGGAGACAGTTGCGACTCTGCCACGCCTTCCTTTCCTAATCTATTGAATTTGATGTGGTAGTCAGCGCCACATAATATTCGACCAAGAACTAAAATGAATTTTATTTAATTTTAGCACTGATCTCCATGGCAATAAGGTACATTTTAAATACTGGCCCGATATTGTGTGGCGCTGATTCTCCGTTCAAAGAACAAAATTTGGACAATGGCGAACTACAGGATCAGCGATCCAACTAGTAAGTATAGCGATCAGTGGTTTAATCCAAATGTTAACCGTTACACCAAGCGATCCTCTATGACATCCCTATATTATTAAACGAGCAAATCTTGTATATATGTACCTATGTACCTACATAAATATTTTCTCGAAAACGGCTCTAACGATTTGGATGAAATTTACTGAAAAGGGGTTTTGGGGGGCAAAAAATCGATCTAGCTAGGTCTCATCCCTGGAAAAATTCGTTTTCTTATCGATTTTATCATTTTAAAAAACAGTTTTTTTAACGTTATAAAACAGTGTCGTATGGTGAGTAGGCTTTGGAAAAAACAAACTATTTTCATTATTTATGTCAAATTACTCTGACAGTCAATCTTTAACTTATTAAAATAATCAGTAATTATTTGAAAATATGTAGGTACATACGTTATGTAGTATGACGTATACTGACGTATAATAATATTATCTACTTATAGGTATGTAATTTTGTTCTTAAAAACGACTAACGATTTTGATGAAATGGGAACTTTAAGTACTATTTTTTTTAACTTATCCGAGCAAAGCTCGGTCATCCAGATATTAATCAATGAAAGGGGTAATAAATAAAAAATACGAATTGCAATTAGGCGGAATTATCTCTGCAAGATGTTTTTTTTTTAATTATAAATTCTGAAAAAAACATACAAGTAGCCACGTTTAGAGATCTAGCCTTTGGCGAAGTTCAAATTTTGTAATCCAGACGTCGCATCGTAGCGAATTGAAAACAAAGGAACGAAAGTAAAGCAAAGAAACACACCAAGCAGACAAAACACAAAACTCGCCAGCTACTTGCTGGATGGCGCGCAGCACAACGAACTAGCACAGTTCCGAATCAACTGAAGAGTTAGGGATGTGTCGAGGTTAAAAGAAATATCAGTTCTCACTCAATGAGAAAACATTTTTCCGAATACATAATATTATACTTTTTAAAAATTAAAGAAAACAAAAAAAATATTTGTGTCCCCCCACCCAAAGTTTTTTGGTGTACTGACTCGATGAACTGTCACGGAAGTGACGTTTATCGCAGACAGCTGGTGCACAAATTGTGAGAGCTGACCAAGAACGCTAGAATATTATAACGTAAATTAAAATTAAAATCTCTAGACACGACAACCCTATCGGTTCTATAGTCTATTCATTCCCAAGATAGAGTAATTTGAAAAAATATATTCCAACAGTGTCACTTATACCTACAGCTTACAACAAAATAAATAGGTAAATACGGTCCAGTACATGCGTCTGTGAACTCTATTATAGTTTATTAGTCACGACCCACGCTTTTATAATTATGAACCTAAATTATTAAAAATTATTTTTTTCCTTTTTAGTGCATTTAAATAAAAGCTTGTCTCTAGAAAGTTTTTTTTACTAATATTTATTTTGTTCATTTTAGTCTTTCAAAATTTTACCCCCTTTTGACACTCGTAGGGGTTGAATTTCGAAAAATCCTTTCTGAGTGGATGCTTACGTCAGAAAAGGAACCAACTGTCCAAATTTCAAGTTTCTAGCTTCCGCGATTTGGCCTGGGGGTTGATTAGTCAAAAAAAACCCTACATCCTCTTTTGAACCCCTTAGAGGCTGAATTTATTTCTAAAAACGATTTATTCATGTATTGTCATCGGGAATACATATGTGTACAAAATTTCAAATCGATCGGATACGTGGAAGTTGTTCAAAATTGCCTTGCAAGATTTGATCTAAACAAACACACATTGCAAATTAAAAAAGGGTGTGGGTCTCGGGACCCCCGACAGATGTGAAACATCAAAGAAAACGTTATTGAACTCGGTGGTATTCTCTATGTAGTAGTATATATTTTTTCAAAAGCAGCAACTGCTGACGTAATCCTATATACTGCACTGTAACACACGCGGTTGCCCGAGCGCGCGGAAGCCGAGAGAGAAAGAGTGCCGCAATGGTGGGGAGAACAGCAACGAAGGAGCGGACCAAACATTTCGTTGCAAATTTCCCCTCACGCGGCTGTTCACAGCCCGACATCAAAAACCCTATATCCTCGTTTGAACCTCTTAGGGGTTGAATTTAATTCTAAAAACGATTTATTCATGTATTGTCATCGGGAATACATATGTGTACAAAATTTCAAATCGATCGGATACGTGGAAGTCGATCAAAATTGACTTGCAAGATTTAACAAACAAACACACAAACTAACATACATTTCAAATTAAATAAGAGCTTGTAAAAATGCCAACACATCCCTGGACGCGCGTCCGACCGGGCATGTCTGTAGCGTTCATGTCTTGCCTTCTCTGCTTCTGCCCAGCCTACAACGTTGACACATACTACCAGTATAGTGTGTACTATAGGCTGTAACTACGTTCTGCTACATGACGCGAGCCATACACTGCTACACGTTACGAGCACTGTACACACCGCGACAGCAGACACTAGACCGGGTCGATAACACCACAACATGGTTCACACGATGAAGGACGAGCAGAACTTCAACGTATTCTTTGTGAAAACAGTCGAGAAATATCCGCTCCTCTATGACAACACCATCGACGACTATTACAATCCGGGACAACAGGAAGAAGCTTGGGAACAAATCGCGCAAATTGTCAACGAAACCGGTGAGTTATTTGTCGTTTTAGTGTGACGGCGGCCATGTTTGTTACAGTGTGTGTGTGACCCGTTCTCGGTCAGTCAGCCATGTTTGTTTATTTGTGCGTAAACTGAAAGGCGCGAAAATTCTCAGGGGGGCGCAGAACGATCTCAAGTTCACTCTTGTGTGTGTGTGTTTTAAAGACCACCAACAGATAAGGTTATTTGGGTCTAGCACCAATTCATATTTTCAAATCATTATTTTTTTTTAATAATAAATTGAAAATTCAATTGACACTTTTACCAGCTCTCGGGCTAGAACCCGGGAACTGGGGACTTGGAATAGAGAAACTCTTGTGTGTGTGCTTTAAAGACCAGCAACAGCTAAGGTTATTTGGGTCTAGCACCAATTCATATTTTCAATTCATTATTTTTTTTTTAATAATAAATTGAAAATCCAATTGACACTTTTACCAGCTCTCGGGCTAGAACCCGGGAACTGGGGACTTGGAATAGAGAAACTCTTGTGTGTGTGCTTTAAAGACCAGCAACAGCTAAGGTTATTTGGGTCTAGCACCAATTCATATTTTCAATTCATTATTTTTTTTTTAATAATAAATTGAAAATCCAATTGACACTTTTACCAGCTCTCGGGCTAGAACTCGGGAACTTGTAATAGAGGAACGCCATGTAAACAACAGCATTGCTAAACGCTCGGCCATTCTCAAGCCCACAAATTCACTCTTCCCAATTAAAAGTTGTTTTTATTTTTGAAATCAATAGATACAATAGTAACGGGACATCTGTCTGTAATTTCTTTTTTTTTTTCTTGCGTTTTTAAGGTTCCGTACATCAAATGGAAAATCGGAATTCTTATAATCCGTTTGTATGTCTGTCACTGTCAAATTTCTCTGGACTAAATAAAGGTATCAAGCTGAAATTTGGTATGGTTATAAAGCTTGCTAACCCGCATATATCCCAATAACCAAAAAACATATTTTCCCGTCTATTTAAGGAGGGGGCAGCTTTGACACAAAAAAAAAAGTCAAGAGGTGTCATGGGACACCCGACAGAAGTTATGCTTTTTACGCATTGTATATAAAACCGAATTTATCAAAGCTATAAACAATACAATTGAAAAGTTATTATTTGATCGCTATTTTGAAATCTGATGCAATTTTATTTTTTTGTGTCCTATAAAACTCTTAAATATCAATTTTCAAAAAGATCGGATAATTTTTACAAAAGTACATATGGCCGCCATTTAGAAATCTGACGCCATTTTATTTTTTTTGTGTCCTATAAAACTCTCAGATATTAATTTTCCAAAGGATTGGACAGTAGATATACTTTTAACTTGAGCATGTCGGTGACGTGACGCGAAACCATATAAGTTTTTCCCCTCCAAGAAATCGTCTAACGCGCCTATAGAAGCATAGCTTCAAAAATATATCTTCATGTGGAATATCATTTGAAAGGACTTTTCTTAAGGATCTCAAACTTTTTTATCAGAATTTTATGTTAAGTAGTTCACGAGATATTTCTGAAAACGCATGTCTAAAACTGATTTCAACTTTCCTCTATTTCCAAAACTGGTACAGTTAAAATTTCGAAAAAAACTAGTTGGGTTAGAAGTAAGTATATAGTTTGACCAACGAAAAAACGCCAGTCAAGAGAGAGATTGTAGATTGAGCGTCTATATTCTATAATCTACTTTCTCTTTCTCTCTAGACCGACGTTCTTTCTTTGGTCAAACAATACGTAAATATACTTTACAGCAAAACTAATTATATATATTGATATTTATTTCTTGCATATTAATATTGTCAAATATTTGTTATCATGGAATAAATCATATTTATTTATTTATTATTTATTGTTTTCAGTTCCGAACTGTAAAGAAAAATGGAAAAATATCCGCGGCTGCTGGTGCCGCCATCTGCGCCAGAGAAAAACACCAACAAGTGTGCTGTCACGCGAAAAGAAGAACTATTACCTGTCCAATTTTCTCAGCTTCTTGACACCGTTCATCAAATTAAGAGGGTAACGTCTGTTCCGCAAGTTAGTTAATTAACAAAATGTCGTCCTTTTAAAAACTGTCATATCTGACATGGTGACATAATTAATTATTCATTTAAACCAGGTGTATCAAACTCGTTTGAGTCGTGGGTCATTTTCCATATCAGAGTAATTCATGCCGGTCGCATAGACCTTCCTATTGCTGAGATCCTGATTCCTGATACTATATTTTCTATATTAATATTGTTAAAATTTCAAACAAATCATAGCTGAAACTAATAATTTCAGGCCGTCGGAAAGGATGCCACGTTTCGGTTTACGAATCTCGTCAAAATACGTCGAGGAAAGCAACAGCAATCCGATGTTCGACGATGAGGACGACAACGGAACATTTAACGATAACGACGAACTCGACAATTTCAATAGCGCTAACGACACGTACGATAACGACAGTGACGAGAACGATAACAAACCGTTACAGGCGTTAATCGACGACAAAATCAAATCCGACGAATCGAAAATAGTCCTAACCAAACGAAAATCGACTTCGGGCGATTCTTCAACTGTCTGGACGACGAAGAAGAAGAAAAAGGACAAGGAATCGTCGTCGTCGAGCTGGTCGTCGATAAAGAGGAAAACTGTACCGGTGCCGGTACAGGAAACGTCTTCGGAATCGTGGAATAACGACGTCCAGCCAACGACCGAACCGAAAACGGCGCCGGTAAAAAAGCATTCGGTTTTAGAAGAGGAGGACAGTGATTTGAACTTTTTAAAGAGTCTGCTACCAGACATTGTGCAGATGACGCCGAAACAAAAACATCAGTTCAAACTGAAAACATTACAGACTATAGACTCGATTTTGTACGATAATCCTAGTGAGAGTGGTAAATGATTTTTTTTTTGTGATTATGAAATTACCTACGAAAAGTGTTATTAAAAGCTCACACAGGCCAACGCAGGTCAACGAGAGCGATAGCTGCGGGATCAAATTATATGGCGCGATATGTTAGCGGGATATCGCTGGAGACGCTAATGACCTCTGTTGTCGAGCGTTTATAATCCACAATTCAATTCGATATCGCTTGAGTGTAAACCCGCCATATAATTTGATCTTGCACCGCGTTATCGCTCCCGTTCCCGCTGTCCTGCGTTGCCTTAAATGTGTATTTTTGAATGTTGTCTAAATGAAATGTCTGTAGATTATGTACATATTTAAAAAAATAAATAATAATTACGAATTGACTTTCTGTCTTCTGGCGTCTGTTATAACATAATGTCGAGAAACGGACGTTAAACACATTATTATTATTGTGAAGGAAGAATTCCTTAAGAATTTTGCATCCACAAGCACCCAAAACTTCAGATTCGTCACCGTCACACAAGGGAGACTTGCGGAGCAAGGTGAAACTATAACCACGTCTCAAACCATGAAATGGGCGATTACAGTGAGTTTGGGTCGTGCGCACGAAGTACACGGAGCGATCCAATAAGCACAGCCTTTTGCATGCGGCAGACTAGTGCCATTGCGCTGAAATGCCGGAATAGCTTTTATATTTGCCAACAGTGACGGTTTGGCTCCTCCAAGAACACCAATTACAAGAACAATTAATTTAACAGAATACTCTGGGTACTGCTTCCTCAGCTCAAAAAGGATGTCTTGATATTTTGTCCGCTTATTATTATTATTATTTTGCGTGTAATGTCATTCAATACGCTGTATTCGGTCAAATATTCTGTCAAACATCTGTCAAAATTGGTTTTCCATTTATACCACAAAATTATAAATTTTACTTTGACAGTTAATTAACACCGGTTTCAGAGCACATACTTAAAATCATTGAATTAAACTTTCTCTGTCAGCATTCTAGAAATAGCGCAAAATAAAAATGGTGACACGGTTAGAATTAAATCGCGCAGGGGATTAAACACAAAAAAGGTATTATGATAATTAAACGAGAGGATTATAAATTGTCACCATATAAACTTTTTAAATATAGCTGTGGTCACACGCCATAACGGCTTATGTCGAAATTTTTTTGCATTTTTAGGGTATGGAAAAATGGAACCTTTGTCCGTCCGTCCGTTTGTCACAGTCTCAACCTGAAATTTGGCATAGTTATAAAGCTTCCTGCCCGCATATACAGTGTGTCCACAGACTCATCCTCAACATGGGGATCTCCGTTGTTATGGGAGGTAGAGATTTGGTTAAATGAGACAAAATGTGCAGAATCTCCAGTACTACTACCCTGCGTAGTCAAACTTTCCATATTTTGCTTGGTTCGTGACTGACAGTTGAAAAACGAGATTTACCCATTTTCGTTTTTTGTTTATAACTCGCTTATTAAGTAAGTTAGAAAAAAAATATTTTCACTTTCTTAAGGCCCTTTTTTATGGAGATTTCAAATCTCTTTTCACATTTTTATTTACTTTTATAGTTTCTGAGATACGTGTATTAACTTTGTTTTTTTAAATACACGTCAAAGATGGCCATGACACCATTCGAAAGAGATTTTTTTTCTCTTTAATTTGATATGAGGGTTGATGGATTTATTTTCAAAAATAACAGAGTTATACGTAAAACACTGATTTTTAATAGTAGGCTATGCTAAATTAATTGATAAAACAACAGAAGGCTTAGCAAACAGTTGAAATTCGCGTTGGCTTAGTAAACGGCTGTTTTGTTTTAGCTGTCAAAGTGTAGTTTGTTGCTAATTTGCCAGTTTACTAAGTGATTTATTAAATTTACTTTTGTTATCATGGAACCATTTTGTAACAATGAAAAATAAGCGATTTTCAACAATTGATCGTAAAACAGTAGGTTTGTCTTCTTCACTTATTCGCGTTGACTTAGTAAACGGCTTTTTAAATGATCCATAGTTTATTAAATTTACTCGTAAGTTTCTGTAAATAGACGAATGAGGTTGTCTTCGTTCTGGATACTGATCGAAGTACATTTCTGCAGCTCTGGTCGAATTTTTGTGACATAGAATGTAACAAGATAACATATCAAATTTTTCATTGTTACAAAATGGTTCCATGATAACAAAAGTAAATTTAATAAATCACTTAGTAAACTGACAAATTAGCAACAAACTACACTTTGACAGCTAAAATAAAACAGCCGTTTACTAAGTCAACGCGAATTTCAACTGTTTGCTAAGCCTTCTGTTGTTTTATCAATTAATTTAGCATAGCCTACTATTAAAAATCAGTGTTTTACGTATAACTCTGTTATTTTTGAAAATAAATCCATCAACCCTCATATCAAATTAAAGAGAAAAAAAATCTCTTTCGAATGGTGTCATGGCCATCTTTGACGTGTATTTAAAAAAACAAAGTTTATACACGTATCTCAGAAACTATAAAAGTAAATAAAAATGTGAAAAGAGATTTAAAATCTTCATAAAAAAGGGCCTTAAGAAAGTGAAAATATTTTTTTTCTAACTTACTTAATAAGCGAGTTATAAACAAAAAACGAAAATGAGTAAATCTCGTTTTTCAACTGTCAGTCGCGAACCAAGCAAAATATGGAAAGTTTGACTATGCAGGGTAGTAGTACTGGAAATTCTGCACATTTTGTCTCATTTAACCAAATCTCTATCTCCCATAACAACGGAGATCCCCATGTTGAGGATGAGTCTGTGGACACACTGTATTCCGATAGTCAGAACCTAAAAAAATTTTCCCGTAAATTTTGACACAAAAAAGTCGTTAATTGCTTTCAGCCACGTGGGGTATTATTTGAAAAAACTTTTCTTAAGGATGTCAACGCTATTTTTTTTTCTTCAAAATTTTACATTAGGTAGTTTTCGAGATGAAATTTCATCAAAATCGATTGTGACAAACGGACGGACGGACGTTATGAAATTATAAATGTTCCTAGTGGTTACAAAGAATTCTACAACTAGATGATATAACCTCAGTGGCGGCTCCAGGGGGGAGCGGGAGACATGCCCCTCAAAAACAGTTAGGGATTTCAATCCGAGAAGATTTTCTCACCTTGATTGCTACGAGTCAATGAGCCATTTTCCTGAGAGTACTTCTTTCAATTATCCACAAGAGGCAGCACTTGTGTTAGGTACAAACATTATTTATTACCCATTAGTGTCGTGTCATTTTAGTGGTGTAACTTAATTATTAAATTATTATTCCAAGTCTTCATGGTTTCCGGGCTAGTAGGCCGTGGTTCGGTGGTATTTCTCTTGGCGGCTCACAGGTCAGTGACTGACCTGTGAGCCGCCAAGGAGGACACTTCGACCGCTGCCACATCGCCTTTGAGAATCTCTACCGCAGTTGTAGACGAAACGTCAGGTAGAAATATCACCGGACCACGGCCTACAACCCCGGAAACCATGAAGACTTGGAACAATGCCGGCCGTGAAAGTTTGCACACCTGGATAAATTATTATTATCATTAAATTAATTAAATAATTAAGTTATACCTCTAAAATGACAGGACACTAATGGTGAATAAATAATGTTTGTACCTACCACAAGTGCTGCCTCTCGTGGATAATTGAAAGAACTACTCTCAGGAAAATGGCTCATTCGATGTGAAGACGTTGAAGGAGAAGAACGACGCCTGACGTATGTAAGAAATATTCTTTGGAGCTAAAGAAAAAAATGTGTGCCCCCCCCCCCCCAAGAAATCCTGGAACCGCCAGTGCATAACCCACTTGGCCTTCCGAACACCATTAACATTCACACCGCTATCTAGATAAAGGCGAAATAGTTTTGTTCTATATGAATGGCGCACATAAAGAATTCGTCAAATGACTCGCATAGCCGAGGGCGGTGGGTCATCATCTGTGAAGCGCGAATAGTAAAGCGGGATTCAGGTATTCAAAGCACGTCGTCCGACTCGTAAGCCGTTGCCGCAACGATGTCTCGAATATTCATCTCGAGACATATTACACGAACGGGGGGAATTTACTAGACCATCGAGAAAAATAATTGCCGTCACAAATCCTACAAGCAAATTTTTTATTTAGTTATATACGTGTGAAAGATTACGCAATTTTTAAATAGTTGTAAGTTTTTTCAGGAAACTTTTTTTTCAATTTTTTAACCGACTTCAAAAAAGGAGGTTTCTCAATTCGACCGTATATATTTTTTATGTTTTATGTGTGTTCGCGGATAACTTCGTCGTTTATGAACCGATTTTGAAATTTTTTTTTTATTTGAAAGGGTAAACTTTCAGATTGGTCCCATAGAAATTTCATCAAAATCGGTTCAGTAGTTCGGCTGATTTTAATAAAAGTAAGTAACGGCGTGTGATTCTTTAAGGTAAATGTTACTTTTTGACACTAAAAAGTAAAAAATAAAAAACTTTTTAACAAAAAAAAAAAAAACCTCCTTCAAAAAGGCACTAAAAAGAGGAAAATAATGAAATTTTGAGGTCTGTGCTAATTAAAATATGAAGTTGGTTAAAAAGTGTCCTACAGATCCTACAGGCAAATAAAAAACTTTTTAACGAAAAAAAAACCTCCTTCAAAAAGGCACTAAAAAGAGGAAAATAATGAAATTTTGAGGTCTGTGCCAATTAAAATATGAAGTTGGTTAAAAAGAAGATATTAATCACTATACTATACTTTTTAACCGACTTCATATTTTAATTGGCACAGACCTCAAAATTTCATTATTTTCCTCTTTTTAGTGCCTTTTTGAAGGAGGTTTTTTTTTCGTTAAAAAGTTTTTTATTTGCCTGTAGGATCTGTAGTGTGATTTTCGGTTCATTTGACGTTTGCTCGAACCCTTGAGTTTTAAGTTACACATCATTTACCCCCCTATATACCGCCGGGCAAGACGTAGTTCTATACGTCAAAAATTAAAATTTGAATTGGTTCTATGCCCAAGTAACCGTAGCTATTGATGGCCTTGAAAAAATGAATCAGTAAACAATACAATATTGTCAATCAATCGTTGCCAACTTATCAGTTCCGAAACAGACACGATCAATTTCCCTGCGTTTTGACGCTGTCAGAGCGTGCCGTGTTCAGCGTTCCCAATACGTTATCATCGCCGTGGGCAAACCTCCCTTTGTATATGTCCATGAATATAGTGTATTATATCTATTGATTCGCGGAAAAACTGTCTATGTCAATTTTTCGATAATAATTTCTTTTTACATTTTCAGACACTTTTTTTATGCAAAAAATTGTGTAAACAGATAAAAATTATAAGGGACAATTCCGCCATCTTCCTGAACAAAACGGCGTCGAAATTATTCACATTGGTTAATCCTTCGAGAAGATAAGGCTTAACAAAAAAAAATTGGCAGTCATGGGGACTGCCGACAGAAGTGAGAACTTAAAACTTTTAAATAACTGTTTTTTTTCAATTTTCAAATAAATTGTATAGTATTGAAAATTAAAGTTATTTTTATCTGGTTTATTTATTAGCCAACACATGCGATGGGCTACGCAAGTCCAGTACAAAATATAAATACAATTTAATTGAAATAAGAATTAACATACTTATATTATTTATACATAGGTGGAACATGAACTCTCAATCATGTTGCCATAAAAAATGTTTGCAATCGTATTTTGTCAAAAATGTGACATACGCCATTTTGCCGTAATACCACAGATGCGGTTAGTGTGTATCTTCTAGAATCGAGGGTGTCAAGATTTATGGATATGCGATTCATCGAAAATATGTTTTGCATTCTGCGAAACTGGAATATCTTCTCTGCAAAATACGTGCAACCGAAAATATGGATTATCTAAGCGGAAATCGTGACGTCATGATGTTGTATTTTTAGATCGAGTAATATTAGGTGCGTTTGGTATCAAGGTGTAGTGTAGTGTAGTGTAGATAATTTTTCACTGAAAAGTGTAAAAAGTTCACCAAAAGTGTAAACTAAATGTACACTTGTAACAAACAGGCTAGTGTACATTCTGAGTAGACTGTACATGCGCATTACAAAATAAATTAATGACAGATTGGCTGAGTTCATTATTTCTAGTTTTTACAGTTTTTTTTTTTGGTCGTAAAAATGAACTCACTGCCATATTTATCTTGTACCATTACATTTTGAAGCTCATTCATTTTTAAGAGACAAAAAATGTAAAAAATTGAGTACGAAAAAAGTATCAAATCTGTCAAAGCGATTGTCAATTCAGACATATATCACGTGACCTACACTACACTACGTGCACCTGCTCAAAAGTCAGGACAATAGTTGTTACACTTTTAGTCCCACACTGAAATAACAAACAGATCAGTTATTTTACACTTTTGTATAACAAACGTAATAGTGTTAAAAGTGCTTACACTTTTTACACTACACCTTGATACCAAACGCACCTAATATCATTATTATCAATATATCAGAAAGTTAAGACTTAAGGATGTTTTGGAATTACAATCGGAGACAAAAGAATATTGTAGAAAACAATAAAAAACAATTAATAATGATGATTTAAACATTTTGTTACACTCACAATATAATATATAATAAGAAAGAAAATACGGTTGTTTTATGAGTCAATATATTTATTATAAAAAAGGCGACGTTTCGACGACTATTTTGTCATCTTCTTCAGACCTTGAAATTAAACTAAATCAAAATCAAAAATACTTATGAATATATACATATGTCAATCACAATGAATATAGGTAGATATAAGATTTATTAATTATATACGTACTATAGATATAGGAAACCAGTATTGCCAACAACTATGTACAACATATAAATTCCCAATAATTTAATGTCAAAATTCAACTGTTCTTTAGTTTAGAAATTAAAGGAAGATATATTTTACATAATTTTTTTGTGTCATCCTTAATATTGATAGAACTTTTTTGTAGATTAATATGAACCATTTCTGAAAAAATCCTTCTATGCCAATTAGCTTCTTTGTCTAAAATGTCCACTTTATCAAAATCAAATTTATGTTTGAACTTATTCATATGATTGTATATAACCGATTATATTTTTTTTATAATAAATATATTGACTCATAAAACAACCGTATTTTCTTTCTTATTAATAATGATGATGTTACAATGAAATAAATATTACCTGAATTTACAATTAGGTACTATGCGATAAGAATATACAGAGTGGGCCAATGAAAATAGTCCGCGCAAGTTTTGGCCACTTAACATCAGTTTTGCGAAAAAAGCTCGCACACGTCAATTTTAGAATCAAGGGAGACATCTAAATCGATTAGTATTATTTACGTAACTTCAACCCTGAGAGCAGGGTGAATTGCACCCCAAAAATTTTAAATGAAAGGGGTGTCAAACGATGCGCAGTTCGAAAGGCCTCTCAATTCTTTTTACAACAGTCTTTTTGTTTGTCAAATCCGATCATTAATTGCGGAGAACTACAATTCCCAAACGGATGGACCGATTTCAATGCGGTTTTGTTTGTTTAAAAGCTGGTATTTGCGAGATGGTTCTTAGCCATGTTTGATTGAAATCGGTTCAGCCGTTTCCAAGATCTTCAGCTTTCATCACAGTTTGCATAGAAATCTCGGTCAATATTACAGCTAGAAACTTTGAGTTCGAGCTCAAATATTCACTTTTTGAATAGTTAGTTTAAAAAGTATGAAATAAAAATTAGGTATATTAAAAATTTAAAAAAACCCCGACGCAAAAAAGTGAGGAAATAATTAATATCTAATATATTTGGCCCGATGCACCGTCTATTTCTTCGTTTATATTAAATATTTATTTCATAAATGCGGTCTCCGACGCATTTATGAATTAAATATTTAATATAAACGAAGAAATAGACGGTGCATCGGGTCAGATATATTAGATATTAATTATTTTCTCACTTTTTAAAGCTTTGCTTTTTTGCGTCCGGATTTTTTTTCAAATTTAAATTTTTTTTAAACCTGTCACCGTCGGGACTCAAATTTATTATCAATTAATTGTGTTTTTAAAGACCACCAACAGCAAAGGTTATTTGAGCCTAGCACCAATTCATATTTTCAATTCATTATTTTTTTTTAATAATAAATTGAAAATCCAATTGACACTTTTAGAACCCGAGAACTGGGGACTTGTAATAGAGGAACCATAGCAACGCCATGTAAACAACAGCGCCGCTACACTCTCGGCTATTCTCAAGCCCAAATTTATTATCAATACTAAAAAAAAACTGTACCGGCACGACCTCTGTAATCTTTCGAGATTTTCGGACCTGATGTTTCAAAAAATTTTTATTAATTAGAAAATGCAAAAAAAACTAGCCAACGATGTTAAAAATGAAATGAAACACTTCTTTCTAAAAATAAAATACACTGATGACGCTATTCTGTATATAATTCGATGCAGTGCTGTTAAATTTTTGTCACTTTCTAACAAATATGGCAATGCAGAGGTTAAACTGAGACAAAAAATTTAACATTGATCGTACAGAATAGCGCTACAAAAGTTCGTTCAGTTCGCCAGTAGATATTTAAATTGTTAACACGTTTTCACCGCCATGTTTATCGTTTTTATCTCATAAAAATGGAAATAAAAATTAAAACCGAGTAATTGACACACATATTCAGCAAGTAATCTATTAATAATTAATAGGATCGGCAACCGGTTAGAGGCCAAGTGCAACTTCTGTAACTTTATACCATTCTCGCGGTATACAGAAAAGGGAAATATTATGTCATGAACGTTCATTATTAGAGGAACTTTAATTAATTAATTGTAGATTATAGACGCGTCGACAACTCAGGTCATTAGCGTCTTCAACACAACAAACAATCGATTTGTGTATTAGAATCCGCCAGCCGGCATACACAAACCGACTGGTGCGAGCTCGGGTCCCTGCGGGAGCGCTGATTCCCAAAGAACATTGGAATGCAATTGCGAGAACAACTACATTCCAATGTTCCCCCTGGGGGATTGGAAAATACAGATTGTACATTTTAGACGCTCGGCAGCTAAAGTCATAAGCGTCTTGAAGAATATACAATTCAACTACATTCCAATGTCCTCCCTGGGAGATATCAGAGGAACTAGACCAGTGTTTCTCAAAGTGGCCGGTCGTGCACCCTCTGGAGGCACTAGTATCCTGAGAAGCAATTGGAAATTGAAATTGTATTTTAAAGACCACCAACAGCTAAGGTTATTTGGGCCTAGCACCAATTCATATTTTCAATTCATTATTTTTTTTTTAATAATAAATTGAAAATCCAATTGACACTTTTACCAGCTCTCGGGCTAGAACTCGGGAACTGGGGACTTGTATTAGAGGAACCATAGCAACGCCATGTAAACAACAGCGCCGCTACACTCTCGGCTATTCTCAAGCCCTGAGAAGCAATTGGAAGGCATTGAATGAAAATAAGAAGGCGATGGAAGCATAAAGAAGAAGAAAATTTTGAAAAGCCGTTGGTACATGTTTCATCTGTTGTGAAAAACACGGTCAAATTCGTATAGACATAGAGGGCAGTATAGCCTAGTGGATAGCGTACTTGGTACCGCAGCCTCTAGACTAGACTGTCGTGGGTTCGAATTCCACCTGCACTCACGGATGTTTTGTGATGTTATTTAGTTTTAAGAAAGTTGTTATATAGTGTAGTTGAAAGACGCTAACGGCCTGAGATGTCGACGCGTCTATAATCTACAATAAATTAAATAATAGACATAACTTTAATTTTCAAATTAAATTCAAGTTCATTCTATAGCTATCTTTGTTCTGAGTAAACAACGCAACTATGTATTCCATAAATATTAAACATATAGCGTCAGCTGCGATCATTTGAAATAAATTTCACGAACTGATTCCCGTGCGGTGTCAGAGACATAGAGCATCGGTATAATCTAATTAAAAGAGAGAAAAAAAACTTGATAATACTGAGATAACTCTATATTAAATGTTTAGTAATAATAATGAAACTAGTGTATTTAAAATACTGGTTCACATAGTTATTTTCCACTAAACACTTTCTATATAATATAAAAATAAGAACGGAAATTACAAACGCTACGAAGTTGATACGCAAACGTTTCATTTAACTTTCCGAAGATTAAAACGATTCCGGATTTTAAAATAGACATTTTAAGTACATTGTTTTGGGCGATGAAAGGTTTATTAAGCCTATAGACAGAACCGCGGTGCCACATTTTTCACAGCGGTAATCCCGGAGCTTTATTATTTATTTATTAATTTAATATTTTGCATGACATTCCTTTAATTTCTTATTAAATCATTCATAGGTTATTTTATAGTGGCCATGAGCCAAAGATAATAAGTAATTGTATTCAGAAAAAAATCAATTAATGAACTCATAAGAGCATAACATTAATTTTACAATCCAGACGAAATATTCCAACCAAGCATGATATTATAATAACAGACGTTCAGCAAATCCACACCGAATTAGTTACAATTTATATATCTATGAAGAATTGATTACCTCAATAATTCCAGACAAAGGTCGAGATGGTTCTTTGGTCTATGCTCGATAAACGTCTGTATTCATTGAGTAATTTAAATATATAAAAATCAATGCCACTTTTCGTTGTAATTTTATAACTCAAGAACGGGCTCACCTATCCAAACCAAATGTTTAGGCTTTGTTCGGACTATTTAGTAGATGGTTTATGTGAAGTTTGCACAAAATCGGTCGAGCGGTTCTTCATTTATCACATTTTTTGTAACAAATGAATTCAATAAATGGCGGATCATTTTGTTAATGGGGATTTTGCTGTCAAATTGAAACTTTTTTCAGTGTTGACAGTACAAGCATGTTGTTATGTCATTCATGCGGTCATTTCATTTTGGACGTGCTTCGATTAAAGCAAATTGTCAGCGATAATTATTGCTTTGTGTTTATATTTTTAAACATATTGTTGAGTGCATTCATACAAACGGTGAGTCTTGAATTGTTCAAATGTACTATGTATATGTGTTTTAAAATAGCTAGCAATTAATAAAATATTTTTTTGTTTGAATAAATGAATTTGATGTTCCAATTAAATTTTTTTATTATTTCACTTTATATACGTAGCGAAGCACGTACAGGGCCGCTAGTTCTCTATAATATTCATCGAACTGTCTGGGGGGACATTGGAATGTGGTTGCTATCGCAAATTGCATTCCAACGTTCCTAATGTCCCAGGAACCCGAGCTGGTACCAGTCGGTTTGTGTATGACGGCTGGCGGATTCTAATACACAAATGGATATTTGTTATGTTGAAGACGCTAATGACCTGAGTTGTCGACGCGTCTATAATCTGCAATTAATTAATTAATTAATTCGAACTGTCTAATCTGCCCTACAGATGGGTTTTGAACTGTTTCTGCAACAAGATGGTTTGTGATTCATTGTCTTTGCTTGGAATGCATATTATGTATCATTTACAGTATAGTGATAAGTGATCACGACGACAAGGTCACTCAGAGTCAAGCCTTAACACAGATGACATTTTACAATTAATGACCACAAAAGACAGTCTGTTCCAGTAGTAATATACAGTCCGATCTAAAAATGACAATAAATCTCGCCAAAAAGAAAAACCGGATTTTTAGTATTTTTTAAGTAGGTATAGGTAGGTACCTAGAATATGTAAGTATATCTACAGATCGATTTTTAGTAAAACTTTTTAGCCTTGTTTTTTTTTCGTTCATTAACGCATGTCGAGGTCACGTCACGTCCAATCAAAATTGTGTTTTAAAGACCACCAACAGCTAAGGTTATTTGGGCCTAGCACCAATTCATATTTTGAATTAATTATTTTTTTTTATAATAAATTGAAAATCCAATTGACACTTTTATCAGCTCTCTGACTAGAACCCGGGAACTGGGGACTTGTTCACGTCCAATCAAAGCGATCGACCAGACCAGTAGTCATCGAAAAGTAGCGACGTTTATGTTCATAACTATATTGTAGGTACGTCTATACAATATCGTACGACTATTCAGTCAGCAGCACATCAAACACCCATTGACCACCAACGATAGAATCTGGATTCTTATACGTTCGTCTCCATACTGATCAGAGTTCAAATTACATTTTGTCCTTGTCGGTCTTTAATCCATAAGGTCATTTTATTATCGGTATTTTGTATGTAGTACCTATTAATCGATAGATAGATAGATAGACTGAAGATTATAGACGCTCAACAGCTGAGGTCATTAGCGTCTATCAGCTTCTGATAAATTGGTAGAGTTTCTCAAGTATCCCGCTTCTGATACATCGATAGAGTTTATCAAGTATCCCGCTTCTGCAACATCGATAGAGTTTATCAAGTATCCCGCTTCTGCAACATCGATAGAGTTTATCAAGTATCCCGCTTCTGCAACATCGTAGAGTTTATCTAGTATCACGCTTTCTGATAGATATATAGTAGATTATAGACGCTCAACAGCTGAGTGTCAATCGAAAGGATGTGTTTGGTCGTCAGCGAGAAAGCTTAATAAAGAAAAGACTTCTTTTGTGGAGGACATACAAGAAAAATTACATAACATAATAATAAAATAGACAATAAAAAAATTTCATTACCTTTTATAATATAATTTCGACGGAGTAATAATTCATCTGGGAAATTTCACAAAAAACACGCGTATTGCTATTTTAATTCTCACGTCACTTGGGAGTACTTTATACGGTGTATCACAAAGATTCACACTTTTACATAAAAAATATTTTGTCACCACAATCACGTTCACCGTCTAACCACTGAAGTCTAGTACGAAGTACTAAGTCGTGCGTCTATTTTAGCTGCACCTATTTAACACACTGTTTCAAATGAAAGTGCGCGCAATAGCAGCTATTCGATTGCGGTCATTTTGAAAGCTGCAGACGCTGGATCCACTAAAACACAGAGATTGCCGAGGTGGTAAATTCCCTAGAAAAATTCGTATACAAGAATTCTGATGAATTATTTGGGATTTCTGAAGAATTTCTGTTATCCAGAATATAAACTGAGGAAAATGGTTCTTGTCTAGAAAAATCTCGAAAGAAAAACGGCATATTTCAAGTCAAAACGTAGTGGTTATTACTTTCCTTGCTTTTATCGATCCATCAATGTGCCCCATAGTCTATTAAGTTTTTGTATTTTAGGGAATAAAATACTGGCACATGGGTTAAATGCTGAAGCCACGGGTTGAGGTTTAAAAAAAAGTCAAAAGCGCTCGAAGAATTCCCTGTAAACAGATTTCCTGGGAAATTACCTCCTTGGAGACAGCTATCTGTCAACGAGTATTAGTAATCATTTAACGGTCAAATTAGGGCCCAATGGACTAAAGCGGTTGAAGAATTCCCAACAAAAATGTATATACAGAAATCCAGGAAAATTACCCTCTTGGAGACAGTTATCTGTCAATGATTATTGGTAATCATTTAACCGTAAAATTCGGGTACAATGAACTACAATAGTCGAAAAATGTCCAACAGAAATGTACACGAAATTTTCGAGAAATTAGTAGCCCCTTGGAAATTGTCATCGGTCAACGAGAACTGGTTAATCATTTACCGTCAAAGTGAGGTACAATAGTCAACGGTTTCTTCACAAACAGCCGCGTAGAAGACGACTTAATGAGATTCAAAATTCAAATTCAAATTTATTACTCAGTAAAAAAAAATATACAACTGTTTTACAAAAAGAGGATTTCCTGCCCAACTTGGAAGACCAGTGCTAGGGCAGGAGTCCAGAAATTCTACTGTATTCAGAGTTTCTTTTACAAAATTTTGTGGTTAATCACTTAACTTATTCATGTTGTGACTGCGCATGACATTTTCAAAAATTACTTCACAATAATCAAACCAATTATCCTGAAAGCTTTACAGTGACAATGCGAATCTAGAGAGCGTCGGTAAATGTTTAATCCCACAGTGAAAAGTTTCAAAACAAACGAAATTACACACCGAAGCTTTGGTTAATCCAAGTTAAGCTACAGCCGAATAACCGCACACAGCAGTGAGGAAAATAGGTTACCTAACGACAACATCAAAACTGTAGGTAAATAAAACTTTTTGACTTTTACGAGCAACGTTCACTGAAAACTATTCTCCACCGGAAGTTACCCCCTGCACTCTTTTCACCTTAAATCCTATTCCCCCTCGCCTAAAAAACTGTTACAGCTCTCCCGACGCTATTTTTAAAGTTAGTGTGCGAGTAAACGCCTAATGAAGGACAAAAGAATTAGACCACAGATTCTATAATATACAGGGTGATTCCAAAGTTGACGTTATCCTTTCACCAGCGAATAGGGCTCCAACAAATAAGATTTTTTTTCCTTTGGCGCTTTTTCGAAATATCAACATCAACGGAGATACAGGGTGTCAAAGTTTTATTTAAAAAATTAAAATTTATTAGATACTAACTGCCAAACCACTTGAGATATTTAAGAGAAATTTTGTAAAAAAATAAAATACATATGTATGTATTCAAAACTTAATTTTAGGGGCCCATTAAAACGGTTTTTATTTTTTTACTCGAAAACAAGGAATTCAATAATAATTTCTATTTTTAGAAAAATCAGTTTTTTTTCTACGCGCGCCACTGGTCAACCCAAAAATATTTTTTTTATTGAAGAATTTCCCTCCCCCGTAACTATTGACACCTACAAAATTTTTCTTAAATATCTCAAGTGGTTTGCCAGTTATTAATAAATTTTAATTTTTTAAATAAAACTTTGACACCCTGTATCTCCGTTGATGTTGATATTTCGAAAAAGCGCCAAAGGAAAAAAAATCTTATTTGTTGAAGCCCTATTCGCTGATGAAAGGATAACGTCAACTTTGGAATCACCCTGTATATAGGCGCGAATTTTTTGAAAAAAAGTTTTGGTTACAAGCGATGAAAACACAGTACAAATACAATAAGAATTGAAAAAACAATTTTAAAAAGTTTGACAGCTGTCAAAATATACGCGTTTGCAGATAATTTTAACTCGTTTTTAAAATTTTGCAGATGCAACCGACGAAACGACAAGCCAATCAGGATAAGAAAAATAATTACAATTTTTGACAGCTGTCAAAATAATACACGCACTTACTCGTGTTTTATTGTCACACGAGAATAAAAACAGATTTTTACATCACTAGTAGATTTAACAAATAATTTTCACAGTGACTCACGTCGTATAAGAATTCAGACGCCAATGACCTCTGTTGTCGAGCGTCTATAATTCACAATTCAACATATTTTGAAGACATAACAGATTACACACGCCGACCGGAAACCCACATGGAACGGCACACACTAATGAACGAAGTTACGAACACAGACGAGAGAGCGTGATTCACCGAACATATCCAGTCGGAGACGGACACCGTACTAGCGAACGAGCGCTCTCTCTCTATCTCTCTCGTCGAACGCTAGACAACTGACGATCGCATCGGCTCTCATACGTCACAATTCTGTATGCGTGCGTGCCTAACACACAACGGTCGTTAATACCGTATAGCGGCCGGCGCTTAACGACGCCCGTTTACCCGTAGCTCGGACACGCGCTTAAGGTACGTGCAGTACGCAGCTGGGATTCTAGATGGTAGCATGTATGGTAGATGGTGGCTGAATTTATAAGCGCTTATAGGTTTGCACAACGAAGCTTTGATACAAGCTTAAATCGCGTTTAAAATGTCAAATAGCGAAGACGAATATTTGTGTTCTTCTGTTACAAAGTGGTATATTTTAAATACAAATTTGGGTAGGAGCTATCATGTCCACCCTATTAATAGAAAACGATCTAAACATGGCGAATTCCATCATTTATACTAAGAATTAAAATTTTACCCAAACCTGTTTTTTTAATATTTACGTATGGAACCTAAAACTTTTAAATACGTCTTGGAAAAAACTCAAAACAAATTAAATAAAAACTGGCCAAATTTCACATATTAACTAGTCATATCCATTGCGAAACTTGTAACGGCCATTTGACAGTTGTCACACGTTGATTGTAGTAGTCAGCGCGCTGAAAGAATGGTGAGATACATTCTTGAATCTACCAGCTCTTGTAACAGCGCTTATACCTGCTACACTCACTGCTTCGTTGTGTACGCTCGCATATAATATAACAATGCATTAATTTAAGCAAGCCCTGCTATGATCTACGCTATCATCTAGTATCCGAGCTCCATACTGCACGTACCTTTATATTCGCAGCTCGGACTGTTAAAGCAGATCTACGACACTGCGGTAGAGTGGGGGGTAACCCTTACCGAAATCAAAATTCTAGTTCATGATAGCGGCGCTGCAATCAAGAAGACAAATGTAAGAGAGCTAAAAACATTCTAATAAAAAGAAATGAACAACTTTTATTAGTAGATTGTACCAATAAATTGTCCTGAAAGTTCCCGAACAAATAAATATTAGTAAAAAAAACTTTTTAGAGACAAGGTTTTATTTAAATGCACTAAAAAGGTAAAAATAATTTTTAATAATTTAGATTCATAATTATAAAACCGTGGGTCGTGACTAATAAACTATCATGGAGTTCACGACTCACGCTTTTATAATTATGAACCTGAATTATTAAAAATATTTTTTCCTTTTTAGTGCATTTAAATAAAAGCTTGTCTCTAAAAAGTTTTTTTTACTAATATTTATTTTGTTCATTTTAGTCTTTCAAAATTTAACCCCCCTTTGACACCCGTAGGGGTTGAATTTCGAAAAACCATTTCTTGGAGGATGCTTATGTCAGAAAAGGAACCAACTGTCCAAATTTCAAGTTTCTAGCTTCAGTGATTTGGCCTGGGCGTTGATTAGTCAAAAAAAAACCTACATCCCCGTTTGAACCTCTTAGGGGTTGAATTTATTTCTAAAAACGATTTATTCATGTATTGTCATCGGGAATACATACTTGTACAAAATTTCAAATCGAGCGGATACGTAGAAGTCGTTCAAAATTGACTTGCAAGTTTTGACCTAAACAAACAAACTAACATATACATTGCAAGTTAAATAAAAGCTTGTAAAAAAACGCCTCGTGATCGATGTGCGGCCAGCCTTATAAGACAAAACGACAGCACAACGCATTATATATATCTTATTCAAGCGAAAATTGTGAATTGAATTGAAAGAGACGGATTATCCAACTGATCCGCCATGATATACCCAAAAATGACCGCAATATTCTAAGACTATTTACCTCCGTCGTTTTTTACATTGTTTGATAATACAATAGGAAATAACATATATTATTATAGTGGCGCGGATCGAATCGTTAGAAATAGTGCATTTATAATCGAGAAATAAATAACGTAATCGCGACCATTGTGTTCTGTGAACTATGCAAGATTAGATAATCAGCTAGAGATTGCTGTAAAAATATTGTACAGTCCATAGATTACTTGTACAGTCACTGCAGTTTGAAATGGCGAGGTAACGGCGACACAAAAATCCAAGATTTCAACCTACGGAACATAGTAAAGAAAGGGTATCAGGCGTCTTGATCCCCGAACAAAATATCCCCGACAAAATATCCCTGACAAAATATTCCCGGACAAAATATCCCAATGACAAAATATCCTCATGATAAAATATCTCCGGACGAAATATCCCCCATGGCAAAATAAACCTGTATAAAATATCTATACTTATGACAAAATATCCTCGTATTAAATGTATTCACAATAGATCGTTCCCTCCACTATTTTTACAATTTTACCACGATTTCCCTGAAAAACAAGTTCCCCAAATTAAATCGTTCCCTCAATAATTTATTTTAATAGTTCCATCAATTATTTAAATCGCTCTCTCAACTATTTAAAATTTCCACGATTTTCCTGAAAAACAAGCTCCGCAATTTAAATCGTTCACTCAATTCAGCGTTATTTTTTCTATAAATAGATTTAATATCAAACGATTCAGATCGAATTTATTTTTCAAAAATTTCACAAATTTGTACAAAGAGGGGGGTCTTCTTACTTTTGGCATTTTTAAGAAAAATCAAAAATCTCTCAGATGCTGTTTATATTATTTGAAATTAAAAGTACGGGGTGTTGGAGTCGATTCAGCGTTATTTTTTCTATAAATAGACTTAATATCAAACGAATCAGATCGAATTTATTTTTCAAAAATTTCGCAAATTTGTACAAAGAGGGGGGTCTTCTTACTTTTGGCATTTTTAAGAAAAATCAAAAATCTCTCAGATGCTGTTCATATTATTTGAAATTAAAAGTGCGGGGTGTTGGAGTCGATTCAGCGTTATTTTTTCTATAAATAGACTTAATATCAAACGAATCAGATCGAATTTATTTTTCAAAAATTTCGCAAATTTGTACAAAGAGGGGGGTCTTCTTACTTTTGGCATTTTTAAGAAAATCAAAAATCTCTCAGATGCTGTCTATATTATTTGAAATTAAAAGTGCGGGGTGTTGGAGTCGATTCAGCGTTATTTTTTCTATAAATAGACTTAATGTCAAACGAATCAGATCGAATTTATTTTTCATATGTAAACAGCATTGCTACACGCTCGGCCATTCTCAAGCCCCGCCATCGCCCTTAAGGTACATCAAAAACTTACTGCCTGAATGGGAATAAGTACGAAGGGATCCACAAAAGTGAATGTATAGGGCACCAAAATTGCCCAACGCCTTATGTAATTTTCTATAATTCTGAAAGGTCTGCGTTGTTCAGAAATGAACATGCCATCGTGTTTGTAGGCAATTTAATATCAACTCACACATCAAACAGATGTAGCGAGAGCTCTTCTCTCGTGACCACAACTGGTAGATAAATAATTTATAGTCGTGCGGAATGGCGTTCGGGGGAGGGGAGGAAATTCGCATTCTATTTACAAGGTAACAGCGTTCGGCGCGTTGTAAATGCGAACGTCCTTGCACTTGACTCGTGAGGAAGGTCAGTGTACTCTGCCGGCGATTGCTCATACTATTTTAGAACTAAAGAATAATGACCAAGCAAAGAACAGCGTGGACTAGTACAGCACAAGACCGGTAAACAAGTAGCGTGATTAACAATAATTATCGGGGCTTGAGAGTGTAGCAATGCTGTTGTTTACATGGCGTTGCCATGGTTCCTCTATTACAAGTTCTCGGGTTCTAGCCCGAGAGCTGGTTAAAGTGTCAATTGGATTTTCAATTTATTATTAAAAAAAAAACAAGCCGTGAGGTGGGTCGTTTATTAGGACTAAAGTGCGACCCTTGAGGTCCACACGACGAACTTCCCAGTTTGATAAATATTTAATAATAATAATTAAATTAGATATTACACAGAAAAGTAATCATTTTAATCATTAAAACATCAATAATTAAAAAAAAAAAAAAAAAAAAAAAAAAAACGGCTGAACCGATTTTTATAAAATTTATGTCGGATCAAAATGACGTTAACACGCCTCGATTGACACCCTTACGAAGTCGATATAATTTTTTATTCGCGAGATATTGTGTAAAATCTACTTTTTTGGAGGAGGTTATTTGGTTAAGAAAAAAGAACGGCTGAACCGATTTTAAAAAAATTCCTTTCAGATCATATTTACGTTAATACGCGTCGATTGGCGCCCCAACGTAGTCGATATCATTTTTCGTTCTCGAGATTTCGTCTTAGAAAGAAATGGACACATACGTACGTACGTACACACACACACACACACACACACACACAGACATCTTTCTAAAAGTAGTGTAAAAATAGTGTAGTGACCTTGAAACATTAAAATTTTTTTTCCTTTTTGATTTCGATTTTCGGACCCATTACAATAACTTCCAGTGGGAAGTTAATAATGAATTGAAAATATGAATTGGTGCTAGGCTCAAATAACCTTGGCTGTTGGTGGTCTTTAAAACACACAACAATAATTATCTCGAGACAAAATTGAGATTAAATTGTCGAGACGAAAAATGACTAGAAATCTCGACAGGACCAAGGAATGTTGTAAAAACTAGGATGCGGGTTTATGAAACCACGGTGCAAGTGAAACTTTATCGCGGCGAAAGTGGTTTTGGTAACGTAATTTGAACCCTAATCAGTGATCAGTATGGAGACGAACGTACGAACCCAGATTCTACCGTTGGTGGTCAATGGGTATTTGATGCGCTGCTCGTATACGATATTAGAGTTATGTAAATGTGCAATATGAACATCACGCCCCCCCCAGGGGGGACATTGGAATGTGGTTACTATCGCAAATTGCATTCCAATGTTCTTTAGAAATTAGCGCTCCCAGGGACCCGAGCTCGTACCAGTCGGTTTGTGTATGCCGGCTGGCGGATTCTAATACAAAAATGGATTATTTGTTGTGTTGAAGACACTAATGACCTGAGTTGTCGACGCGTCTATAATCTACAATTAATTAATTAACATCACGTCGCTGCTTTTCGATAACTTCTAGTCTGGTCGTTACTCGTTCGCTTCGATTTGACGTGACGTGACGCTCGACATGCGTAACCGAACGGACAAAACGAAGCTAAAAAGTTTCACTTAATAATAAAATGTTATTGGTTAATTTGGTACCAGGCCTATATTACCTACTTGACAGTCGATAGAGCGTAGCAATGAATCTGTGTGAAGCCCGTAATGATCCATTTTCCTGAGAGTAGTTCTTTCAATTATCCACGAGAGGCAGCACTTGTGGTAGGTACAAACATTATTTATTCCCAATTAGTGTCGTGTCATTTTAGTGGTACTTATAACTTAATTATTTAATTATTATTATGATTAAATTAATTAATAATTAAGTTATACCATTAAAATGACACGACACTAATGGAGAATAAACAATGTTTGTGCCTACCACAAGTGCTGCCTCTCGTGGATAATTGAAGGAACTAATCTCAGGAAAATGGCTCAAGAAACATAAGCTTGCAACGTTTTAATCACGGAAAAAAACTTCCGCTACTCTACTAAAGATGGCAATATTAAATTCTTTGGATGGAATTTTTCTAAATCAGAAACGTGACTCGAACACGGGAATTGGTAAATTTCCAGTCTCGAAATGACAATTTCACGTTCAAGTTCAGTTTAACGGTGTTGTACTGTATCGTCAAAATGTTCATAAATATAATATATGTAAGTAAATAACAAAAACAGGTCGAGTGTAAGCATAAATAAAATACTAAAAGATTTCACTGTGTGTCCGAATTTATATTGAAGAAAACATTTATAATAATTTATTTACATAACAATTTGTATATCAAGATCCGAAGCACAGGTTTCACAAATATAGACGCTCTACATTTCAAACAAATGCAATTCGACGAGACATTCAGTTGTTTTAAAAAGCAGTTGTTTTGTGTCAGTTTACGATGCAATCACGAAACCGTCAGAAAGGTTAATATAAAAATAGTAGATTGTATATCTAGTTGCGTAATGAGGTATATTACTGACGAGTAGTGACAGTAGATACATTAAAAAAATTGGTCCGGAGTCGATATCTTTCATTTTATTTATTTTTTGTAAATTATAGACGCGTCGACTACTTAGGTCACTAGCGTCTTGATTACATTAAATAATTATTCACTTAAAACTAAATGACATCACAAAACATCCATGAGCGGAGGCGGGATTCGAACCCACGACAGTCTGATCCAGAGGCCGCGACGCTAACCACTGGACCACACTGTCCTTTAGATTCTGTGATTTAACGATGTGAGATAATGCATCTGTTGCAATTTAACCGAAACGCGAGGAGGGTGTCAAGTTGAATACGACGTCATTATTTCCGGCGTGGCGCATCTGGAGTTTTGGCACGCATCCTCCAAATTATAACAACAGCTGCGTCTCCGCGTGCATTTAGCTAATTAACCCGAGACAGTCTATTTTTTACATTATATAGAAGCAATACATAACATTAGTTTCTTTAATGTATTTTTGCCATACCCACTATAAAATAGCTGCTTTTACCCATCACTATAACCTATAATATGAAATGCGGTGCTCATAAGTCAAAATAATCGTTTGATATAATTCGAATGAAACATCCGATTATTAATCATTCATAACCTAAGAATCCGATTTTTGAAATACTGCGATTTTACCCATCACCACAGATGACATAATAATACAGATATGTATTGACTGCACTAACCCACTTTTTGAAGGCCAGATTTGACCGTCGCATCTGTTAGCAGAATTCAAAAGCTTGAAATAAGTATGTGTGAGTTATATAGTTGATTCAAAACAAAGAGTGGTTCTGATCTCAATTCTATTAAAATGTATATGTCGCATTAGTTGCGGGATAATAATAATGTATTCTTTTGCTGGCATTTATGAAACATTCCCCCTAATTTAAACTTCATTGGATTATAGAACGAGGAAAAATTACCATGCCTATTATTATTACTTATATTAAAAAATTTTGTTGAAGCATCATTTGATTAGTTACAATTTTTGCCACTAGGTGCCAGGAATGGATATTATCTATAAATACCAAGGTTTAGTACTTTATTTTGTTTACGTTTTTAGTTCCATAAATTGACACAAATCATTCAATAAAGGCGCTCATAAGACGGTCGTTTTCTCCCGTAAGGCAAGACCCCCCTGCCTACACTAATTTTTTATTACTTGGTCTTTTAGCACATTTGTGCAGAAACAGCGATATAAAAACAATGTAGAAACAAAACAACTGCACATCATTGTATGTACGACGCGTGTCTAAGTAGGCAGAACAAAAGAATGACGAGGAGTCACGCTCGATGTAGTACCCGCGCTCAATGCACTTCTCTCACTACAAAATTACGAGTTCATTTTTATTAGCCGACTTCAAAAAAGGAGGTGGGTTCTCAATTCGGTTGTATTTTTTTTTTTATGTTTGTTACCTCAGAACTCCGTCATTTATGAACCGATTTGGAAATTTTATTTGAAAGGATATACTTTCAGATTGGTCCTATAGAAATTTCATCAAAATCGGTTCAGTAGTTCGGCTGATTTTAATAAAAGTTAGTAACGGCGTGTGATTTCTTAAGGTAAATGTCACTTTTTGACACATCAGACAGCGTAAGAATGCCGGTTTAATAAAAGTGAGTAACGGCGTGTGATTCTTTTAAGGTAAATGTCACTTTTTGACACTAAAAAGTAAAAAATAAAAAACTTTTTAACAAAAAAAAAACCTCCTTCAAAAAGCTACTAAAAAGAGGAAAATAATGAAATTTTGAGGTCTGCGCCAATTTAATAAAATATGAAGTTGGTTAAAAAGAAGATATTAATCACTATACTATACTTTTTAATCGACTTCATATTTTACTAAATTGGCGCAGACCTCAAAATTTCACTATTTTCCTCTTTTTAGTGGCTTTTTGAAGGAGACTTTTTTTTTGTTAAAAAGTTTTTTTAGAATCGCCCGTAGATACATCACTTCAGCGGTCATAGTCAACTCCCACCGTATGAAAGTCTACTGGAGAGCTGCACTACTAAAATTTTATTAGTAAATTTAACAGATAAATTGATGTTGTTCAGTAAACTTTTGTACGGTGGAAGCTTAAACGATTATGTAGTTATGCGTGAACCATGATCCACAAAATTACGATTAAATAAATAAATATTTCCATTTTTTTAATATTTATATTTCACAATTTTTATTATTACCTCGAATATGATATTAGTTCACTTTAATAAACAAAACAAACATTTCATATTTGGCTTCAGTGAACACAAGTTGAGATTTCGCTTCGGATCAAGAAACACGTATTTTTTATTTTTTTCATTTGCGTTACAATCCACAGTCTAAAGGTAGCCATTCATTTTAAGAGACGAGAATAAAATTACTTTTATATTCTGACAAAATTGCGCCGCCATATTGAATTTTCCGTGACGTCATATATCCTAAGTCACTCTCGGGATTAAGGCGAATCTAATGACACCTCATTTATTAAAATCCATCCCGCCGTTTGGATGCTATACGAGGGAACAAAGAATCCCACATACAAATGGCCGGGGCGAGGAGGGGGTGCGACACATCCCAAACGGGGTGTGGAATACCCCAAACGGGGTGTGACATACACCAAACGGGGTGTGTAAATTGTATTGTATTTTAAAGACCACCAACAGCTAAGGTTATTTGGGCCTAGCACCAATTCATATTTTCAATTCATTATTTTTTTTTTTTTTAATAATAAATTGAAAATTCAATTGACACTTTTACCAGCTCTCGGGCTAGAACTCGGGAACTGGGGACTTGTAATAGAGGAACCATAGCAACGCCATGTAAACAACAGCGCCGCTACACTCTCGGCTATTCTCAAGCCCAAACGGGGTGTGACGTACCCCAAACGGGGTGTGACAAACCCCAAACGGGATGTGACATACCCCAAATGGGGTGTGACAAACCCCAAACGGGGTGTGGCATACGCCAAACGGGGTGTGGCATACGCCAAACGGGGTGTGACATACCCCAAATAGGGTGTCACATACTCCAAACGGGGTGTTATACACCCCAAACGGGGTGTGACACACCCCGAACCAGTCGGCAAGCAAAGGTCCAATCGGAAAATTCAAGTCACTCCCCTTCTTCTTCGACCTTCGGTCTTCTTAATCGGTTATCTGTAGATTCCCCCCCCCCATTTAAAACCCCTTCGGTCCCGGGGACATACCAACATACCTTTATATTCCATACATACGTATATAACGCGAAAAACATAATCCTGCCTTTGCTGTTGCTCAGTCTATTTTATTTATTTATTGTAGATTATAGACGCGTCGACATCTAAGGTTATTAGCGTCTTTCAACTACACTAAATAACAACTGACTTAAAACCAAATAACATCACAAAATATCCATGAGCGCAGGCGGGATTCGAACCCACGGCAGTCCAGTCTAGAGGCTGCGGCGCCAAGCACGCCAACCACTAGGCTATACTGCCCCCTGTTGTTCAGTCGGGTAAAAATAGACTAGCAATGAATTTACTTGGTAAATGATAAAATCAATCGATTTAAAACCCCTTATATCCACACCATATTATTCACATAACAATTAGAGGTGAAAATAATAAATATCTCAGACAGCTATGCTGCCATGATTTTTGAGCTATATCTAAGAAAAAATCAAATGACCACTGTCGGGATTCGAACCCGAAACCCCCAGTTTCCGGCTAGGTGAGTTACCGATTTCTCCACAGTGCCCGAGAGTGGAAACCGATCTCTTCTTCGGTTTCCACTCTCGGGCACTGTGGAGAAATCGGTAACTCACCTAGCCGGAAACTGGGGGTTTCGGGTTCGAATCCCGACAGTGGTCATTTGATTTTTTCTTAGATATAGCTCAAAAATCATGGCAGCATAGCTGTCTGAGATATTTATTATTTTCACCTCTAATTGTTATGTGAATAATATGGTGTGGATATAAGGGGTTTTAAATCGATTGATTTTATCATTTACCAATTAATTACTGTCCACAGAAACTCAAACGTTGTTTATCTATAGGTAATGAATTTACTATCAACAACGAATCAACACAATACGTTATCAACTAAGTTAAGACGAAGTTACGTATAATATTGTTACTTGTTCGAAGCAAACTTCACGTACGTCACTGACATTTCTTATTTATATAAGAAGTGAAAACTAACTTCACGTCTAACTAAAACTTCGAAGTGTTTGATAAATTAATATTTATACAGAGAACGCGAGAAAACTAACAAAAAAAAAGGGTAAGAGCTTTTAGTGTCAAAAGAAAACACCGCGCCAAACCAATCAGAGTTCGAGAGAAAGAAAAAAATCTCTTCCTTCGAGACGTACGTTTTCAATTTGACTCACAAAATTGTAAAATTGTAAATTGTATTTTAAAGACCACCAACAGCTAAGGTTATTTGGGCCTAGCACCAATTCATATTTTCAATTCATTATTTTTTTTTTTTTTTAATAATAAATTGAAAATCCAATTGACACTTTTACCAGCTCTCGGGCTAGAACTCGGGAACTGGGGACTTGTAATAGTTGACTCACAAAAAAAACAGCTACTGTCACGTTCCAAAATTTAATATAACATGGAACTGAAGATATTCTTGTAGCGTGATTTTCTCTATAAGTATTAAGTAGGTAGAGTGCCCGCGGTGAGAGATGAAGCCAGGCACGTCATCAATAATATGCTAGTGAACGCCTGCTTGCCCGCAGAAGTGCCGTGTACACAAAACTGCACATTGGGTTTTATGACGTTAGGTACAATTTTGGCAAACTGCTATTCATGACAATAAATATGAAATTTAAAATATATATGGCGGGCGCAATGCATTCACGTTACTATGACGCGGTGGCTTCATCTTTCGCCGCGCGAGGTCTACCTATATATTTAATATCAAACAGATCGGAGAGAATTTATTTTTCAAAAATTTCGCAACTTTTTCATAAGGGGGGTACCTTCTTACTTTTGTCATTTCCAGAAATCTCAAAAATCTTTCACATACTGTTTAATTATTGAATGAATTGTGAATTATAGACGCTCGACAACAAGGGTTATTAGCTTCTGTTGTTTAATTATTGTGTGTTTAGACCACCAATAGCTAAGGTTATTTGAACCTAGCACCAATTCATATTTTCAATTCATTATTTTTTTTTTAATAATAAATTGAAAATCCAATTGACACTTTTACTAGCTCTCGGGCTAGAACCCGGGAACTGGGGACTTGTAATAGAGGAACCATATAGCAACGTCATGTAAACAACAGCATTGCTACACGCTCGGCCATTCTCAAGCCCTTGTTGTTTAATTATTAATTATTCATTGACCCTATATACTAATCTCGAAAGTTATTAATAGAGCGAAAGTTTTGCAGATTATAGACACTCGACAACTGAGGTCGTTAGGAGGGTAATTAAGGACAGATTTGATCGCCTGCGCGTAATGTATTCATAAAGGGGTGGTTTTATTATAATTATTGTATAATTATAATGTCAAATATACTACGCTCTGGGCTACTCAAATTTATCGATTTGTATAGTGCTCTACTACATTACTATACCGCCAATTTAAATTTTAATAATAGCATGCAATCATGTACATAAGAAATCTGTACTGCTGATAGACCAAAAATCGTGAAGCCAACATACGTGCCGGTATATATTTCTGTCTTTTTTTATGAGAACCCAGCTGGCAGGTTCCTGATTGGCTACTTCCATAGACAAAGACAGAATTTTTAAAAGAGAGAAGGTATACTATTGACCACTGGGGCACTGATGTTTTACGTCAATGGCATCCATGACATATTTCTTTGTCTTTATATATTACGTTTCAAGTGGTGTTTATACTTCAGTTCATGGAATACTTCAGTTGATAGTGATATTATTATGCCCAAAAAGATCCGAAACCTGTGTTTACTTCTTATATCACTATGAATTTCAAGGAATATGAGTAAAAAACTGTTTTTAACAAAATTAAACTAGGTTACGTTATAATGACAACAGCTGTCAAGCGTTTTGTTTACATTTTGTTCAGATAGAACGTCCGTACATCGACCAATGACATCATCGGAATAAATGTGGAATAACTTCGTCAAAAGAGACACAGATATATTTTTGCTCTCTTTGTGGACTTCACTCACCAGTCACCGCACATTGAGTAAATGGACAATCCGCGGTATATAATTAAAGTATATGCATGCAATACTCGGTTCAATACAGAATATATAATAGACGCTTATGACCTCTGTTGTCGAACTTCAATAATCTACAATATCAATACAGGATTAATGCAGTACATTTTTGTATAGCAAACTATTTTTTTTTGTGTGGGTCGGATGTACGGAGCCCTAAAAAGAATCTTGAAAACATTAAAAAATAGGTACCTACGTCCTACACACGCAAACACATAATATAAAAAAATTGCCTTATAATGAAAGTTCAATGCTCCCGTGATTATTAATAATTTAAAACCAGAAGAAAAATAACTGTCGCATAATTTTCTCTATTTCTCTTTAGATTCATTGCTTAAGAAGATTGGTCTTTATCTCTCTCTCTCTCCGAATTCTTGTAAGTATAGCTAGATAACGAAATGGCACTTTAAAGTTTAAACCATTTATGCAGTCCGTTTTTGAATGAAATCAAAAAGTTATAAGCATTACCTGCATTCAACATTTAATTCAAATCCGTTGCGCCGTTGAGGCGTGATTTAGTAACAAACATACATATTTATAGAAAGAGATGTATATAAATTATCTTCCTTGTGGTTTGCTTTTTGACACAGCAGACCCAGTCAGTCAATCACATGGATGAATATTTTCTACGTCATTTTGGTATAGCGCCATAATTCTATGTTTAAAATTCTATTGAAAAAGCCTCCGAAAAATTAATATCACAAAAATTGTTTCATAATCGATTTGTAATGTAGATTCCAACAAAAAAAAATGTGGGACGACTCCATTGTTGTTTTTAAACGGTTTTATTTAGCTTGACCACGTATATTTGTTTGTTTAATTGTTACTATCTTTGTTTCAAATCTTGCGACAGCTTTTTCAACTACTTCTGCTCAACCGATTCTTATGAAACTTTGCACACACATTGAGTTCCCGTGACAATACAATATTATGATAATTTCAACTTGGTAACGAGGGTGTGATGATGGAATCAGGAGGTGGTCAATGGAACTCTTCAACCGTTACTAGTAACCCCCTCGAGTTTGGGCTCATTTGGTTGGTTTTGACAAAAACTAGAAAATAAAAATAGATAAAAAAAACTTTTAGGGGCACTTTGTGTCGCTGCGTCAGCGGAATAAGTAATAATCTGGGACTTATATAACAGACTAAAATAAAAACGTGGGACGCATAAAAATCTGTATAACGATTGTATAATTATTAAATAAGAACGGCTTGCCTAGAAAAAAGTGTTTCCAAGCCCACCAACAGAAATATTTCAAATGCGCCCCACGTTTTTATTACTTATTCCGCTGACGCAGCGACACAAAGTGCCCCTTGGTTTGTGTCCTAATTATTTTCTAGTTTTTGGTAGGTACAGCTGATGATTTAAAATAAAACCGTTTAACTTAAAAGTTTTTTTTCTTATAGTGGATTTATAATTTATAATCAATATATCAACTAACGTGTCACGGACCACGGTTAATTTAACAAAACATTCCACTGTTTAACTAAAATTAAATTAATTAGAATACGCCGAGGGGTATACGGCACAGTACCTCGATCAGCGATTGCTAATTACTGATTACCTTACCTTCTATGCAGTGCATGACGGTAAGAAATCGGTATGCAGAGTTCGGTCGACGTCACCACGACCATGTTTTGTTTAAAAACAAAAGCACAACGTTCATTTTTATCACTTTTCCATTATTCAATTATTTTTACGTCAAATTTATTTTCGATGACAATTTTAAAATCACATAAATTATAAAACACTAAAATAAGTCGGTTAAATCATGTTCGTAGCGTAATTAGCACAAATGACAACACATCAAACTGTAAAAACAATGTGTGATTTTAGAATTCTGCGCATCAGCCGAAAACGCTATTAGAAGTAGATCAGACGCTTATGACCTCAGTTGTCGAGCGTCTATAATCCACAATTCATTGATTCTTAGAAGTAGGTATTAAAATTTATAGAGCGTCTAGACCGAAATAGCCATTTTTAGAATTCTTGTGTTTGTTTGTACAGAGCTAACTACTGAACCGATTTTGATTGGACTTTCACTATGGTGTTTGTTATTATATCAGGGAAAAGGATATCGCGCTTCTATAACAAAATGGGGGCTGAGCAAAATCCGACTTTGACGAAATCAAAACCGCGAGTAATGGCATTTTTTTTATATTCTCGTAAAATCATATTTCGTCATTTACGAAAATTTAGAGACCACTGTTCATATATACAGGGTGTTTCATAATATATGCGCAGGACTTCAGGATGTGATAGCTCGTCCAAAAATATGAAAAAAAGTTTCTATTAACTTACCCTCTAAAATGCACCATTTTAGAGATACAGGTGTTGAAATTGAAAAAAAAATTTCGTTTTTTGCGAATATCTCCGGAACCGTTTATCGTATAGAAAACAGCTTTTGAAAGCATTTTCTACTCATAATAAGCTATGTTTTGTGCGGAAATTTTTTTTTAAGTCATAATTGGTGAAGGTTTTGAAGGGGTAGTGGGTGTTTTTCTCCCCAACTTCTACGCTACTGGAAAAAGTACGGTTTTGAGACACCCATTTGAACCGCCAATGTTTTCTATACAAAAAAGGTACTCTTGGTCATAAGCTCTAAAGTCGATCGTTTTCGAGAAAAATCAACTTTTATGTTGAAAAACATGGTCAATTTTTTTAAATAAAATTTTTTTCTTACTAATTAAACAAAATTTATTTAAACGTTAGAACAAGTAACAAAACCAAACGTTAACTTCATAATTGCAAAATTAAAAAAAAATGATACAAAAGTTGTCTTTTCAAAATTCCCCAAACACCCTGTATCTCTAAAATAGTGCATTTTAGAGGGTAAGTTAATAGAAACTTTTTTTCATATTTTTGGACGAGCTATCACATCCTGAAGTCCTGCGCATATATTATGAAACACCCTGTATAATTAGTAAACTGTTTACTTGTTTGTTTACATTAATATTTCACGGCAATTCATTAATAATTAACAATTACTTTGTTTAAATATTTGACATCACACAAAAGGATTTATCTTTTATCAATGATAAAATATTTACACAACTTAATAAAACACAAAATTACAAAACCAACAGTACAAATTCTTTTTTTCAAACGTAAAGACCGCTTATCAAAAGGCTAACAAATTCACAAATCCGATTTGCATTCGGGCGAAACCGGGCCGAACAGTTGTCATAGACCTAAACCTTCCCCAAGAAATAAGCTATCGAATGGTAAAAATCCCATTCAAATCCGTTCCGTAGTTCTCGAGATTAGCCGGAACATACATACACACAGACAGACAGGTCTAGCGAGGACGTTATTTTATACTATACACATCTTAAACAATGCAGTGAAATATCTCGTAAACGGTACAAACCAAAAAAAAATGTTTTATACAAAAGTTATACAGTATCAAGGGGGCCAGAAGACTGTGATATCAAATTTAACATAGGTGGTGCTGTGAAGGTCAGGCGAAGGTCAGCTTCGATTTTTTAATTGTAACAGTGCATTTTTATTCCAGAATACTATACAGTATTTAATAGTGAACAGTAAATTATTAAGGTACATATCAGCTAAAGTTAATAAATATTAAGATATTTAGAAATTAAATAATCACATAGATAAATTATGGCATAGCTCGATAGTCATGATATTACGCACCAACCTTCTTGGCTTGAATTCAATTCATAAAAGAACCGAATTGACAAATTAAATTTGTTATTTACTTTCTAAATATCTCAATATTTATTAACTTTAGCTTACATGTACCTTAATAATTTACTATTCACTATTAAATACTGTATCATATTTTGGAAAAAAAATGCACTGTTACAATTAAAAAATCGAAGCTGACCTTCGCCTGACCTTCAATAAATTGTATAATGAGGATGAGGATAGTTTCGAAACACAAATAAACTGCAGTTTAGAACTCCACAAACTATTTATAATTAACAAATACACTCTTCAGTTTGTAAATCAGACGCTAATGACCTCTGTTGTCGAGCGTCTATAATTTACAATTCATTCATTCGGTTTATGGTTTCACGTTCGGACCACACACAAAATTTATTCAGCAGACGTACACTTTTCTCATCTACACACAGCACAAGAACACAATTATCTGTAGACGTAGTTAGCATTCCGCCAGTTTCTGAGCTACGGAAGAAGAAGAAGTGAAGATCATACGCACGCCAACTGGATAATTAACTGACTACTGCAAAAGTGTTTCATAGCACGTAACAATTACATAGATTGCAATTAAAATATCTAACGTCGAAGACAGGTGATAGAAAACTAATGACTTATATAAGAGCACCGGAGGACAGCTTGGTGTCACGGCTAGCGTGCTGGCTTTTAAATAAAACTGTCCCACATCGCTCATAGATGTTTTGTGATGTCGTTTAGTTTTAATTGATGATGTTATTTGATGTAATTAAGACGCTAATGATCGCAATTGTCGAGCGTCTATAATCTACAATAAATAATTAAATACAGGAACATCGGAAACGGTTACGCATTCTTTATCGATGCACGTGTCTCTAAAAATGACCTAGGGCTTGAGAATGGCCGAGCGTGTAGCAATGCTGTTGTTTACATGGCGTTGCTATATGGTTCCTCTATTACAAGTCCCCAGTTCCCGGGTTTTAGCAGGTCTGCCGCCCCGGGCCTCCGACGGGCTTAGTCTGCCACTGCTTGATTGCCTTTAATAAAAATTCGACTGATGACCAGTCCTATACTTCCCACCTAGTAAATATTTGCAAAAAATAAACACTCTTTTTTTTATTCTTTGACTAGGCCCAAATAACCTTAGCTGTTGGTGGTCTTTAAAACACAATTTAATTTTTATTCTTTGAAAAAAGCATGGCCCTCTTTTTTGTTTGGTGATCTACTGATGGCTAGCTTAATATAGCAAAAATCATGGTTACCTTGATTTACGTACAATTTTTATTTTTTTTAGTAAAATATTTTTTTTCTCGAAAACTATACATTTTAGAGAAAAAAAAAAATTTACATTTTTTTCATATTATAACATCTAGAATTTATTTATATTTTTTTTTACCTATGTTAATACGTGACATTGAGAACGTTTTTTTGAATATCTCAGGATCCACTGAACCGATTTGACTCAAAATCTAAACAGATCTAAGTTAAAGGCTGATAAACACAATAGAACAATCGGCATGCCCGTATGTTGTTCCGTTCTTAAGATATCGAAGGCGAAAAATTGACCACACACACACACACACACACATACACACACACACATACACACACACACATACACACACACACACATACAGACAGACACACACATACAGACACCAGTCAGAAAATGATCTTAAACGATTGCTAGGGTCTCAAAACGTGAAGATCTGTTAAAATCTCGAAATATTTTTTTCGGACTAAATCCATTACTTCCCTACCATAGTAGAGGTGGGAAGTAAAAATAAAAGATGTCTACACCAATGTTTAAATGACAATACAGTTATACGATTACTGCACAACGAATCATTAAAAATAAATGATTTCAATTCTATCTTACAATATAACTTTATATGTAAGTTATTTTCCGTAGTTAGTCTCCGTGTCTGTCTGTGGTCAACGGCTACGGTCTGCATGTTCATTTGTATACAGTGTGTTTCAAAACGCTGAGCCGCGAACGAAATTCAATTTTTAAGTCGTCATTTTTGAGTCACCTCCAAACAATTATATTTAATTAATTGTAGATTATAGACGCGTCGACAACTCAGGTCATTAGCGTCTGCAACACAACAAATAATCCATTTGTGTATTAGAATCCGCCATCCGGCATACACATTACACAAGCCGACTGGTACGAGCTCGGGTCCATGGGAGCGCTAATTCCCAAAGAATGTCCCCCCCTCGAGGGCATTTTGGGGCAAATCGAGGGCATTTTGGGGCAGTTTTGGGGCAAATCGAAGGCATTTTGAGGCAGTTTTGGGGCAAATCGAGGGCATTTTGGGACAGTTTTGGGGCAAATCGAGGGCATTTTGGGACAGTTTTGGGGCAAATCGAGGGCATTTTGGGACAGTTTTGGGCAAATCGAGGGCATTTTGGGGCAGTTTTGGGGCTAATCGAGGACATTTTGGGACAGTTTTGGGGCAAATCGAGGGCATTTTGGGGCAGTTTTGGGGCAAATCGTGGGCATTTTGGGGCAGTTTAGGGGCAAATCGAGGGCAAAATATTATAATGGAAACAAAATCAAAATATAACATGCAGTCGGAGGCATCAGATATTTCTGTTCAAATTGTTACTACATATGTATGCCTTCGACTGATTTGTTTTCATTTTTTAAGTTCGCTTTTACGCAGTCGGGTTTTTTGTTTTTTTAGAATAATTTATTTTTATTCTCTTCCTTTTAGTTGAGTCTACTCATCAAACGGTTAAAAGTCGTATTACGACAGAATTATTCATTACAAAACTTCAAGTGAAAACTGAACAATATCTTTTTGCAATATGTTTACCTTTGTAAACTGTCATTCGTGAAAAACATATATTTCGTGCACTTTTACCTTCATTCAACGCTTTGTTCCGTTGCTACGGCCTCCTCGGGTAGTTCGCGACTAAGCCCAATAGAGGGCTTCGACCTTAATGCCAGACGCGAATAGTGAATAAAATCCACGGTGGAAGGAGTATTTGCACCTGATTTGCACCCAGTGAGTGATAAAATCAGTCGATGGACAATATCATGATAATATTATCACCATACCAAGCTTGGTGCGGTATGAAATAATTTTAAAATCTAATTTTTTAGCGACTTCGACACCCTCTAGCTACTACACCCACCGCGGGTGCGACGACTGACGCTCACTTTGGTTGCTGTCGATACCTAAACAATTACTAGAAATATGAATCACTACCTAAAATGCAACGCTGCCTCCCGTACTATAATGATAAATTGTAAGTCCAATTATTGACATTTTTACCAGTTCTGAAATTTGTGAGCCAGTCTGTATAATGCGCTTACATTCCTGAGCCGCTAATTCACTACTATAGCATTAGGTTAAGGTATAATCGCGTTATAAATTAACACGTCCAAACACACAACTTTTAAATTAGATCTAATTGCACTTGTCAAGCTTTAAGATAATAATTGCTCTATACGTTTAGTTACATTAATTATCTATCTATAGGAGATTAGCGTAAACTAGGACCTCAGAGGACAGTGTGGAGTAATGGTCAGCGTTAAAATCATAACCCCCTTTTTGTCGTAGTCGGGTAAAAATAGCAATTCTCGAGGAATGTTTAGATGTGTAAAACATTACGAATAATTAATTAAATTAATGCATAATGACTGCAAACAGTATATGAAACACCTGAGTAAGAACAATGACGTAACAATGCTGTAATCAGAAAAAAATCATTAATTCAAACCTATGTCACCGTAGGGATTTTAACCTTAAACTTTCCACTATCGCGGCGGACTGAGTTGACATTACTCACACAGTGACACATTTTCAAACGATCGACTTTCTTCCTTTAAAGCATTCTGTCACTGAAAAACCACTACATCAGGTGTTTCATATACTGTTTGCAGTCATTATGCATTCATTTAATTATGTATTTGTTCACGATGTCCGTGTTAAAATTTGTATTTATTACGGATAATTTTTTAAAGTAAAATCTTTATCAAAATGAATTCGAAATTGCTCCTGTACAAACCCACGGGGGTTGTTATAGTTGAGTACTTATAAACTGTTTACAGAGCTATATTTCAAATCGGGGAAATATGAAAAAAAAAATAGATTTCACATAAGCTCTTTTCAAAGTAAAAATTACTAGCTTTCGTGTTCTTTATATTAAAAAAGAATATTTCTCACAAAAGGTCGACATTCAAAGCAAAACTTGTGGATGGAAGTTTTTTACAAAGCCTTTCATTATGAAAAACATACGAGGGTTGGGACTTGGGACTATTATTTTGATATGACGATAGCATCGATAAAACCTATTATTATTGATAATTATACAAAATATCATTTGAGTAAACCTTCGATTTTATACACAGAACCAAAGTTCTCTTAGAGCCGGCGCATACCATCAATTTTTAATCGCACAACTGTTTAGTTGTTCGTCAAAAGGTTATGGGAGGGCAGTATAGCCTAGTGGTTAGCGTGCTTAGTGCCGCAACCTCTGAACTGGACTGCCGTGGGTTCGAATCCCACCTGCGCTCACGGATGTTTAGTGATGTTATTTAGTTTTAAGATAGTTGTTATTTAGAGTAGTTGAAAGACTCTAATGACCTGAGATGTCGACGCGTCTATAATCTACAATAAATAAATAAATTAAAAAGGTTATGGGATTAGATGGGACTGCGCATACTATCGACACGATAGTTGTACGACAAAAAAATCATAAAACCGCATCGATCGTCTTTTGACTTTTCTGTTTTCGGTATTAACCCCCTCTCTTAGAGGGAAACTTGCTCGTCTAGGTGTTTATATCGTTTTGCAAGGGGGTTAATACCGACATTTTGTTCTGCAAATTGAAATATATGCTTAAAACAGTAGCCGTAACAACATATTAAAATTTGAACCTTGAACTAATAATATAAATTTCGTCGGGTACATGACACGTTTAGGGTGATCTGCCATCCCTTTAATACTGACCAATCGATCTGCAAATATTATATTGGCATTTATTGGGTCACTGACAAGCTATACAAACAATTTCAGCCTTGAAGCAATAATAATTGTGACCATATTTTTTTTTTGTTACACGTTGGGGGCGGTCTGCATCCCTTCCATATCGCTATCTAGCAAAATCCCTTACTCAGGGCACTTTAATATGCCTCACTCAACATCTTCACAAAAATAAGGCCTTGAATAAATAACACCAAAAAATTGTCACTAGCTCTCGGCCTAATACGTATAGACAGTTAAAATTACAACAATTATTTTTTCGTAGTCTGGTAAAAATTGACTAGTTTCGCCATCCCTTTCTATCGAATTAAAAATAGCACATGTTAAAAACCTCAAACCTTATTAATTATATTTCAAGAGCGAAGAAGCGCTCGGCTGAGAAAAAAAATTAAACACCGTTTGGTGAATACAATGAACTATAAAATTATCATAATTACCTTGTAAAGGCGTGTTTATTTAAAAGTTTATTGCTAGAGGTAAAAGATTTTGATTCATTAAAATGGAGATTGGCACATGAGAACCGTAATATAGATGGCAGCACATATATATAGCCACCTAAGTTATCAATGGTTTACATAGAAAAACGCGCGAGAAATCAAGTTTTTTCCTTTCTGATAGCATGCACACTTTTTTTCAGTTCTGGATCCTTTGGGTTGGTGTGTTTTTAAAGACCACCAACAGCTAAGGTTATTTGGGCCTAGCACCAATTCATATTTTCAATTCATTATTTTTTTTTTTAATAATAAATTGAAAATCCAATTGACGCTTTTACCAGCTCTCGGGCTAGAACCCGGGTACTGGGGACTTGTAATAGAGGAACCATAGCAACGCATGTAAACAACAGCATTGCTACACTCTCGGCTATTCACAAGCCCTCCGGATCCTTTGGAAATACAAAACACTTCGACTGGACTGCCGTGGGTTCGAATCCTACCTGCGCTCATGGATGTTTTGTGATGTTATTTAGTTTTGAGTTAGTTGTTATTTAGTGTAGTTGAAAGACGCTAATGACCTTAGATGTCGACGCGTCTATAATTTACAATAAATAAATACAAAACACTTCAGAAATCTATTTGAAAATATATAGATAAAATACCAAAAATTCAACATAAGCGGGTTTGCAGTGTGGTCCACCAGTGAAAATTCCTTTAAAAACGCATGCATCGGTGACAAAATAATCATTTTAAATTTCGATTACGGTTCCAATTTCAGAAAATGAGAATTTTACGAACCATCGAATAATCGTGTCGAAATATCAATTTCGTTCAATTTTCGAACACAAATTGAATTTTTCTATATAATCTCAGTATCGATCAATCACCAAACATTTCATACATACTTTTTTTTACTTATCTCAATTTTCCACCGTCGTCATAATTAATCGTCTCTAAATCGCCATTCACATTCGAAACAAAGGAATGTCACATATAAAACATATTAAAAATAAGAAATGAGTTTGCTGTCAATATCACGAAAGTTCAAATTGCCGCAATTTTTCTTTTCGGTTCGCTAATTTATAAGTATCGTGTGCCAGCACACCGAAAATGCTGTTTCTATATCTATATATATTTGTGTAAAAATTGTGGTCATATAAAACGTCAGCATATAAACACAACCGCTAGGAGTGTACAACCCTATTCCAATTGGGGCAAACAATTAAATATGACAAATATCTAACAAATTATTATTTTACATTAATTTTTAGATACCTACCTATATGTAACCTTGCGACGACGATACCGTCTTGTATTTTTAGGGTTCCGTAAATAAATACAATCGAAATAATTAAAAATATATTAGATGCTATCGAAAAAATTCGACTGATGACCAGTCCTATACTTCCCACCTAGTAATTATTTGCAAAAAATAAACACTCTTTTTTTATTCTTTGAAAAAAAGCATGGCCCTCTTTTTTGTTTGGTGATCTACTGATGGCTAGTAATATAGCAAAAATCATGGTTACCTTGACTTACGTATAATTTTTATTTTTTTTAGTAAAATATTTTTTTTCTCGAAAACTATACATTTTAGAGAAAAAAATATTTACATTTTTTTCATATTATAACATCTAGAATTCATTTATATATTTTTTTACCTATGTTAATACGTGACATTGAGAACGTTTTTTTTAATATCTCAGGATCCACTGAACCGATTTGACTCAAAATCTAATCAGATCTAAGTTAAAGGCTGATAAACACAATAGAACAATCGGCATGGCCGTATGTTGTTCCGTTTTTACGATATCGAAGGCGAAAAATTGACCACACATACACACACACACAGACATCAGTCAGAAAATGATCTTAAACGATTGCTAGGGTCTCAAAACGTGAAGATCTGTTAAAATCTCGAAATATTTTTTTCGGACTAAATCCATTACTTCCCTACCATAGTAGAGGTGGGAAGTAAAAATTATAAAAACACAGAGGGGATTACAAAAGTATAGCCTTGACAAACTAGGTTAAAAAAAAGCTTATCTAAATCACAGTTTGCACAGACAAAAAGTCCGTGCATGTAATAGAAACGAGATATAGAAGAGCTCATGAGGGAGTTTTCGTTTAACGGTCTTTCGTATCTCGTGTAACGGATAGTCTGCAGGTGAATGTGTGTGGGTGGATCAACGGTTTGGGGTACGAGCGGTGATCACGGCGCGCCATCTCCTACAGGCACACACGCCACCAACGGTTACGCCATCCGACCTGATTTTCTTTTCTATACACCCGGCACCTACACCATATTATAAATACATATAGGTACAGTTAGTGTGTAAACGGTTTTACCAACATAGTGAAAATAAAGAACTTTTTAACAAAAAAAAAACCTCCTTCAAAAAGCCACCACAGTATATTAAACCGACTTTCTTATCAAATAGATAAGAAAGTCGGTTCAATAAAAGTGAGTAACGGCGTGTGATTCCTTTAAAGTAAATGTCACTTTTTGACACATCACACAGCGAAAGAAGTCACTTAAGTAAGTGAATCTATTGGCAAGCGATTAAACTACGTATTGTAAAGCCACTAAAAAGTAAAAAATAAAAAAAAATTTAACAAAAAAAAAAAACCTCCTTCAAAAAGCCACCAAAAAGAAGAACATAATGAAATTTTCAGGTCTGTGTCAATTAAAATATGAAGTCGGTTAAAATGAACGATATTAATCAGTAATCAGTATACTATACTTTTTAACAGACTTCATATTTTATTAAATTGGCACAGACCTCAAAATTTCATTATTTTCCTATTTTTAGTGGCTTTTTGAAGGAGGTTTTTTTTTTTGTTAAAAAGTTTTTTATAGTTTACTTTTTAGTGGCTTTACAATACCTACGTGGTTTAGTCGCTTGCCAATAGATTCACTTACTTAACTGACTTCTTTCGCTGTGTGATGTGTCAAAAAGTGACATTTACCTTAAAGGAATCACACGCCGTTACTCACTTTTATTAAACCGACTTTCTTATCATCTTATGCTGTGTGATGTGTCAAAAAGTGACATTTACCTTAAAGGAATCACACGCCGTTACTCACTTTTATTAAAAGTCCTACTGAATCGATTTAAGTAAAATTTATATGGGACCAACTTCGAGGTATACCCTATCCAATAAAAAAATACTTTTCCAAATCGGTTTATAAATGACGGAGTTCTGTGGTAACAAACATAAAAAAAATTTAAAAAAAAAATACAACCTAATTGAGAACCACCTCCTTTTTTGAAGTCGGTTAACAAACAAACAAATCTATCATTTTTTTAATTTATCATTCCCCTCATTGCCATTATAAATCCGAAAAAGAATTTAATCAAACAGAATGTAGTACACTGTTTACGTAAATAAGCAGTGGCATATTGCCAACGACCGACTGATCTTGTCCATCGTGTAAACACGGATTTTACTATATATAGGTATATTAGATCACCGATGATATTAATTATATTATATATTTTCTGACCTTCCATCAATTCTTCGTCTGGTAAGGAAAAACTAAAACTTTGGACTTTGCAGTGGGAAGTGAAGATTAATAATATCTACGTTTTCTTATCAGGAATGTTTACGTTCTTTCTTAGTAACAATAAATATCAAAATAACAACAACAAATATAAATAAAAGAGGACAAGGTCGGAACCAGAAAGTAAAGATTTAAAAAAAGCGATCTGTTTTTAAAACGGAAAACACGTTTTCACGCCATGTTCGAGTAATAAAAAAACTTTTTAACAAAAAAAAACCTCCTCCAAAAAGCCACTAAAAAGAAGAAAATAATGAAATTTTGAGGTCTGCGCCAATTTAATAAAATATGAAGTTGGTTAAAAAGTATAGTATAGTGATTAATATCTTCTTTTTAACCAACTTCATATTTTATTAAATTGGCGCAGATCTCAAAATTTCATTATTTTTCTCTTTTTAGTGGCTTTTTAGAGGAGGTTTTTTTTTGTTAAAAAGTTTTTTATTTTTGATTTTTAGTATCAAAAAGTTATAGGTCGAGAGCTAGGCGTAAATTTATATAGCTCATTTGTGACAGGATGAAATTTTCAGGGAAGGTAGAATCTAGTATGACAAAGAATAAGTGCTAGGGTTGCCTCGTCAAAACCTGGTGCGAAGGCCGGGAGGAGCTCACTTCCGGTGCAAAATACACATATTTCATTAGCTCATAATTATCTTTCGTCATTATATGACAGCATACAATTGACGCCATATTGTAGATCTCGAAGAGCTGTATTGAAATACATAGGGTTGCCTAAGGAAATTTTGGGTAACACATTGAAAACTTATAAATTATATTTGTTTTTTTGACATTTTTAAAGCTGTCAAATAACATTATGTATATATGTATACTTATATATTGTAACCGTTCTGAAATGAGTTATCGGCCTTGTGTTTGGCAAACATTCATACGTATGTCTAGTTATTTATAACTTTATGTTTTCAACGCATTTGGTTTCTAACTCATATCCGTATAATTACGCAGGAATTGCCTGAATCTGGTATTGAAAATTTTCCCAAGAATTTATGTATTTTAGGGTAGCAATTTCTTATTTTTATTTTTCAACGTAATTCAACGTGCACCTCTTATATAAATTAGTATAAATTACTTACTTGAAGGTCGTAGTAACCTGTAATAAAAGTTTTAAAAAAGGTGGTTTGGAGTTTGTTTCGAAAAGAGAAAAAAGGTTGATTTTTGTTTGTGATTTTAAATTTGGTTTGACACTAAAAACTAATTGAAGCATTTGACTTTACTGAACCTCGATTAATATTTTTTCTTGAAATTCAACTTAATCAGACGCAGGTATAAAGTTAACTAAGCGAATATAAAACCAAAATAACTATAATGAAAAAATGGAAAATAATAATAATTTACTATAATAAAAGAAAAAACCGATTGATTTGTGAGTAGGGCATGCAAATATTCGGATGTTTCAGGTATTCGAATATTCGCTCAAATTTTAGCCAATATTCGAATATATTCGAATATATTCGAATAATTGGTAAAAATAATAAAAACGCTCATGGGACTTCAATAAATGACTTTTAATTATTTAAAATCAACACGCCTACTGCACGTCCATAAATCCAATCATTTTAACAACAAAAGCAGCTTACTTCTAATTAAAAAGAGATCAAATAATCATTTTTACTTTACTTAGTTACGTAAAAATTCAGATCAAATCAACTAAATATTAGAGCGCACATAGCTTCCGAGAACCATAGATCAAATGGACATATTTAAGTAATCAAAAAAATTCAAAATTCTTTCTTTCTGTTTTTCCTATTCAAACAAAAATATTAAATGAGCATCTAAGACGCATTTTTATTAATTAGTACCACAAAAGTATGGGATATTGCTCCCCTATAAAAAAAATACTTCACAAATAAATAATACGTCTATTAGCACGTGCGAAGAGCAAATCAAGCAATTAAGTACACGTACGTAACGTAACGTAAGTAAATAGTTATATCAAATAAACATGCAATAATTAACAAAAAAAAAACTTTCCTCGCCCCGTTTTGATTCCCCTCCCACGCCCAAGCGCGAACTTAGAGCTAGTGTAGCGTTTGTAAGATGTTTTAGCGCCGCCGTAAACCGTTTTTAAACAATTTTAATTCTTAACAAATAATTCGAATATATTCGAATAATAGGAATTACTATTCGAATAATAAATGCAGCCGAATATTCGCTATATTCGAATATTCGAATTGCATGCCCTATTTGTGAGTCAGAATTGTCAATCTTTATTATGGCAACTTTTCAGCAACTATTTTGTTGCCTTCTTCAAGCCTAAAATTACATTATTAGAATTATGTAATTTTAGGTCTGTAGAAGGCAAACATTGCCAATGATTGACAATAATTTCTGATTCACAAATCAACCGGTTTTTTAATTTTATTATATTACATACGTGAGTGATCGACATGAGTTTCAATATAGTTTACTATACATTAAACTATTCAAAATGTTCCGAACAAAGGCAATAACATTTTATGAATTATTATTAAATTACTTATTCTAAGCATCTATTAAAATATTTTTTTTTTTTACAATAATATTATGTAAACATTTTTAAACAAAACGTAGTTTAAGGTAGTTGCTTTGAAAAAAAGTCAAGAAAATCATGAAATAAAAATTATATATATTTTTTTTAATAAAGGTATCTCTTTATGCTAGTTAAATTAGAAAATAATGCGAGATATTTTTTGTTGAAAATTGAATTTTTAACATTTTTAATATAAGTAAGGTGCTAAAAAATATCACATTAATAATTTTTCAATAATTAATAATTTTTCAATAAGAAAAAAAAACAATACATAATAATCTATCTGTTTTTTTAATAAAAAAAAAAAAAAAAAAACGATGCATGACACATTACCGCTGATAATGTTAGTAAAAAAACTATAATTATTGATCACGTAGTTTCAAAATGCAATAACAAATGACATTTGGCGACGTTCCATTTAAACGACTTTACACCCGTACCTAAAGATGTTTCACATCAAAAATTTAAATTTTTGCATATACTGATACTACTTTACAAAATGTATAACTTTTCTTTTCCGTGATACAGGATTTAACTATTATATTTTATCCAATTTTGAGCAGTTATTAACAATTTATAATTTTCGAAATGTCATTTTCTTAAAAACTATGGTTACCATGCTGGACAAAGGGCCACTTTGTAATTTTGAGCTGTTTGAATTTATACATATATCCATATACATATAAAAATTGACATTTTGCACCGGAAGTGGCTTATCCCGGCCGTCGCACCAGGATTTGACTAGGCAACCCTAGCGCTTTTTCTTTGTCATAATTAATACTACCTTCCCTGAAAATTTCATCCTGTCACAAATGAGCTTCATATATTAACGCCCGCCTCTTGGTCTATTACATTTACCTTAAATGAATCACACGCCGTTACTCACTTTTATTAAACCGACTTTCTTACGCTGTCTAATGTGTCAAAAAGTGACTTTTACCTTAAGGAATCACTCGCCGTTACTAACTTTTATTAAAATCAGCCGAACTACTGAACCGATTTTGATGAAATTTCTATGGAACCAATCTGAAAGTATATCCTTTCAAATAAAAAAAAAATCCAAATCGGTTTATAAATGACGGAGTTCTGAGGTAACAAACATTAAAAAAAAATACAACCGAATTGAGAACCACCTCCTTTTTTTGAAGTCGGTTAAAAAACTACAATAAGTTAGATATTTTCCATGACAAAATTTGAAACTATTCATTTAAAAAAATAGACTGGGGAGTCAGCCCTATAAATACTTCCTGCCTTGTACACCAAAACTATTAAATAAATTCATAACAATATTATTTACTAATTGATTCCACATATATTTTATTATATCATGGATAATAAATGATTATTATTATTATATAGATATGATATTGTAGATTATAGACGCTCGACAGCTGAGGTCATTAGCGTTCTATATTTACTAATTGAATTGTAAACATAATCCAATCAGAAGTTGAAATATGCTGACAAATACAGCAAAAAAAAACGCATGACGTCATTATGCTGTTCCGTTTTTACGACAAGGAGAAAAATTTGACCACATCACACACCTAAGACATCAATTAGAAAAGATCTCAAACGATTCCTAGACTATCAAAACGTGAAGATCTATTAAAATCCATAAAAACTTGGTTTTCGGACTGATTCCAATACTTTCCTACCATGATATGGCGTTGGGGAAATTAAAAATACTACTGCTGGGTTGCAGAAAGCATTGTCAAAAAATCTGATTTGACAATAACATTAGATTGTGATCATATAATTAAAGTTTTTATACCTTTACACAGGAGCAGTCTAATGTCGTTGTGTCTGTCATGTAGAACATTAGATTGTACTCACAGAAAAAAAATGAATGATCTACAGAGAAAAAGATCGCTTTTCAAGCTAAGTTTTAATCAAAATGCGTAGAAAATTAAATACATGTGCACATAATTGGAAAAAATATCGTTTCAATCGATCGATTATTTTTCGAGCAGGATCGATTTAAAATTCCACAATGCTTTTCTTATAGAAAAATATGCGTGGTCACTGGTCACAATCGGTCATTGTCAAGTCAGATTTTCTGACAATGCTTTCTGCAACCCAACATACGAGTAGATACCTATTCAACACAATTATTTACGTCTACAAAGAAATAATCAAACATTAGTCTCCATAATTACGTATCTGTAAATAAATTACTACCGCAGCAAATTAAGAATTCGTGTATCAAATCAAAATAATTTTCGTGAAGCTAAAGAAAAAAATTAACTGTAGTTTTAATATTTGTATTTTATGCACATTAAAACTCCTTATCAACAAAAAGTGTGCATTACTTGAAGGTTGTCTAGAAACATTACACCAAACCTGTGGGTGGTTTTTTAATTCCCACGCGCAAAACCCATAAGCTATAACAGTGTGTTTTTTATAATGCATATCAAAATAAGGTAAGAAATAACGAAGCAAAACTAGTACATGAAAACCAAATGCGGTATTTATGAACAGTCATTAGTGATTAGATGATTAATATGACATTATCTAATGAATCATCTACCTACAATTACAAAAAAAACTTGTCTCCACTTGCAAAGAAAACAAATCATAAAAAAATGATCCAAAAATAAACGATGTCATTAGAAAGTGCAGCCGTAAAATTTTAATTTACAAGAAAAACATTCTTGTTCATTTTTTAGTCGTTAAAACGACAAAAATAGATCACAATTAAATCTTACAAAAGGTTACATTTAAAACGTCAAAATATCGGCTAGCAAACACTAATTAACGTAACGCAACGAGCCGGCCATAAAAATAACTTCAAGACGAATTTATAAGATTACAAAATATTACAAATTGCAATATTTTTTATTAATTTTTAATGTTCTAAACAATCCCTAATTTAAACGTGGGTTGTGATTTGATATCAATGAACTTTAAGGTACTGGAATGTCAGTTGTAGAGCATTTTTCCAAATTTTGTTACAATTACGCAAAGTACACTTTGTATTCTAACGCTAGATTACAGAAAATATGTTAATAAACATTTCCACTTACCAATTTAATAATATTCTTGCGTAAACCTTGATTTTTCACAAATTTTCACTCATAATTATGATGTAAACACACACGCACACCACACCATTGCCAAGAACGAAGTATTACTGTCAAAATAAAACTCAAGATGGCAGTATTATCGCTGACAGGGGTTCTCAAACGTGTGTTTACTGTCATTGAAAACATACAAAAATAAAACTATTTTTGCGTTACGAATACAGCTCATCATTACGTTGTACTTAATAAACATTATAAATACTGATAATAAATCTTATGAAACACAATTTTTATGATTTGGAAATAAATAGTTTCTAGGTTATGTAAAATAATTTGAGGTTGAGCGCCATTTACAAATTTTTAAGATGGTGTTTAATTTGAATGTTGGAATTCTCGGTCACGTAGATTCGGGAAAAACTTCGCTTGCTAAAGTTTTAAGTGAAATAGCGAGTACAGCCGCCTTTGATAAAAATCCACAATCCCAAAGTCGTGGTATTACGTTAGATCTTGGATTTAGTTCTTTTACTATCGATATTCCCGAACACTTAAAGAGTTTTAGTGAAAGTGATAAACTGCAGTTTACGTTAGTCGATTGTCCAGGTCATGCTAGTTTAATAAAAACCATTATCGGTGGAGCACAAATTATTGATTTAATGCTATTAGTAATCGATGTAACTAAGGGAATCCAAACACAAACTGCCGAATGTCTTGTTATCGGAGAACTGACTTGTCGAAAAATGATAATCGTATTAAATAAAATTGATTTGTTGGCTAAAGAAAAAACAGAGTCGATGATAAACAAGGTAAATACCTCTTGTTTAATTTTACATTATATCTTATTTATAAACGTTAAATTTCCAGGTGAAGAAACGTATCGAGTCCGCATTATCTAGTACAATTTTCAAGGATTCACCTTTTGTAAGTGTGTCAGCTTGTGCTGGCGCATCGGATAATAATCCAGCGATCGGAGTAGAAAATTTAATCAAAACAATGTCCGAATTTGCTTTTATTCCGGAAAGAAATAAAGAAGCACCATTTCTGTTCGCTGTCGATCACTGCTTTGGTATTAAAGGACAAGGCACCGTAATGACCGGCACCGTATTGCAAGGTCAAGTTCATATTAATGATGTAAGCATCATAAATTATGAATGAAAAACAATCATCGATTTATCCATTTCTTGTTTGTTAATGCTTTGTAGATAAACCGTTAAACTATAGAACTTTTTTCATAGTAATTCCACTCATAATTTTCTTCCAGAACATAGAAATCCCAGTATTGAACGAGCAAAAAAAAGTAAAATCGATGCAAATGTTTAAAAAACCGGTAACCGAAGCGAGCCAAGGAGATCGGTTAGGAATCTGCGTTAAACAGTTTGATCCAAAGTTAATGGAGCGCGGTATCATATGTCAACCTGGACTTGTCTCTTTTATAAGCGCTGGCGTGATTGATTTTCACAAAATAAAGTATTTTAAAAGCAATATTGCTTCCAAAATGAAGTTTCATATTTCTGTAGGTTACGAGACTGTAATGGCTAAAATAACACTGTTCAGCACAAAAAATAGTAATTTTAATTTCGATGATAAGTACAAATATGAAACTGACTTAGAAAATAGCGACAACAATGAAGACAAATTGAATTATTTCGCATTGTTGGAGTTTGATAAACAAATTCCAGTGATTCTAAACAGTTTATTAATAGGTTCAAAACTCGATTTGGATATTCATGGAAACACGTGTCGGTTAGCGTTTTGGGGACATCTATTAGAAATCGCTGATACTAATTATGTGAACACTTTTTTACCGAAATTAAAAGTTTATAAAAATAAATCAAAAACCGGAATTGTTGAAAGACTAACTGACGATGGACATAAAGTCATAGTTAAAAATATGTTTAAAAAAGAAACCAACCTGCAAATTTTTCAAAGGTTCACGGTATCGCTGTCAACGGGTGAGGAAGGTATCATCGAGAGTTCGTTCGGAAAAAGTGGAAAAGTTGTAGTTTACATTCCGCTTAAATTAAAAGAAGAAACAATAAAGATTTTAGAAACAAAAAAACAAACTGATACAAGTGTTAAACAAAACTTAGAAGTGAAACTGAATTTTGTTAAATATATTTTCGATTCAAACAAGAAAATTGCTCAGTAATGTAATGTATATATTTTATTACTTTATTTGTAAATATTTTATATTTATTTAATGATACAATTTAAAAATTAAATAATAATAATTACTAAGTTTATCTAAACAATAAAAAAATATACAATTCCTGTTTATTTCAAAATAACAAAATAAAAAATAATCAGTCTAATAATAAATACTATTTATATAATATGTTATTTTGGCTTTTGGATAGTCGTTCTAGACTTTAAGAAAAAATAATTCAATCGATACGATTGCTTGCCAGTACCAAATCTGATCGGTCAAATTTTCACTTAAAATGGAAAAGGCCAAAGCATGTCTTCGTTTGTACAAAAAAAAAATAAAAAAAAAACAGCAGCTGACCAATCAAAAACGTGAAATATTAACAACACAGACCACATTCATACTGCACCGAATCGGTAATTTTGCCGTATCGGTTTTTTTTACCGTACCTGCCATGGCGCATACATACTATCGTCGCCGTATACGGTAAATCATCTCAACGTTCTTATTCATACAAAGCCTCTTCCAAATTTAATACTATTACAAAACAAACGTAGCCTATTGTAATTACCTCTTATGCGTAAATATGAGTTTGTTTCAATTTGAATTTTTCATAAAACTATTTTTAAAATGGCAAAGCAACTGGTAACTAAAATATTGGTATTGGTTTTTATCTGAATTAAAAATAACTCTATGAAAGAATATTGACAGTTATTAAGAAGCAGCAAAAGTAAATATTTTCAAACTAGCAAAAGGTACAGCTGAAAATTCTATAAACGTTAAAATCTTATAAATAGATAGAACTTTTCAATATCGATAATATAACTTTTTTGACAAAATCTACATATTTCTTTTTTTTTATAAAAGCAAATCGTTATGTTTTGCTTCACAACCGTTACCCTGTACTTAATAATAATGTCAATATTTTAATTTTTAGCGTATGTAGTTCAGTGATTATTTGAGAATTGCTGTATCGACAATAGAAATGTATTTGTTTAATCGTCATTTATTAATAAATAACAAAAATTATACAACTTTTGTTGTTATTAACCTCAGAACATAGATAGCTTATAGGTATGTACAACTGAAGCCAGTCGAGACATGCGGCGAACAATTGATACAATGGATCTATCTCTCGAAATAAGAGCGAGAGATCGTTATTGCTTGTTCTGCAAGAACAAGCGAGAAAAAATATGGCTGCGCACACACACCGCGCCGTGCCACTTAGCCAGCAGCAGTCAGTGACAACCGATATAGACAGACTATTGTCTAGTTACCGGATCATCTGTGAACACGAAATGCGCGCGCAGGTAAAAAATATACGTGGATAGAAAATTATTAAAATATTTTTACTTACTGATGATAAGATACACCATGATTTTCCATAAGCGCTTGGGAACCTTTATTGTAACATACAGGTACACAACAAGACATAAAGAGTAATTAACACTACGGAAATTGGAATACAAGCAACGAATGATCATAATGTACCTGATAGGTCGCACTTTAGTGTATAGTTGTGGCTTCAGAAGCGACGTGATATACTGTTTCTATAGCTATCTCTGTTCTGAATTAACTGAATTGAGGGCGCCACTGTAGTTTAAGAACTAACGCACTTGGACCAACTGTCATTTATTAAACAATTGTGTATTTCAAGTTTATTAAAAATTGACAATGGAATAATCTAAATGAGATAAGCACAAGAGATAAAACACATGAGGTAGAATATAATCTAATCTTTTTACATGAAAAATGTCTTGACAGCTGATCCGATTTGATTAGTCCCCACTTTAGGCGCCACTAATTGTCATTTGACATTTTTATGTTGACTGTCATTCGTCAATAAATAACGTTTTATTTATCACCAAAATATACAAATTTTATTGAACATGCAGTCCTCAGAATTAAATATAATATTATGCTCCATCTATGATAATAAAGGTAACTATATTTTGAATTAGCATATAAGGTTAGGTTATTTTATAAAAAAGCATACAATTTTTTTTAACTTGGAGCAAGTGAAGCAACCTTTTAACCATGCTCCAACAAGGAGATTTAAGTAGTTTAAAGCAGGGCTGACGAGATGGCAAAAAAGATCTCCGGGTCCAAGCCGATCCAAATGGACTTTTTGAAATTGCACAGCAACTATGACGAAAAAACCTGAGCTTGGATTAATTTTCAGCGTCACAAATTACAATAAAAATGCACCTCACCGGGGTCTTTATTGACTCTCGGAAAACCCTGTGCTAAAATCAGTGCAAATACCTACATCTGTTTTACTAAGGTTATGAATTGAACTATGTTTGATCAATAATTATACCTAATTTAGCCAACTACAATATCAATGATCCAAGAAGAAAGCCAAGAAGTTAAAAATGAAAAAAAACAGGAAAACGTTATCAGCACCGAAAATTACATTAATTACAAAATCGCGTTTATTCACATTTGGTTAATAAATAATAAATTTGTCATATTACAATATAATCACATGAACAATTAAAAACGATGAATCGATACTAAAATATCGGTAGGTCTATATTTACTTAATATCAATCAAGAAACAATTATCAGAGACCTAGACTAAATTTTTTTAACACTATTAGTCGAGCTGATCAAAATATTTCGAATTTTACGTTACAATTTAACGTAAAAAAAGTTGGCATGTGATAAATACAACAAATAATATTTTGGATCAGTTAGTTAGATAATTTCAAGCATTTTGTGACACCCTATATACTGACACTAAATAATTCAAGCACCAAATAACTATGTACAATTCCTAATTAAAAATATATACAACATATTTCTGACTTGCAGGAAATGTATTTTGCAAAATCGAAATTAAAACTTACGAACTACAATATCATGTGGTTTTTTTATTTGACTAATTAAAATCGAATTATATTAACAGCTTTTTTATTTTCAATTAAAATGCAGCAGCCTGTATTTATCAATGAATCGAAGATTTAAAAAAAATGCACATCAAATATGATTATACATTATTACATTTTCAATATAGAAAAATATTTAAAACTGTAAAAGATATATTAAATCGAAACTACACAATTCAAATTTGGCATTTTCCTACTGAGCAGTTTTAATAACGAAATATTTGAGCCTCGACAATAAAAATTTACTTAAAATTAGTTTCTGCTTCACAAAATATGGTCCTTTTAGCGGTGGTCTCAGGTCTATTGATTTAGTTTAAAAAAAGACCGCTAGTGCTGAATATCGTTAATTATATTCAATTCTACAATTACTTATATAAAAAAACAAAACAACTAACAGTACAGTTGCATTGTTGGTAAAAACGAGCACTTGTTAACGCAAGATTATTGGCTAGACTGCAAGATTTTGGTTATCAATATATGGCAATATAATATGATATTTCACTTTAGCTCTTTATAATTTACAAAACTTAGTGATTATAATAAAATTAAGAAAAATCGCAGGATAGTGGACAAAATATTATGTTAATTGTTATGGTTAGTAATTAATATTAATTTTCATAAATATTGTTATTTTATGTACTTCAAAAAGTCTAAATATATAGACGAAACGTCGTACATTTAATTAAATAAATCCAATATTTTGTCCACTATCCTGCGATTTTTCTTAATCTTAGTAGGGAATGTTTTTCTATACACCAAACACAAATATTTTCAAAATAAGTTGCATCCTTCTTTAAGAAATCTATATAGACAAATAAAACTATCTACTCAAAAAGGGCACAACTATTGTAAATACCTTTGTTAGTAGAAAACATTTTCTACCAAGTTTTATAAATTATAATCCTATTTACAACATTATAAAAAATATCAAATTCAGCATTAGTTGATGAAATTTATAGAATGCAGCCGAAGCCTAAACTTGCTTATGTAAAAAACATTAAATCGTCTCAATTAGAACCTCGAAGTCGCTTTAATAAAAATTCTAACCTAACAAAATAAAAAACGATTGAACCGCTAAAAGAATTAATTGGTTGTTCCAAAAACTAATATTTATGACTTACCATTTACAAGCGATTTGAAACTATTCCAAAAGCACAAAATATTTCTTGGCATAATAATAGTTACGTTTAGTGCCATTAATACAACAAAGTAATTGTTTACTGAGTACTTGATGTATGACAGTTTAAACAAACGATAAAATAAATATGACATTCAAAACGTGAAGAATAATGGACATAAAAACTAACATTATTTTTACTGTACTATAAATAGATGGATATTTTAAGTGTCTAGTAATAATATGAACTACTATTACCTAATCACACAGTAATAAATAAAATTATCACAATTACAAGAATTGTTGATAGAACCGCTATTGCAATCCACTGTCTGCGATCTGCAAACAATACAAATTTAATTATTTACCAAAATCCCTATCCCTATAGACTGTGTGCAGGGGGGCGGAGTTATAATAATATCGACGCGAGCGCTTGTTGTGGCATCCGTTGTAAACTCTGAACTGCAATTTTCCGTAACTGTCAGTGAGCATTATTGTTCAAAAAGTCAAGTAAGTAAAATCATGATTTTACTTCTAACTTATTTGGAAATTATTACTATAAATCTGATAAATTTTACACTTTTAAACTCGGTTCGCAAGATTACATGCGCCATGGTTTTAGGTTATATTTCCGTCTGTCAATATAAACCATAGACATAGGTGTAGGCACACCTCCATGTCTGATATAAATTAATCAGTTATATTTTATTATACGTCAAAATTGAAGAAGAAAAAACTTAAAATCAATAATTTTTACGTACCCTTTTATGTTATGCTATTTATACTATTTACACACAGCTAGATAAAATGGTAATCGTTTATTAAAAAAATTCCTGATATAAGACAACAATAAAAAATAGTTCAATCGTACACTATTGCCCGCTAGCGGCGCTAGTTGGCTTCGTGCACACAACCTATATTATTAAACGAGCAAATCTTGTATATATGTACCTATAGAACTATTTTCTCGAAAACGGCCCTAACGATTTGGATGAAATTTACTGAAATGGGGTTTTGGGGGGCAAAAAATCGATCTAGCTAGGTCTCATTCCTGGAAAAATTCGTTTTCTTATCGATTTTATCACTTTAAAAAACAATTTTTTAACGTTATAAAACAGTGTCGTATGGTGAATAGGCTTTGGAAAAAACAAACTATTTTCATTATTTATGTCAAATTACTCTGACAGTAAATCTTTAACTTATTAAAATAATCAGTAATTATTTGAAAATATGTAGGTACATACGTTATGTAGTATGACGTATAATAATATTATCTACTTATAGGTATGTAATTTTTTTTCTTAAAAACGACTAACGATTTTGATGAAATGGGAACTTTAAGTACTATTTTTTTTGAACTCATCCGAGCAAAGCTCGGTCATCCAGATTCTTCAAGTCCACTAGTCTATCGTTGATTAATTCTTACAGATGTTATCGACTCCATCTTTGTTTCATGCTGTTATAAAAAGAGGGCGTTCGATCTATATTTTTTATGCATTATTTGGTCAACGGCATGGCCCTCATAAAGGGGCGGTCAGCCAGGGTCTTGGTACGACAGAGGAAGTGGTGCTAGCTGTAAGGCAGCGAATTTTTTTAAGAACTATAGGTATTCAATTTTTAATTCGGTGGGGGATCGCTGTAGGTTGTGGCCAAGGAGTACGCCTCAGAAAGCCGGGGCCGTGGTCAACGTATTGTCATACTTAAGCATATGTTACTAGATCTAAAATAAATTTAAAAAATGCAACTTACCATTCGACATATGCAACACTTTGGCCACTTTCTTCATGGTTGTATCGAGTTTTGAATCTGTGTTTTCCAGTTCATTTGAAAATTCATCCAGCATTCTAAAAAATTAAAATATTTGTTAAATTATTTTTCTACTAAATCAACGAAATGTTTTTGATGTGAAACATCTTATGTCGGGCTGTGAACAGTCGTGTGAGGGAAAATATGCAACGAAATTTATGGTCCGCTCCTTCGCTGCTGTTCTCCCCACCACTGCGGCACTCTCTCTCTCTTGGCTCAGGCGTGCACTGTAACACACGCGGTGTTACAGTGCAGTATATAGGATTACGTCAGCATAACAGCTAGTTGCTGCTTTTGAAAAAATATATACTACTACATAGAGAATACTACCGAGTTCAATAACGTTTTCTTTAATGTTTCACATCTGTCGGGGTCCCGAGACCCACACCCTTTTTTTTATTGTTTGAACAAAAACTTATCTCACCCAGCTTGTTCGTCGATTTCTATTCCGATTTGCCTGGAAACAGTTTTCAACGATCCTAGCGAATCACTAATAATTTCAAGTTGCTCATCTTGGGTTCGTGTCATTCGCTGTTGTTGAGATAAAGTATCTGTCAAGAACTGTCTCTGCGGACTATCAAGTTCGTTTTCAAGTTTTGAATATTTTGTTGTACCATGGCTCATTGGAACTCGGGCGGGACTGTTTTCTAATAAAGGCTATAAAGAAACAAATTTTGGACTTAATTTTTTCTTGCTAGGAAATAAAGGAATAAAGGCTATAAAGAAACAAATTTTGGACTTAATTTTTTCTTGCTAGGAAAATGATGAATGGTCAATAACTTTTCAAGGTCATAAAAATCAATCAACAAACCTGGCGCGCTGTGCGATCACGATCTCTATTGCGATTGATATTCATCTTATCTTTCATAGTCTGAAAAAAAATTCAAAATATGATAATCACAACTGAGTCCTGACTTTTGGCCTACTGCAAATTCAAAATTAGATACCTTTACTTCTTCCCTGGTATTATCAATAAACGATCTTCTTGAAGAAAGCTCTTTATTGTCTATTTTGAATTTTGATGGATTTTTTTCGACAATACGTATTGGAAAAGTTAAGGATAAATTCAAGAAAGATCTAAAAAGCTTATTAACAAAATTATTACTCACAACATCTAGAATGTACACAAGAGTAAACACGTACACTTATCAACTTTCGAACAAAGACACTGTAATTATAGACGCTCGACAACTAAGGTCATTAGTCAAACATGTAATAATTGCAATAATAATCTATAAGTTAATTTTGGTCTTAGAAAATATATCTGAACTGACACATTTCTTAGATTCCAGTACAGAAGTCAGTAACACTTATCAATTAATTACAAATATGAGAGCTCATTAGTTGAAGCAAGCTGCTAGGAGTGGGTGGCAATATTCTACTTGCCCATACTGCACCTAAAGAGAAAATACAGTATGTCGAATCTCACAGGCAGCGCCACCTATCGGATGGAATACCATACCCCAATTTTTGCAGGCAATTCTAAATAATGTCATTGGTATTTAGTCGTAAGAATATATCGTTATAAAAAGGATATTTATAGTATCTTCGAGATCTTCCAAATCCCATTCAATACTTCGAACAGCATTTTTAAGTTCAGTATTTGTCCATTCTAACTCTTCTTTCGTAATGCTAAGCGATTCATCTTGAAGTTCAATCCAACGAAGGTATAATCCTCTAGCTTGATTCAACGCTTTAAAAACTTCGCTGTAAGGTTTAAGAAAAAGTACAAAACATTACTAAACTATGTATAAATTTCTTATTTTTAACTAAAACTTAGGATCCAACATATTTGTCATCTGAATAAAAAGGGAATTATTTTCATGAAAAATTTACTTGATCTAGTTTAAAAGTTAATAATTTAAAAATACAAAGGTCAAGATTTATCCAATTTTTATAAGTAGTTAATTATCTTAGATTAAAAATTTAGATACCGCAGAAATTCGTTCAGAAACAGATTGGAAAGGTTTTAAATCAGATCTTGTTAAGTCATTGTTATTAAAATGTTTTCTGAACATAGACCAAAATGAACATAAATAAAAAACATGAGATTTAGATTGTGTAGTAGGTATATGCAAATCATTTATTACATACCTCAAATTTCTGCCTTAGATTAGAAATGATAAATATTATCAGCAAACAATCTTAAACACAAAGTAAAACTAAAGGGCGACTGGAAGCTGTTTAATAAAAAAAGTCAATTTGTCAACCCCCAAAAAATCTACTGTTTACAATTTTACTTCCGAACGGAATTACTTTATTTATTAGTCATTTGATATTCCAAAGTACAAAACACAATTGAGTACTTACTCTTTAACTACAAAAAATGGATCTTCTAACGTCATGTCAGTGTAAAAAAATCGGCCTGTCGCTCGGTGCAAACACTGAGCGAGGTCGAATAATAATAAACATGTGCATTAATTAATTGTGCTCACATTATTTATTGCAACGTCACCTAATCAAAAGTTTAAAACAAGACTTTGGTATTTTTAGTCACTATCTACAGCATAACAACGAAACAAGCCGATCTAATTACTAAAGTATTGACAAATCACATTGACAGTTCTCCTTCTTTTCAGTCTATAACTCTGTTACCAAAATAGGTCCCAGTTATATAAGATTTAAACCAAAAGTTCGTATAGTTCTTGTAAGATAGATGTCGATCTCAAGTCTTTATTTTTGTCTCAGCTATCGCAGATCGTTTCGGTTTTTACTTTTTTACTTTTGTTGGTTAATTGGTTTTTTGTTGGCTCTGTGTGTGTTACTTGTTTGTTAATTTCATAGATTAAAATAATAGTTATGAATATTTATACACACTTTTGAATATATTAAAGCGATTTTTGGTGGCTTAAAAAATAAATATATTGTAGTGTAGAGGGATCGAGTTTTGTTTACGCAGCATTTACATAACCTAAGTTTCATACGTCACGTGTATAAGTAATTTCATAAAATGTCTAAAAAAATACTTAAATTGTATAAATTCAAATCGGAAGAATTGAATGAATTAATAAAAAACGAAATGTCATGCATTAAATTAATCAGAACCGTAGAACAAGTGAACATTCACCCTTGTGATTTGAAAGGTGTAAGCGAAGCTGTTGATAAAACGCTAGATACTAAAGTCGGAAAATATGATAAAAGGTAAGTTCGCTTTCACATTTTATTAAATGCACATCAATAATCAAATACAGTTGAACTGAAATAAGTAATACCTCACTTTATTTGTTTATAGGTTAGGAGGTCTCCTTTTATCGTATAACAAACTCAAACTTCTCCCTGGCACTGGGGCAATGCGTAGTGAGGCTCCCATAGTATATCTGTTGGTTGAAGGAGACTTTTATGTGTTCTCTCCACAAGTCGGCAGTGTTTTGTTAGCTGACGTAAATAAAGTGAGCGAAGACCACGTCGGATGCATTGTCCATAAGATTTTTAATGTTTCTATTCCGAGATCTAATAAGGATGAAGATGGCGAACAGTGGATTGGAAAAAAGTTAAAACTTGGCCAAAAAATTTACGTTAAAATTACATTTATGGATTTATTCTATACAATTCCTTATATAAAAGGAGAAATCGATCAAAGGTATTGTAATATCTTTTAGAACCTCAACACTTCGATTACCGAATACCTATTTAGGAAGACAAAATAACATAAATTAGAATTTGTTTTCAAAATCTCAAATAAAGCATTTATAATAACAATTTAGACCTTCCAATCATGATTGATTTTAGCGTACTTTGGTATAAAGATTACATTTCTGTAATACCGAGTCAAAAAACGGTCAATTTTATTTCTTAGAAACTCCCGATTTTAAGATCGGGACTGTTATCTCTATTCTCCGAAAATATCGGGGTAAAAATATTTATGCCTGGATTTAAGTCCTACAAAACATTTTAAATTTTTAATTATTTCCAACAAAAATTGCACCTTGTGAAAAATGGCGCGAATTTGTAGCGTATTTAAATTTAATTTGTATCCAGTTGCCGGATATTCATCAAAATGTAAACTTACTATCGGGTGCATCCCTGGTTGCCGTTGATCCTGTCCGGGTCTACGTAGTGTCGATAAACAGACGTTAAAAGTCTTGTTATTTTAGTGTTGTCTGGTAAAACTAAGACATTGATTTTTCTCCAGAAAAATGTAAAATAATCATAATTTCTGTTTTAGAACCGAACGACTAATAGAGCAAGATGAGGTTACCGTTACGACTGAAGAAAAAAAGGGAAAATCGAAAAAGAAACAGCAAACAAGCACGGCCAGTACATCTTCAGATGTAGAGGTTGATAAAGTTAAACCTGTAAAGAAGAAAAATAAATCGAAGAAAAAAAGTAATGTGGATAACGTAGAAGAATCTATTGACGATGTCGATGAAATCAAAAGAAGTTTATTGTCAAATGCTCTAGCAGAATCGTCTCTGGATGGAACATTAGACAAAAGTATTGAAAACGGAAAGAGCGAGAAAAAATCAAAAAAACGGAAAAAAGAAACTTTAAATATTGACATTGATAGAATCAAACAAACTTTATTAGCAAATGCCGTAGCTGTAACTGAATCTTCATTGGATGAAACCGATAAAGAAAATAGTAAAAAGAAGAAAAATTCAAAAACAAAATCACCTAAGAAAAAGTCAAAGGAAGGTGGTCAAATCAATGTACAAGAATTAATGACGCCGGTACAGTCTAAAAAAATTGATGAATTACCGAATGTGTCAACTTTTGGAACGCCAGATTTTACGTCTACGGTAAGAAGTAAAAAATCCAAAAAGAGTAAACAATTAGTGACACCAGATGTCGATGAATCAGATGTGTCGACATTGGGAACGCCAGATTTTACGTCGACGATAAAAAGTAAAAAATCTAAAAAGAAATCACCCACATTAGACGATAGTTCTCCGGAATTATTAAAATCTCCCAAAAGTAAGTCCAAAAAATTGCGACTTGATTCAGAACAGGACATAATTGACATTTCTGCAGTAACCGAAGAGGTAAAACAAGAAAAAATATCTCGAAAACAACGAAAACGTAAAGAAGATAAAGATGGAGAATCACCGAAAAAGCCAAAAACACAAAGTTTGAAAGATTTTCAATTAGAATTATTACAAAAATATTTAAAACCAGATTTAAATATTTGATGTTATGTTTAAGTTTGATTATGAAACTGTAAATATTGTTAATTTTTTAATTTGAATTTTTCAGGACTTTTAATAAATATTTTAAACATTTATACGCTTTTTCTAGTATAGACCGGGTCGATAATTTTGAAACCAAAAAAAATTATAGTAGGATGAACCCATTGGAAAGGAAGAGAATGAACGGCGCGGTTATAATTTTTAATTTCTAAATATTTTTTTTCTCCTACCTGCCAAGCGGGAACAAAGTCGTTCTTTATTCCCGTGGTACGGACAAGTGCGCGTGCGCAATAGTACTTATGCCGGCTCTCACGCACCTACTTGTCTCCTACACATTAAAATTATTTCCTTTAAAATTATTTTCTAATAATTTTAATAATAAAATAAAAATAATAATTTTAATAATTTTTTTTTTCAATTTTGCGAACTTTCGGCCTGGCAGGAGAAAAAATAGTATGCGCAATACGGGAGGAAATTACTACATCTCCCGCGTATTTTCCACCCTCGCCTTCAGCTCAGGTGGCAATTTTATACGCGGGAGGAAATGTAGCACTTTCCTCCCTTGTGACAATGTACTATTTATAACAGCTATCTATCCATATTTTACTTTAGCGAGTTGGCCGTTAGGTGGGACTTAAATTCAAGTTAAAATGACCAACAAATAAAATTACAATTTCGAACTTTAGATCATGTATTGTACATGTTTATATCTACGCAAATTCAATAAAATCAAAATAAGATCTGGTTTAGGAAGTATGGAGTGGTTTCACAATTTGGAGAAAAAATTGCGAGGTCAAAAATATTTTGTATTGTTAATTCCGTAATAAAACATATTCTTATGTTTCTTAAAACATTTAACAACAATAATTTAATGTTTATATAACTAGAACATCCAATTCAAATTTTCGTCTTAAGGCCGGTCCAGACACGACAACTTATCCACCGATTTGTCGCATCGAACAAATCGCATCAAGTAAAATGGAGTGTGTGGACCGCAAAACGTTTACAAAACATATGTTTTGTTGTCCACATATTCCATTTTACCATTTACTCACACAGTGCCCCGAAAGTGAAATCTGTTCCTTCCCATATATACCTATACTATTATATATACTATTCACTACCTAGTGGATGCCTTGTGGATTAAAAATTCATTGTTGAATTAATTAATAATTATTAGATATATTGTTGTCCACAATTACCTAACTCATATATTGTTATTTATTTAAAACGGCTTGTATGAGCCATTTGAGTTATTAATATTGTTTCGATTGTAACTTAAAAATAAATCGGCTCTCGCATGAGATGTGATTTAGTATTGAAATAGGTATATATGGGAAGGAACAGATTTCACTTTCGGGGCACTGTGTGAGTAAATGGCAACTCAACCAGCCGGAAACTGGGAATTTCAGGTTCAAGTCCTATTCCATTTTACTTGATACGATTTATCTCAAGCGACAAGTCATTGGATAAGTCGTGTCTGGACCGACTTTTATAACAGCAACATAATATATTATGATGCAAGAAAACTGTAAGTATATCACAATCATAAAAAACTGTGTTTTTATCAGAATGTTTCTTGTTAGGAAATTTAATCACGTTCAAAAAATCTGAAATTAAAATCTACGTAGCTACCCGTTTTTTTGCATCTCGATTCAAATATTTTAAGCGTATATCAATAATATGGCACAAATTTCCTTTAATCCTTTATGGCCTTGAGAATAGCTGAGAGTGTAGCAATGCTGTTGTTTATATGGCGTTGCTATGGTTCCTCTGTTACAAGTTGCCGGGTTCTAGCTCAAGAGCTGGTAAAAGTGTCAATTGGATTTTCAATTTATTATTAAAAAAAAATTATAATGAATTGAAAATATGTATTGGTGCTAGGCCCAAATAACCTTAGCTGTTGGTGGTCTTTAAAAAACACACACTTTAATCTTTTATACAGAGTTTCTAGAAAAAATGTCAAAAATTGAATATTTTTTTAATCGGTGCCTGTCATATCGTCGGTGATACTGCAAAAAAAAACCGCTGAACGCCACTCTGTAATACCGCGTAACTGCTTAAAAATATGTCAACAGACCTCATTGGCCTGTTTAAATTGGCCAATCAGAGGGGCTTTAAAATCGTACAATACAATACCGCGTATATACCACTTCACTGGAATATTTGGGCAATTTCTATAAAATTAAATTAAATATTGAGCTACGCTTTGGAAATAAAATTATGTCAACTTACCTGCAGTAACAAATTTATATTACAACAATTTTTTTTTAATTGTTCTAACCTAAACATATTCTTAATATCACATAGAAGTGTCTTCAAAATAGAACACTGATTTGACACTTACAATATTGTATAATAATAATTATATAATTAACAAGACAACAAAGTAATTACATTGAATTGATGCAAAAGTTCAAATTAAAGATTTTTTATTTGTAGTATGTTATGCGTCAATTTATTTCGCTAAAATTTCATTAATTTCGTATAAATCTTTAACACGATTTGATTTCGTAATTCCAATATGTTTTAAGAAATCGATTACTAAAATAAGAAAAACTTAATATAATTTGTAGATAGGAATTGTAACCAAAATAGAAATGGTGCGTTCCATTTGGCGATCGCAACGCCTACAACGACCAAACGTAATAAGCGCGGCCATAAGGCGTGAGCGTAGTGGGCGCAATGGTCGCCAAGTAAAACGCACCCAAAGTAAGTAAATTTCCACAGGTTGGGCGATAATTTTTCCAGGCTGCAGGGCGGCGCCCTTATCAGTGGATCGAAAGACAATCAAAGGCCAAGGCGACCTTTTGATTTTTGATAATTACTATTTTCCCAATCCATGTCAATAATTTTCCCTAGATTCAAAATGTTTGCAGCACAACAATTAAAACCTCCCATTCGAGTCGTTGAATAGTTTTGCATCAAGTCAATGAAATATGACAACAATTAAAAAAATTTGCACTACATGCGGTGATAATTGTCCATAGTTTAAGAGGGTCAAGGAAGTGGCCACGGTAAACCCGAAAAGTCAACAGGTCCGCCTAAACCTGCATCGGCTTCTAATAAACTCATTATGACCGCCATTGCGGCCTCGTCGTTTCCTTCATTTTGACTGACATGGTTAGGAGATTCGTTTGGTATGACACTTTCGCCCATCATTTTGATAATTTCTTCTTCGCCGTCTGTCAAAATAATTCACTTTTATGAATCGAACATCCAACAACAGGACCTATTCTAAGTGTGCTTGTTGATCAAGTTCTAGAACTCGTCGTACAATTCTCACTGCACTATTAGTACCTACCTACCCAAGCAGAATTGTAAGTTGTGGTTAGAATTCTGTTTGCCAACAACAAACTGATTTATTACTAAAATCAGTTCCGAGTGTGATGTCAAAACATTACGTTTAAAATAAACATTTACTTGTGGAGGGGATAATCAGTTCTGAGAGTACGAACTCGAGATCTGGAAGTGCCAGAACAATCCGAGAATTTAACTAACGAACACGCAAAGTTCTAAACAGTCCGAAGAGTTCTGTATAGAACTGATAGAACCAGTTCAGAACTGCTGCCACAAACACATCTAAAGTTATGGCCAATAGGGCACTACTCTTGCTCCGAAAAATGTTTGCTCTACTAGATTTCTTCTAAAACTTTTGTGAATTCCCTTGGTTTAAATAAACCGACATGAAATTTCGACAACTTGTTTAAATTTTACTCTCTTAAAAGAATAACAATTGAAATCAACCGAACTTCATAAACGATTCAATGAAGGAAAAGTTATATTTTTTCAGATTCATGCTGATTCAGAAGAATCTAGCTCCACCATTTGGTTGTTTTAAAATTTGCAACTAAGCGAGAATAGATTTACAACTGCCCCTTAGAATAGGTCCTGTTTTTTCGTAGTTTTTCATCATTTTTCCCAAATTTGCAACTTACCTGGATCATTCGATAAAATGACATTATTCTTTACAGCGTTGTAACCGTGATTTGGTGTTCCATTTGTAATTCTTTGCGAACTGATAACCCTACTTAATTCAGTTGACATGTTTGATGAAACAAGTGACTGTAAAAGAACGAATAGGTATAGTTTTATTCTGAAGTTAAACCTACACTTAAAGATACATTTTTAGAGTGTTAGGTCTCCAAGTCACTATATGAATAAGAAGAAGTATTAGAAACACCTTGTATTTTTGGTGTCCGTCTTGTGACTTCATGTGTTGTTAACACGACGCGTTTCAGCAACGAGTTGCCATCTTCATTCTTCAGGTGTGGTTGCTGAAACGTGTCGTGTTAACAACCCATGAAATGATGAAGTCACAAGACGGGCAACAAAATACAGGGTATTTCTAATACTTCTTCTTATTACTATACTTCAAGTTTGAGAACCACTCAGAGATATGTGTCTTATACCTAGCGGATGATGGTACCAGTGTGGAGGATGAACATTAGAACGTCAGACATATTGTATGAACCTTTTTCAGGGCATGCGCATATGCGCACGTTCAGTAATGCGTATCAAAAAAAATTCCTTGGCGCCGTCTAAAAATGAATGCTATGAACATACATTCAAGTTTGCCGCGGCCCAAGAAATGGTCCCAACAAGATGTCGGACTTTCAATTCTAAATGACTAGACAAAGCGTCGGCCTAAGGTCTTAGCTATCCGGACGAGATATTCTTCAGCGCTCTTAACTGATTGACCTGCGGGTCAAGACGTCCCCTTAGCTCTGGCGCTCGGATTGCCCTCCCCCCAAGCGGCACTGATTACGCAGGAGGAGACTACAGCGCCGAAAATTCGCAAGAAAACGAAATTACAGGCGGAAATCGCGTTTATGTTTTATATTTTATCAGTACGATTTACAACTGTCGCTGTAAACAAGTAAATTGCGTCGGGCAGGGCGTCGTGTAGAGGATGGCGCCGGAAGAGCAAGCCAACGGCGACATCCTAAACCCCAGCGTTGAGTGACCTAAGACCTTCAGTCAACGGCTCTAGTTAGCAAAGGGGCTCACTGCCTTGGCGTCAGGTTGCAACTATAAGCCAAATCAATTACTTCTCATCATGAAATAAAGAGGAGAGCCGACCCCAAATGAAATGGGATAAGGCTAGGAAAAAGATTAAAAGAAGAAGTACGATTTACTCACCTCTGCAGCAGCCAATGGCAAGACATTTTGCGAATCAGGATCGGGACTACTTTCAGATGACAGTTCGCCGGACTTCCTTTGAGAATCGATCACTTGATCGGCAATTTGACGTCCTATTTTACTAGCTTCGACATGAGTATTTATTAATCGTTGAATATCACGTCCAGTTGTAGCTGTGTTAAAAACAAACAAATATTATCTTAATTGGAGTTTCATGCTTTCACGGCCGGTAGACATCTTGGTAGCAAGTGTTTCCGGGCTAGGTAGCCGTGGTCTAATGGATTTTACTCCGTACGTTTCGCCCAAAGCTCCGTTGGGCATCTTCAGCGGCGATTAGCAATACGATATGATCTTCTTGCCGGTCGACTGGCAAGAAGATCATATTGGCTTTATTCATAAAAATACAAGATTAAATTATTATTTTTTAAAGAGTGTGATTTTGAAATTTTAATAAGCGATAACATCTAAAGTGCAAATGAACAAAAGAAAGAGAAATACTTATTTGAGATATAAAATTATAAAAAAGACTCACTATAATGGTGCTATTTTTTGCTTATTTAATGGAAACGACAATAGCGATAAAAATTTGGAAAGAACTATGATGAAAATGTGTATGTAGTATTAAATGGTACACTCCTCGAAGGGATACTCACACTGAGTAAAAAAATCGTAATTTGTTCCCGTCATGTGGGCTGACCCGTCAATTCTGGTTGCGCTACTCTCCACCGTTCTTGCGTCCGATCTGCAATAGACAGAAATTTATAAAATTATTACCCGCAGTTTCACTTGCGTTAAGGGCTAGTTCAGACAAGGCGGAATCTGCACAGAGCTTATTTACATTTTCGTTTGAACATGCCCGCGCGGATCGTCATCCGCGCGGCTGCTGTCACTCAAACGTCGGAAAATAGAACCGGGTGGCGTCTGCGCGGTTTTATTACTATAGCATTCCGTTGCTTTGTGGGTGCCGTGCGTTTCGGACGTATGAACAAATACAAACACATTGCTTCTTCGACTTCCATCTTTGAAATCGAGGTGTGTGCAACCTCGCCCCTCTCCTGCATATCCGCACGCAAACCTGTCTGAACACAGTATATTTTTCCGCGGTCCAAAACGCGCGTTCGCAAACACGCGGATTTCGCCGTGTCCCGCATTTTTTGTATTGAAACTTCTTTATTTTTTTATTTATTGTAGATTATAGACGCGTCGACATCTCAGGTCATTAGCGTCTTTCAACTACACTAAATAACAACTTTCTGAAAACTAAATAACATCACAAAACATCCATGAGCGCAGGTGGGATTCGAACCCACGACAGTCTAGTCTAGATGATGCGGTACCAAATACGCTATCCACTAGGCTACACTGCCCTCTCTAAAACTTCTTAGGCCGCGGTGAGAGTAATTTCGTCCAACAGCGTAACGAAAAAAAAACTGACGAAAACGTCAGGAGTGGGGGAAATGAGCTGCTAGCGGAGAACCGGAACCAAGTGGCTGGCAGACGTAGTGTACGTAAAAATGCATTGAGAGGAAAACGCGATCGACACGCCCCTTTCTGTTTAGTGTTTACTTGGTAAAAATGTTTATCCACGCAGTTTCACTTCATACGCGTTAGATTTACAGGCACCGAGTTTTTTATAGCATCATCAGAGTAGTCATACCCAACCTATAGAATAATGTAAAAGGCATTTGCTCGCCGAATTCTTATTTTGTAAGAAAATGTAATTTAAAATCGTCAACAATATTAAAACAGGCCTTAAACGTGACGTAATGTGACAAACAAACGAACGTCTAGTTGGCACGTAGTTCATTGGTTCATGTTTTCCCGTGATGACGTTATAATACTGCTATTGGCTGGACTGTTCGAATCAGATTACGGTACAACAGATCTCAAAAATTGAAAATGACAAAAAAAACCAACTTCGAAATACTTACAAACAATAAATTATAAAAATATAAATTAAATATATAGAAAGTAATTTCAAACAATGGAAATCAATGAGTTTGAAGAGTTTGGGGCGGATCTGCTTCCCCTGAGAATTTTCGCAACCCCCAGTTTGAGCGTATCTTGATTTAAAGAACTATCTATATCCTGAAATAAAAATTGGAGGATGTTAGTTTTTTTATAAACCACTGAATTAATATTTTATCAATAAAAAAAGACATTCCTCGAAAGTGCAAATGCAGTTTTGCTACGTCACTGGTCCACTCTGTCCAGTCCGATACCGGGATCAATATTCGAAAAGCTGTCTATCCTTAACCTTAAAGAGGGAAAAGTAGGGGGAGGAATGGGTGTTTCTGTAATTACGTTCACCGCCAATCACAGCTCTACGTTAATCCCACAGACCAACCGGATTAAATACCTAAATCAGTGGGAGTATTGTATCTGGAGGGAGTGGGATGCAACATATTGATGCTGTATAGGGTCAAGATTACATATTATCATAATTAGGTAACAATATATTATGCAGGGTGTCCCATGACTCGATGTCCATAGTAGGGATGTGACATTGAGTAAAAAAAATCGATTATTTAATAATCGATTTTTCTCTTTTCAATATAAATCGATTATTTAATAATCGATTTTTCTCTTTTCAATATAAATCGATTTGTAAAAAATCGATTTTTGAAGAAATAATCGATTTTTGTGAAAAATCGATTTTTTCTACTATTCGAAAAATTGCATACTTTTATAATGAATGAAAACAATTGGAAGTGTATCGAAATGAAACTATTTTACATAATACATACAGATGGCGCCATTTTCCGACTGATTAGTTTACGTTTAGTGAACTTATTTTACGTTTTTTCATCCGTCGCACAGATGGCGTTGTTTACAAAAATCGATTAAAACGTGTAATTTGTAAATGTTGGCTGTAGGTATTGGGTTTCCCAAAGCCTATATTCTTTCTTAATATTAATATTAATAAAAAAAAAAAACAAATAAAAAAAAGTGTAATTTATCTAAGCGATTTAAAAGTGTAGTTTATATAATCGATTTATAAAAAATCGATTATTATTATTAAAAAATTAATCGATTTATAAAAAATCGATTATTATTATTAAAAAAATCGATTGTTAAAAATCGATTATAAGAAAAAAATAATCTATTAATATAAAAATCGATTATTTTTTCACATCCCTAGTCCATAGCTTATAAGGGCGTGTTATTAAAGTCATTTAGAATTAAAATTGCTTAATAAATAAATGTCCGAAATTTAATTAATTTAAAAAAGGAATACAACATTAACAGCCATTTCACAGCTCCACCTGTCGTCGATCGCGTACTCACGCGATCGGCATTGGTATCATACGACGTGTGGCCGGCGGACCGGCCGAGACACGCCCGACCGGTTGAAATTCCAACCGGCGACCATTACAGCTCATACAGCGTTCAGAGCAAGGAATGTTATGCTGAGCGCTTAATCCACTCTCAGTTGTCGAGCGTCCAGTGTCGGACTGACTATAGTCAGGGTGACGTTTGTCACCCGGACCCTAGCCTGCGCGGGCCCCCAGGCTTACTACCTACACGCAAAATAGTTCATATACACGGAGAGAAATGAAACATAAAAACTATTAATTAATTGAACTTTTTTTCTGCCTTGATCCTACAAGCGGGCGGCGGGCCCTTAAAGTCATAATGTCAACCGGGCCCCTTAGGCTCAATCCGACGCTGCGAGCGTCTATAATGAACAATAATCTAATCGATTGCATACAAGGAACTCAGGCTCGGACTTAAAGACCCAGAGCCCCTAAGCACTTGACAGTTGGGCCCCCAAGCCCAAAAAAAGGGGGGGGGATGAAAAAATGGAATTGGATGAAAATTTAGCAAAAAAAAGTCGCCAATTGGGTTATCTTACAAAGTTTTTGGGCTTTTTTCCTTTAGTTTCTCAATAAAAAATGGTGGAACCTTTGGTGTAAAGATACGAAATGTTATAATTACCACAAAACACCAAACCATAACAAACACTCTCGACGTACATTTCGCCAACCAAGTTGGCATCATCAGGGCCAACTTGGTTGGTACGTCGAGAGTGTTTGTTATGGTTTGGTGTTTTGTGGTAATTATAACCTTTAGTTTCTATCTCCCCCCTGGCCAGGGTCCCCTCGGCGGCTGGGCCCCTAGGCCGGTGCCTAGGCAGAAATCCGGGCCTGAAGTAACTGTGAAAGCAAGGAATTGGGTTTTTAAATGAATTTTTTTTTTACTTAAATGGAAGGACCACATATAAGTTTTATAGCAAAACTGTTTTTATTTAATTTTTTTGCTTACTAATTAAAAAGTTATATTTAAATAAAAATTAATTTTTAAACTCAGTTCCGATAACGCGCCGAAAGAATCCGAACGCGTGTGATGTCATTATGTTATCTATGGTCTTTGTATCCATGGTTACCAAGTTAAAAATTTATTATTTTTGATAGTATGTGTAATACATATACACAAATACCAACAAATGCAGACACATTTTAACATAACGACGTCACAAACATTCCTGGCGCGTTTTGAAGTCACGTGATATTTTTTAAATTTTTATACATTTTAATTAATTTTTAGTAATTTATCTATAGCTTTAAAAATTTTTTTCTTTTCGATTTTCAATACTATTTATGTTAAATTATTAGAAAAAATTAAAAAATTAATAGTTTTTTTTAAACTTAAATACCTAATTGGCGAAATATTGAGGCGACACGCGGAGCTGTAAAAAAGTCAAAAAATCATACTTACAAGATAACTGAATTTTTCGCGATGAGATATTCAACATCCTTAGTCCATGGATTTTTAAACGACTTCCACTCGCTCTGTAACTTAACAAAACTACCTTCTTTACTACGAAACCTATACACTTCCGTAGTAACTTTCTCAGGTCCTTGTAAAGCACACTTATGCGATTCAGCCAAAGCTGGAATGTCTTCATGATGATAATATTCATACATTGATGTTCCTAAAAGTTCTTGAGGAAGAAAACCTAACACTAAAGTTGCTCTTTGGTCAACAAATAAAAATTTACCGTCCATTGCGTGTCTACTAATAAACTGTATTGTCCGTACATTTAGTAATCTCGAAGAAGTCGATGTACTACTATTATGTAACTGAGAAATCGGCGGTTGCAACCGACCGACCGCGACTAAACACGATAAATTACACGATTCACCGTCACCGTCGCCTTCTTGTTCGTCGAGACCGATTTTAGCCGGTGCCCACGATTTTAAATAACCCGTGCATTGAATCACACTATATTTTCGATCCGAATTCGGCTGTTTCTTTCTTCGATGACAACCTGTTGTTGTGTCGGCTTCTTCTTTGACCTGCGCAGACAGTTTGCATTTCATTCTGCAGAAGAAGGAACGTCTGGCACCGGGACACAGCCGCGACACTCCTTGGGGAACATCAGTCTTTACGGGAAGCATTGCTGTAAAAAAACAAAACTTGATCAGATTCATACGGGTCGACTTTGTAAGGTTAGGTTTTCAATTATTAATCATTCTGTTGTGTCTTTTTGAGTCAACATTAATACTCTACATTGTCGACCACAACATTGTTTTGTTTTGGCAGTTTCTATTAGCTACGCTCTTGAAACAAACAAGTGATTCAAAATTATAATTTCGTTGTGATCAGACCTATTTTAGACTCGTCTTGATTAAATCAAATTTTATTGTGTTTTATTTATTTATTTATAATTTTATATAAGGATCTACAATAATATTAAATCAAGTCAAAAAGATCTTTATAATTCGAAGATGAATGGAACCTTTGGAGTGAAGTCACTGAATACTCCTAAAATCATAACCCCCCTTTTTTCGCAGTCGGGTTAAAAAGTAACCGCAAAATACTAACACTTTTTTCTAGGCGCACTTTTCGTTAACCGTGTTTGCATCATGAAAAGATAATCAACATGTTTTAATCATCTTGTGATGATGCTGAGGACAGTGTGGTCCAGTGGTTAGCGTCGCGGCCTCTGGGTCAGACTGTCGTGGGTCGAATCCTGCTTCCGCTCATAGATGTTTTGTGATGTCATTTAGTTTTAAGCGAGTTGTTATTTAATGTAATCAAGACGCTAATGACCTAAGTTGTCGACGCGTCTATAATTTACAATAAATAAATAAATTGTGATGATGCTAGCGCGGTTAGCAAAACGAGCGCCGTGAAAAAAGTGTTAGTGTTCTGTAGTTACTTTTTTAGTATTCAGGATAGATTCTGTTCAGTAAAGCCAATAAAAATAAATTATTTAAAGAAAACAAAAACCCCAACTGTTCAAAAATGACACCAACTAGGAAACAAGCCCGAAAACATTCTTAACAGCTTCCTCATATGTAGTTACATATCTAGTATCTACTATTTAGTATCTAGTACCTATAGGTATCTACTATATAAAAGAGTAACGGAACAGGGCTTGAGAATAGCCGAGTGTGTAGCAATGCTGTTGTTTACATAGCGTTGGTATGATTCCTCTATTACAAGTTCCCGGGTTCTAGCCCGAGAGCTGGCAAAAGTGTCAAATTGAAAATATGAATTGATGCTAGGCCCAAATAATCTTAGCTGTTGGTGGTCTTTAAAACACAATTTAACAATTTTAAGTAACGAAACATCTGCTTTTATTTCGTTTTCTTGCGGGTTTTTAGAGATTTTACTTTCCGTTTGTCTGTACCATAATCAAATTTTCGAAAAAGGTCAGATCCCAATTTACAAGAAGTTATATCTCGAAAAATAATGGATCAATTATTATTAAATTAGAAAAAAAGTACCAAAAAATATATTTATTAAAGATAAAAATGACTAATGACATAAATATTTCCTAGCCGTCAAGAAAAAAAAAAAAAAACTAGGAAACAAAAAAGATAACGTTTAGATGTGGGTGCGCTTGAGCTAAGACAAAAGTTATACCTTCAAATAAAAAACTTTTTAACAAAAAAAAAACCCACTAAAAAGAGGAAAATAATGAAATTTTGAGGTAGTGCCAATTTAATAAAATATGAATTCGGTTAAAAAGTATATTATAAGTGATTAATATCTTCTTTTTAACCAACTTCATATTTTATTAAATTGTCACAGACCTCAAAATTTCAATTTTTTCCTCTTTTTAGTGGTTTTTTGAAGGAGGTTTTTTTTTTGTTAAAAAGTTTTTTATTTTTTACTTTTTAGTGTCAAAAAGTGACATTTACCTTAATAGAATCACACGCCGTTACTCACTTTTATTAAACCGACTTTCTTACGCTGTCTGATATGTCAAAAAGTGACATTTACCTTAAAGAATCACACGCCGTTACTGACTTTTATTAAAATCAGCCGAACTACTGAACCGATTTTGATGAAATTTCTATGGGACCAATCTGAAAGTATAGCCTTTCAAATAAAAAAATTTTTCAAAATCGGTTTATAAGTGACTGAGTTATGAGGTAAAAAACATAAAAAAAAAAAAATACAACCGTTTGAGAATCACCTCCTTTTTTTGAAGTCGGTTAAAAACAATGGATCAAATTATTATTATTAAATAAGAAAAAAAGTACCAAAAAATATACCTATCAAAGATAAAAATGACTAATGACATAAATATTTCTTAGCCTTGTCAAAAAAAAACAAAAAAAACTAGGAAATAAAAAGATAACGTTTAGGTGTGGGTGCGCTTGAGTTAAGACAATAAGTTACATATTTGAATTACAATAAACCTGAATTTGTATTACATTTTATACAGTAGGTGCGGTAATACTGCATTCGCACACGTATTTGCCGGACCATTTCAGCAATATCATATTTATTAATGAACAACTTCAAATAGAGACTAGATACAGAGCTGTAATTAACACATTCATTGTAAATAAAATCAAAAACGATATAACAATTTCCTGGATTACATCAAGGGTGTCCGTTTGCGGCCCTTGGTCGTCTCCATTAAAAATTCACAGCTTTCGCAATCCTTGCAACCATCGAGGACATTGGAAATGATAACAGCATATATGAAACATAATTAACTGTTTATTATACACACAATATTTATCAATGCACTGTTTAGTTTTGTCAGGAATAACCCTATTATTCTTCTGTTATATACGCGTTCACTTTTGCTTGATTACTTAACTTTTAAATGGATTTTTCTACAGTATTTATTAACATTTGCTCAAAAATAACACCGCAGATCGTCGCAAATACCTCTCAATTAACTAGACATGATATAAAACACATTTCGAAAAAATTGCACTTGTTCAATTTTGCATGATTGCTCCTCACTTGATCGCGACACCGTTGTCTTTTGGCCTTGAACGAAAACTCGTAACTCTGCCCCCATATACGAACATAAACATTTCCAATGTTAAAAGCGGTCAAGTGCGTGTCGGAAAACGCACGGTGAAGGGTTCCGTAGTCAGGAAGAACGTATCCGTCATGTTGGATTTTTAATGATTTTTGACTTTTCTCGTAATTATCACCTTAAACACTACACTGTAAAAAATGGATGTATAAATACTTTGAAAGTTAAGGTAGAATTCGCTCGATTTTCTAAGTGATTTTACATTATTATTTATTTTTACACGCAGAAAACTTCATAAAAACTTGGACTTTTACTGTAAAGCTAAACAAATTTGTGATTTTTACATAAAGTAAATTAAAATTACATAATTTGTGTAATATTCCAATAAAGTGTGTATAAAAATTACAAAATAAAATGTATAGTTACATATATAAAATGTATGAATACAAAACAAATTAATGTAAAATTAGTAACCACGCATGCGCAATGTGTTTTAATGGAATCTACGCGATGTGCAGGCGATACCTGTTTGCGACGCCATTGTCTCTTTGTGTGCCTATTATCAGATTATCGCTGGCTACAAATGGACCATGTGTGTGTGTGTTTTACACACGGCGGAAGTTATACTCCTTAACATATACCCAACTACTGGTACGGCAGTGACATTTAGATCTAAGTAAATTACAATTCTGTAAGGAGGTGTGGCAATAATTGAACATATTGAACATTTATAAGAAATGCGGGCGGCACTTACACATTATGTAGTTATAGTTACTTAGTTGATATCACCATGTCAGATACACGGTCGAGGAATGCAATTTCGTAATCCGATAAACCGGATACGTAATAAAAAAAATGTTTAACATTACTGTTTCTTGTTTGAACAATAATAATTTATATATTCGTTACATAAAACTATTCAACAAGATAGCTGTTTAGTTAATGACTTTTACTTATATTTTGATTTATAACATTTAATCAATTGGAATATCAATGATATTTAACTAAACAAGCCGTGAGGTGGGTCGTTTGTTAGGACTAAAGTGCGACCCTTGAGGTCCACACGACGAACTTCCCAGTTTGATAAATATTTAATAATAATAATTAAATTAGATATTACACAGAAAAGTAACCATTTTAATCATTAAAACATAATTATTATTTATTTTTAACAATAATTTTAAAAAAAACGGCTTAACCGATTTTTATAAAATTTATGTTGGATCAAAATGACGTTAACGCGCCTCGATTGACACCTTTATGAAATCGATATAATTTTTTATTCGCGAGATATTGTGTAAAATCTACTTTTTTGGAGTCTATTTGGTTAAGAAAAACGAACGGCTGAACCGATTTTGAAAAAATGTCTTTCAGATCATATTTACGTTAATACGCGTCTATTGGCACCCTAACGTAGTCGATATCATTTTTCATTCTCGAGATTTCGTCTTAGAAAGAAATGGACACATACGTACGTACGTACACACACACACATACACACACTGACATCTTTCTAAAAATAGTGTAAAAATAGTGTATTGACCCTGAAGCATAAAAATGTGTTATACATTTTGATTTCGATTTTCGGACCCATTACAATAACTTCCAATGGGAAGTTAATAAACCATTAATTAATGTAGTATTGGCTTATTCTGATCCAATCATTTTTTCCCAATGCTAAATTCCCTATGTACACCTCGCCGTGACTATGGCCCGGCCCACTTTCTAACGCCACTGCGGAATACTATAATATCCGAAAAAAAATTTTATTGTATCAAAAACTGGTTAGATAATTAAATTAAGACTTACTTTTGGCATCTATAAGTCGTTCCCTTGGACTCAGATCGGAAGACGATAATTGCTCCTTGACCTTGGCGACATCTTTCGGATGCAGGATATCGAACCAGCTCTGTCCAAGCAGATCGCCTTGTGAGTAATTGAGTATTTGCGAAACCGATTCCGAAACGTACAATATCCTTCCACGATCACACCCGACCACAAACAAGAAGCCTTCGGCCGCCTGCAAGATGAGGAGTTTGAGTTCCTGATCGGAGAGGAACGCCGGTTTGTAATGACCTTCGGTGTACGAATGAACGGCCCCCCGAATCGTCTTCAGATGTTGTACAGCCATTCGTAAAACGGTAAGTTTATCGAGTTTTCGAGACATGGCGTGACACATCGGAACCATCGATGACAATTCCATTATGTAAGTGTTCATTTTATCACGCCTGCGCTTTTCAATCTCGCTGTGATTTTGTCTGAAAATAAAACAAACTTATATACTAAAATTTGACAAATTTCGCAAAAACAAATCTTTACAAATAAAGAATCCTCATCCTTTCAACTGTCCACCTCCTGATTCCATCATCAGAGCCTCGTTGCCAAGTTGAAATTATCATAATATTGTATTGTCACGGGAACTCAATGTGTGTGCAAAGTTTCATAAAAATCAGTTAAGTTGAAGTAGTTGAAAAAGCTGTCGCAAGATTTGAAACAAAGATAGTAACAAACAAACAAATAGAAAATACTCGTATCTGTCCGTCACACAAAAACTTTCCAGCGATGAAATTTATACAGTTTATTGTTCTTGGCGAATTCGGATGATTGTGACTATTTTAGACTCGCTACGTCATATCCCTTCCCAATTCCTGTTAGTGGAAGTTAGTCCGAGTAGGCTATATATTATTACGCTCCGGACGAAGCCGGGTGGGGCAGCTAGTAACAAATAAAATGGTGACAGACCTCTGATTTTGCGGGTATAAATATTTAGACGGAATATTGTATTTGTAGAAGCTTTAGTTTTTAAAAAACCTAAAAAGCAAGTTTCTTCGTAATTTCTGAAAAAAAGCAAAAATGGATTGTTTAGTTTTGACCCCCTTACTCCTAATAAATAAAATAAAAAAATGGCGACGAAACAGTGTCACATCGGGACATCGGAGTTAACGTTCTCCTTGCGGAGAATGATAACGCCGACGTGATTTCGTCACACCCCAGTTGTTGTCAGGACGCAACCGGCCGGAAATCACGTGGCTGAAAGCATCCCAGTTAGTTTCTGGGCGAGCGTTACTCCTGCTCCTCGCCCCAACACAGCTAGGGGCCGTGTCTGTTTCCGAGCAGAAAATGCCCGAGAAACACAAGAGGGCTCGGAGCTACACGATGTGGTCAAACGCATCGACCAACATGTCTGGACATCTACAGTCGCCGGTGGAACCACCGCGCTCCGCAATATTTTATACCTAGTGCTAGTTTAAAATCCACTACATGCGAGAGCACTTAGTTCCAACTTCTAACTTTTTGATAACATTTTTTTAATTGTTTTGTACTTTGATTGTGACTTGACTTGTGTAACTCTGTATAGCAATTAGCACCAATAATACATTTTATCTTAGTAATATAAAAAAAACTCTCGCATGTAGTAAGATTCGTTTTCGTTAGTATGACTGAAAATTAGTACAAAAAAACCTTTTAGAGACAAGCTTTTATTTAAATGCACTAAAAAGGAAAAAATAATTTTTAATAATTTAGGTTCATAATTGAAGCGTGGGTCGTGAACTCTATGACAGTTTATTAGTCACGATCCACGCTTTTATAATTATAATCCATAATTAAAAATTAGTTTGTTCATTTTTAGTGCATTTAAATAAAAGCTTCTCTCTAAAAGGTTTCTTTTACTAATATTTATTTCGTTCATTTTAGTCTTTCAAAATTTTACTCCCCTTTGACACCCGTAGGGGTTGAATTTCGAAAAATCCTTTCTTAGTGAATGCTTACGTCAGAAAAGGAACCAACTGTCCAAATTTCAAGTTTCTAGGTTCAGCGATTTTGCCTGGGCGTTGATTAGTCAAAAAAACCCTACACCCTCGTTTGAACCTCTTAGGGGTTGAATTTAATTAAAACAAGCCGTGAGGTGGGTCGTTTATTAAGACTAAAGTGCGACCCTTGAAGTCCACACGACGAACTTCCCAGTTTGATAAATATTTAATAATAATAATTAAATTAGATATTACACAGAAAAGTAATCATTTTAATCATTAAAACATAATTAATATTTATTTTTAACAATAATTAAAAAAAAAAAAACGGCTGAACCGATTTTTATAAAATTTATGTCGGATCAAAATGAAGTTAACACGCCTCGATTGACACCCTTACGAAGTCGATATAATTTTTTATTCGCGAGATATTGTATAAAATCTACTTTTTTGGAGGTTATTTGGTTAAGAAAAAAGAACGGCTGAACCGATTTTGAAAAAATTTCTTTCAGATCATATTTACGTTAATACGCGTCGATTGGCACCTCAACGTAGTCGATATCATTTTTCATTCTCGAGATTTCGTCTTAGAAAGAAATGGACACATACATACGTACGTACGTACACACACACACACACAGACATCTTTCTAAAAGTAGTGTAAAAATAGTGTAGTGACCTTGAAATATAAAAATTTTTTTTCCTTTTTGATTTCGATTTTCGGACCCATTACAATAACTTCCAATGGGAAGTTAAAAACAATTTATTCATGTATTGTCATCGGGAATACATATGTGTACAAAATTTCAAATCGATCGGATACGTAGAAGTCGTTCAAAATTGACTTGCAAGATTTGACCTAAACAAACACACATACATTGCAAGTTAAATAAAAGCTTGCAAAAATTGAACGTCTACTTTTGTGCACTATGGTGTAAACTTGAAACGTCCATCACGAGACTTTGAAATTTTTATTCATTTGTATTATTATGTTATCTTAAATTGCAAGAATCATGAAATAAATGTGAAAGGTCAGAGGTGCTAAAATTCTCGTGACAAGCCTAGAGTCCATAAATAACAAGTCGCTATAATTTAATCATTTAAGTGTTTTTATTTCTGCTGTTTACATAATATACAGTGTGTAAAAGGTATACCCGAACATAGGGAAAATAACATTGAGAACATTTACAACTTTGTAGTAGGCTATGGGCCATAAGATCCAATGTAAATAATGTAGTAGATGCTTTACTTTTTACTTCCCACCTCTACTATAGTAGGAAAGTAATGGATTTAGTCCGAAAAAAATATTTCGAGATTCTAACAGATCTTTACGTTTTGAGACCCTAGCAATCGTTTAAAATCATTTTCTGACTGATGTCTGTATGTGTGTGTGTGTGTGTGTGTGTGTGTGTGGTCAATTTTTCGCCTTCGATATCGTAAAAACGGAACAACATACGGCCATGCCGATTGTTCTATTGTGTTTATCAGCCTTTAACTTAGATCTGATTAGATTTTGAGTCAAATCGGTTCAGTGGATCCTGAGATATTAAAAAAACGTTCTCAATGCCACGTATTAACATAGGTAAAAAAAAATATAAATGAATTCCTGATGTTATAATATGAAAAAAATGTAAATATTTTTTTTCTCTAAAATGTATAGTTTTCGAGAAAAAAAATATTTTACTAAAAATAATAAAAATTATACGTAAATCAAGGTAACCATGATTTTTGCTATATTAAGCTAGCCATCAGTAGATCACCAAACAAAAAAGAGGGCCATGCTTTTTTTCAAAGAATAAAAAAAGAGTGTTTATTTTTTGCAAATATTTACTAGGTGGGAAGTATACGACTGGTCATCAGTCGAATTTTTTTTGAAGTGAAAACTTCTTTATCGACGTATCTATTTGAAATCTTATATAACGATAGGGGAAATGCTTCAGTAGAGGGGAAATTGGTATCAGCTAGGTAACCTACATATTTTGATTTTTTAATTTATATAAACAGCAAATATTTTTTTATTTGGCAGGCTCTAAGTTATTCTCAATAGTCAACCGTTGCTATAGAAAATTGTTACTATCTTTTCTATTAGTAATCCATGACATATTTACATTGGGTCTTATGGCCCATAGCCTACTACAAAATTGTAAATGTTCTCAATGTTGTTTTCCCATGTTCGGGTCTATCATTTACACACTGTATATTCTTTAGCGTTTTTAATTCATAATTTTTTAACCGTGATTTTTTTTTGCTCTTAACACCAGGGCCATTCCAAGATATTCCACATGGCGCCATCTATGGTGCAGTAGCAGAATTTGAATAACTGAGATTTCGACAGTTAATTAACAATGTAGGGCAAAGCCGTGGACGAGACATTCAGTTTTTTACAAGCTTTCATTTAACTTGCAATGTTTGTATTTAAAAAAAAAAAAAGTGTTCGCTGAAGATGAAAGCTTAGCTTTCGAAATGTACATCCATCAATAAAACTGTTGTGGTAAGAAGTAACTATATTTTATTTTGTTTGTATTTTAGTTTGTTTGTTTAGGTCAAATCTTGCAAGTCAATTTTGAACGACTTCCACGTATCCGATCGATTTGAAATTTTGTACACATATGTATTCCCGATGACAATACATGAATAAATCGTTTTTAGAAATAAATTCAACCCCTAAGGGATTCCAACGGGGATGTAGGGTTTTTTTGACTAATCAACGCCCAGGCCAAATCGCTGAAACTAGAAACTTGAAATTTGGACAGTTGATTCCTTTTCTGTCGTAAGCATCCACTAAGAAAGGATTTTTCGAAATTCAACCCCTACGGGTGTCAATGGGGGGTAAAATTTTGAAAGACTAAAATGATCAAAATAAAATATTAGTAAAAAAACTTTTTAGAAACAAGCTTTTATTTAAATGTACTAAAAAGGAAAAAATAATTTTTAATAATAATTTAGATTCATAATTATAAAAGCGTGGATCGTGACTAATAAACTATCATAGAGTTCACGACCCACGCTTTTATAATTATGAACCTAAATTATTATTAAAAATTATTTTTGATGTGAAACATCTTATGTCGGGCAGTGAACAGCCGCGTGAGGGGAAATATGCAAGGAAATGTCTGGTCCGCTCCTTCGCTGCTGTTCTCCCCACCACTGCGACACTCTCTTTCTCTCGGCTTCCGCGCGCTCGGGCACGGGAAGAGAGAGAGAGAGAGAGAGAGTATACATACGAACGTACTGTAAAGCAAAAGTATATGCATACACATTACACGTGTAGGTATGTAATATAGATACTTCGCTGTGTATTTAGTTGCGTTTCTGGCTCAGGCGTGCTCAAACGCCGCAACCGCGTGTGTTACAGTGCAGTATATAGGATTACGTCAGCATAACAGTTAGTTGCTGCTTTTGAAAAAATATATACTACTACATAGAGAATACCACCGAGTTCAATAACGTTTTCTTTGATGTTTCACATCTGTCGGGGGTCCCGAGACCCACAGTCCACACCCTTTTTTTTACTTTTTAGTGCATTTAAATAAACTTGTCTAAAAAGTTTTTTTCAATAATATTTATTATAACTTAAAAAAAAATTAAAAAAGCGACGAAGTATTATGGTCACAACCTTAGAGACGAATGATTTCTAGAAAGTGCGAACACCGAGTCCTTGCGGTCATTAATGATGGACGTCTCTTTAGAAATCAAACCGTTCACATTCAATGGGCCTCGTTCTAATTGAATATGAACACTGAGCGTACTGCAGGTCGAAGTTAGGCCACGTCAGTCGCAACTTGACAGACGTTCATAAGAATTAATATTTAAGTGTACAACATGTACTGAAAGCACTGCATGCGAGAGCAGTTAAATCGATACTAAAATAAAACAAGTCGTGAGGTGGGTCGTTTATTAGGACTAAAGTGCGACCCTTGAGGTCCACACGACGAACTTCCCAGTTTGATAAATATTTAATAATAATAATTAAATTAGATATTACACAGAAAAGTAATCATTTTAATCATTAAAACATAATTATTATTTATTTTTAACAATAATTAAAAAAAAAAACGGCTGAACCGATTTTTATAAAATTTATGTCGGATCAAAATGACGTTAACACGCCTCGATTGACATCCTTACGAAGTCGATATAATTTTTTATTCGCGAGATATTGTGTAAAATCTACTTTTTTGGAGTCTATTTGGTTAAGAAAAAAGAACGGCTGAATCGATTTTGAAAAAATTTCTTTCAGATCATATTTACTTACGTTAATACGCGTCGATTGGCACGCTATAACGTAGTCGATATCATTTTTCATTATCGAGATTTCGTCTTAGAAAGAAATGGGTATATACGTACACACATACACACACAGACATCTTTCTAAAAATAGTGTAGTGACCTTGAAACATAAAAATGTGTTATACATTTTGATTTCGATTTTCGGACCCATTACAGTAGGTAACTTCCAATGGGAATTTAATAATAATGAAGTATCTGTTCGTAATTTTGTTTTTTGTTTTTCGAGTAATTTCTATGACAGTACTGATAGTACGGCTACACACGTGCCGGACGGATAGCATGGACCTGAAATACTATCATCATAACAAAAGATTAAAAAGGTTTATTTAAGGGAGGTGCCCCCATACATGCAAACGGGGGTCAAAAAAAAATTTTTTTTGTACCTATTTTTGTGGGGTATCGTAGAAAAGGGCTCTTTGAGTAGATTATGAATGCGTTTTTATTTTTATTTATTTTATCAAAATTATAGGTTTAGCTGTTAGCATAACTTACATAGTACGGAACCCTACTCTTTGCGTGGCGTGGCGTGACACGCACTTGGCCGTTTATTTTTTTCCTTTTTGAGTGCACGGTAAAAAATAAAGAAGTTACTTTTATTCAGTTTTTGTCGGCAAACATACATTAAATATAACGTGGAAAGAACAGAATTTGGTTTTCTAATATTGTTGATTTTTATTACAAAATACCTGAATACATAAATCTATTATATTATAAATAGGTGAACATACGTTCTAGAAGGTTGTATCAGATTAAAATCTAAATTAATTATCAAAAATGCTAATTTTAAAACAATATTAAGGTGCAACTATCACAATAATTTAAAATTTATTTCATTTAACTAGCCATTACTCGCGTTAATGTTGGTTTTTTATCTACTGCTCAGCCCCGTTTAGTAGAAGCGCGAAGATATACAGGATGTCCAGTAAACCTTATGTAAGATTTTAACCGGTGATAGATTTGCAGATTATGTGATCCATCACCGCACGGAACCTATTTAAAATGTGCCCAATCGGACCATTTTAAGAGTGGGTTTTAAAGGTTGAAAAATGTTTTTGGGCCCGAAAATACCGAAAAAATTCTCAGAATTGTTTCAAAATTGAAATTTAACCTTTTAGTAAAGTTAAAAATGTGCTGCTATAATTTTAATTAAATCGGCCCGATAGGACCGGACTTACAAATTTTATGAAAACATTAGTTTGACGCCTAGTGCTTACTGAAGGGTGTATTTAATTTGGTACAGAGGTTGCATTGATAATAATATTGAAATTAAGAAAAAAAATATTATTTTAAGGGATTAAAGGGGTTAAATTTTTTATTTTGTCCAAAAACAAACTTAAATTCACATTATAAACAATGCCTGTATTAGCAAATACACTATATTGTCGGCAGGGTTTGGCACTGCGACCCGAGTTTTATTTATTTTTTTAATAATGACTATTAATTAATTTTAACAATGCTGAGAGGAGAAAAGCAAAAATGTAAATGTATGAAGTATAACTTCGACCGTGCGGTTATGTGGGTGAGGCACATAGGTACCCATTTTTTTAATTATAAAAACCATAGAAGTAATAAAAACGATTGTCCCCGGCCATAAAATTGAGTAAGAATCGAATAATTGGTAATTACTCAAAAATGAAGCCCTGTTCAATTAAAATAGCAATATCAAAAAAATATTTTAGGAGTTTTATACAATTTTGGAATCTGGGTGAAATAAGCAAGTTTTCGAGACTATGCGTTTAACAGGGGTTAATTGTTAATGTTATTTTAGTAGCACATGGTCAGACCTAGTGAATTGTGAGGTTATGACTACCTTGTAACGATGCGTTCGTTACGCGCATCAAACAATGTACTTTTTAAATCCAGTGTATTACCGCCACCTCGTGAGTGTCAAAATATCAAGTGAGTACAAAACAGTGTGCAAAGTGCCATCGTATGGCCACACCAGTGACTAATAAATCCCGAGTTAGAAATTAAACGAACAATATAAAATTTGAAATCAGCTCTCGCATAAGCGACGGGTCGACTGTTAGTGAGTAGTGCGCGGTAATACATTGTGAAGGAGTCAAAAATACCGTCAGATATCTATCTATTAGATCATAAAACTTTTGTATTGTTGCAAGTTTTGTTAGCGACTCTGTGGCCTTCTGCCGTCGCTCCACACCTGTCCTGTCTGCACCCATCCTCGTCTACCCAAGTCCTGATTCCACCGGTTTTGAAACAGTGATTGCTGTTCCAGCGGTGGATGCCGTTACCGTTTCCTTTCCTGCAATAGACGGGAGTTGGGTGTGTGGAATGCACACCCGGCGGTAGACGCCGCTGTCCGTCTTTCTGTCTCGCCGGCTCGCTCCGCTCTCCTGCTACCCCCTGGATGTCATACCGGCCCGCGGCAGGGCAACCGATCGTTCATCACTCCAGGCACCCGTTGATCCCTACCGTTTAACGAAGGGGCTAACCTTGCCGATCCGGCATTTTTGTAATATTGAATTGTATTAAAATTTGTACTTATTTTGCTTTGCTTTTGTTTTAGTGTAAAATATGTAAACTGTCGTTTCGTTTATATACAGGGTGAGTTCGACCACCCGTATCAGTCGTTTTTTTCGAAAACGGTTAGTCGTAGAGAGTTGTGTCAAAAATTTGTATTATAAAAGCCCTAATAAAGAATTGAATGGTGATATTTTTTTTTCCGGGAAGGTCGGTTTCCCTATTAGTTTGCTCCAGAATGTCCAGAACTCTGGAATTATAAATGTAACGATAGGTCGAAAGTATTGTTGAAAAGATCTTTAAAAAATAAGCAAGTTTTGTAGGAAAATTTTTTTTATTACTGCCACCCCTGTAAATTTCTATAAGTATAAATATAAATTATTATATGTTCAAAACTCCGGAATTTTAGAAAGCACGATAGGTTGAAAGTGGTGCTGTTGAAAAGCTCTTTAAAAAATAGGCAAGTTTTGTAGGAAAAATTATTTATTTACTGCCACCCCTGTTAAGTAACAATCGTTTGAAATTATTAAATCAAAATTTCATAATAACATCGAAGTCGGCATTGAAAATCTAGCAACCTTAGACATTGTCACAAGTGTTCAACTGTCTTCCATTTACTGTTTAATACATACTACTGAGCTCTTCTGGTTATACTGTGAGTGTACTTCTTCAGTGTTTAATGATCGATAAATAGGTAACTAGATTTTAAATGCGGACTTTTAAAAAGTTCGTTATTATGACATTTTAATTTAGTAATTTCAAACAAATGTTACTTAACAGGGGTGGCAGTAATAAAAAAAAAATCCGTACAAAACTTGCTAATTTTTTTAAGATCTTTTCAACAATACCACTTTCGACCTATCGTTACATTTATAATTCCGGAGTTCTGGACATTCTGGAGCAAACTAATAGGGAAGCCGACCTTCCCGGAAAAAAAAATTATCACCATTCAATTCTTTATTAGGGCTTTTATAATACAAATTTTTGACACAGCTCTCTACGACTAACCGTTTTCGAAAAAAACGACTGATACGGGTGGTCGAACTCACCCTGTATATAAAATCTCTCTCAGAGAATTGAAAATACGAAAGGTCGTGTTTATTTCACTAATTTTAGAATTACGCTGCAATCGTACTCCTGGCTTCCGACGAGCCTATCCCGGCCGACGAAAGGCAGCGTCCGTTGCAAACGGTGATCACAACAACTCAGACCGTTGCAACCTATGTCCTATAATTCTGACGCACAATGACTTGATCACAATGCTTGTCAGTGGTCATTTCCAATAAACTAACGGCCATTGCCCTATATTTATTATTCTGAATAATATCAACTGACTGACCTAATATGTAAAGTAGCTTCACAAGATTTATTTAAATCAAAAACTCACATCTACAGCGTGTCCAGTGTCCACACGAAAATGTTACATACAATGTCAATTTGTGCGAGTTAGTGATGCGCGTTTACGAGATGTTTTAGTCGATTGTTCAAACGAGCTGGTGTTGTCCTGATTCGGGCCTACAGGCCGTCGTTGGTTGGAATTGCTTCCTAACGTTTTACTAGCAATCGTTTAAGATCATTTTCTGACTGATGTCTGTATGTGTGTGTGTGTGTGTGTATGTGGTCAATTTTTCGCCTTCGATATCGTAAAAACGGAACAACATACGGCCATGCCGATTGTTCTATTGTGTTTATCAGCCTTTAACTTAGATCTGATTAGATTTTGAGTCAAATCGGTTCAGTGGATCCTGAGATATTAAAAAAACGTTCTCAATGTCACGTATTAACATAGGTAAAATAAGTATAAATGAATTCTAGATGTTATAATATGAAAAAAATGTAAATATTTTTTTTCTCTAAAATGTACAGTTTTCGAGAAAAAAAAATATTTTACTAAAAACAGAAAATTGTACGTAAATCAAGGTAACCATGATTTTTGCTATATTACTAGCCATCAGTAGATCACTAAACAAACAAGCCGTGAGGTGGGTCGTTTATTAGGACTAAAGTGCGACCCTTGAGGTCCACACGACGAACTTCCCAGTTTGATAAATATTTAATAATAATAATTAAATTAGATATTACACAGAAAAGTAATCATTTTAATCATTAAAACATAATTATTATTTATTTTTAACAATAATTAAAAAAAAAAAAAACGGCTGAACCGATTTTTTTAAAATTTATGTCGGATTAAAATTACGTTAACACGCCTCGATTGACACCCTTACGAAGTCGATATAATTTTTTATTCGCGAGATATTGTATAAAATCTACTTTTTTGGAGGTTATTTGGTTAAGAAAAAAGAACGGCTGAACCGATTTTGAAAAAATTTCTTTCAGATCATATTTACGTTAATACGCGTCGATTGGCACCTCAACGTAGTCGATATCATTTTTCATTCTCGAGATTTCGTCTTAGAAAGAAATGGACACATACGTACGTACGTACGTACACACACACACACACACACACACATACACACACACAGACATCTTTCTAAAAGTAGTGTAAAAATAGTGTAGTGACCTTGAAATATAAAAAAAATTTTTCCTTTTTGATTTCGATTTTCGGACCCATTACAATAACTTCCAATGAGAAGTTAAAAAGAGGGCCATGCTTTTTTTCAAAGAATAAAAAAAGAGTGTTTATTTTTTGCAAATATTTACTAGGTGGGAAGTATAGAACTGGTCATCAGTCGAATTTTTATTTATGATATTAAACAGGACATCCTGTACAAGTATGACAAATGATAAAATAAGTCGGATTTGGAAACCTTTCATATATAACACGAAAATAGAAATGTCAATGAATTTACCGGATAACCGACGATTTATTTGAACTGACGTACGATTATTTCATATACAGGGTGTAGCGTAAAAGAATATAGCAGAAAACACATAAATGCCAGATCTATAAAAAAGGCAAAAAAAATCGCAGAGAAGCAATTAAACAAATGTAAGCATATATATGTTACGGCTAAAAGCCGAAGTGCCGTTGCACCTAGTTTTAGCCGGCTATACTTTCAAAAAATTTTGAGTGTTTATTTTGTGTTGCCAACTTCACATCTATAACAGGCCGAGAGTAGCTGTCAGTAGGTAAGAAAATCGAGCGAATTCTACCTTAACTTTCAAAGTATTTTTACATCCATTTTTTACAGTGTACTTTCAAAAAATTTTGAGTGTTTATTTTGTGTTGCCAACTTCACATCTATAACAGGCCGAGAGTAGCTGTCGGTCGGTAAAAAGTGACTTTACATGTATAAATACATGTACGCAAAGCACTAAGCAGCTCTTTTAAATTTTGGAACACGACTGAAGTTATTTTTTAAAGAGGGATTTTTGCGATATTCTATACATAAAGGTGTACACTGTATATAATTGTTAGTAGAAAAAAAGAAGCCCCACGAGGTCAAGGTAACCTACTAAACTATTGTATCATTATTTACTTGCACTATTTACATTTTACAATGTAGGTAATACCATGTAATAGACATATTTTACACACTATAAACAAAATGGCGTCGAAGAAATCTGTCACCTCAAGGGAATAAAATATTAGTAAAAAAAAAACTTTTTAGAGACAAGCTTTTATTGAAATGTATAAGTACTAATAAAATACTTTTTAACAAAAAAAAAAACCTCCTTCAAAAAGCCATTAAAATAATGAAATTTTGAGATCTGCGCAAATTTAATAAAATATGAAGTCGGTTAAAAAGTATAGTAAGTACTAAGTAGTATATAGTGATTAATATCTTCTTTTTAACCGACATCATATTTTATTAAATTGGCGCAGATCTCAAAATTTCATTATTTTAGTGGCTTTTTGAAGGAGGTTTTTTTTTGTTAAAAGTTTTTTATTTTTTACTTTTTAGTGTCAAAAAGTGAGATTTACCTTAAAGGAATCACACGCCGTGACGCCATTACTCACTTTTATTAAACCGACTTTCTTACGCTGTCTGATGTGTCAAAAAGTGACATTTACCTTAAGGAATCACATGCCGTTACTTAATTTTATATTAAAATCAGCCGAACTACTGAACCGATTTTTTATTAATATTTTATTTTGTTCATTTTAGTCTTTCAAAATTTTATCCCCCTTTGACATTCGTACGGGTTGAATTTCGAAAAATCCTTTCTTAGTGGATGCTTACGTCAGAAAAGGAACCAACTGTCCAAATTTCAAGTTTCTAGCTTCAGCGATTTGGCCTGGGTGTTGATTAGTCAAAAAAACCCTACATTCCCCTTTGAACCCCTTAGGGGTTGAATTTATTTCTAAAAACGATTTATTCATCTATTGTCATCGGAAATACATATGTGTACAAAATTTCAAATCGATCGGATACGTGTAAGTTGTTCAAAATTGACTTGCAAGTTTTGACCTAAACAAACAAACTAACTAACATACATTGCAAGTTAAATAAAAGCTTGTAAAAAGTAGTTGAACATGGCGTGATTCTATATAAATTGTCGATACTATATAAGCTCTATATTTTTTAAGGCCACCAATAGTCAGGTTTATTTAGGCTTAGTAGCAATAAATTCATATTCTGCTGCTACCGAAGCCAACACACTGTCTGCAATTCGCTGTTTCTATTTAAAACTACGCAGTTGTTCCTCTAGCGCCAGAAGAGCACAGCTTTATTCATCATAAACGACTTGTTTGTAAATAGTTATTTTCGATACGTGTGCGTAAAGTGAGGTATTCTAGTAGGCTTAAATTGAGACACGAGCTAAGGGACTGACGCATACACAACCAGATCGAGTGCGCTGTATACCCCCACGAGCCGTTAGGCGAGTGGGGGTAAGCGCACGAAATCTGGTTGTGTATGCGTCAGTTCCTTTAGCGAGTGCCTCAATTTAAGCCTACTAGATATCTCACTTTAAACGTATCGAACATAATTTTTTATAACGACTGCTTCTAAAGTTTATAATAGATAGAAAAAAAATTATGAAAACGGAAAATTCGCTCTTCTAGTCCTTAGAACTTTACAATTACAGACTAAGTTACGATTTAGTTTATTTTTATTAAAGTTATTAACTTCTGTATAAATTATTAAAAACATGACTCTCTCATGATGTGAACTTTGTACGCGCGATACTATATATAGGAACACATCGATCGATAGCCGGTAAGTGCCTTGTATTGTACAAAGTGCGGAAATTTCGAATTTATAAGATGTAGAGATTGTACTTTTACGCACGCTTTGGACTTTTACGCACTGTGACGGTACTTTTACGCACGCTTTGGACTTTCACGCAAGGTGACTAAAATACGCCTCTTTAACGCCCACCTCACAGTGTTCGAATATTGAACTTTAGAAGCAAGAGTTATAAAAAAGTTTTTTAACAATTAAAATTAACAAATAGATTAATTAATAAATTAATGATACTGTAGAAGTTACGTCCATAGCAATCAAAATTCAGATCAAAAATAATCCGATAAAAAAAATTAACGGAATTTCAGACAAGAATTTTCGACGTCAGTATCAAAAACAATTAATTAAAAAATTTCGCCATGCTTTAAAAATCGTCATACATATAAAAATATCATTTAAAAGCCATAAAAAAACAACCACCAAAAAACGCAATTATAAAAAATAATTATTACAAAATTTTGTTGCTAGGACTTACTTCCGATTTTCGTCGGCTGTTCGAACCGATTTGTTATCATCTCCGTTGTCATCTTCGTAATCACTGATTGGCTCACTGAAACAAGTGACTGTTTAAAACATCTTTATCACCATTTATAGTAGATTGTATGTCTATATGCGTAATGAGGTATATTACTGACGAGTGGTGACAGTACGTAAAAACGAACGATAGCGAGTTTTAACGGTCACACGAGTCATAATATAATTCTGTGTGTGTTTTAAAGACCACCAACAGCTAAGGTTATTTGGACCTAGCACCCAATTCATATTTTCAATTCTTCATTATTTTTTTTTTAATAATAAATTGAAAATCCAATTGACACTTTTACCAGCTGTTTGGCTAGAACCCGGGAACTGGGGACTTGTAATAGAGGAACCATAGCAACGCCATGTAAACAACAGCATTGCTACACGGTCGGCCATTCTCAAGCCAAATTAAATTTAATGAATATAATACCTTAACGATAATAATGTTTAACCTTTGAATTGGATTTTGACAGTTAACAGTTTTTTGTAACTGTTGGTATTAAGTAAATAAATAAATAAATTTTGAAATGTCAGAAAATTGATCGACATTTATAGAAAGAATTAGATTACAAGCTTTATTTGAAGTTTTCATTCTAAATTTGTGAACATTAATGCCTATCTTGAAGAATATGTGCTTGAACATTCTCCACATACAAAAGCCATTTTTTAATCGCAATCAACTATCCATATTAGTTGTGATGTACTAATTGTACAGCCGTATATTTTAATGCTTATGCAATTATTGTAAAATTACCTAATAGCTTTTACGATTCAGTTTTTGTATTAAAAAATGTATATTTTAAAAATCACTAATGTTCTTGGTTTCATCCAATAAAGATAATATAAAATAAAATATAAAATTATTCATTAAGAAGGAACATTACATTAGTATACAGAGTTCACTAGTTAGTTGTTACGTTGGTTTAGATGTGTTTATGTGTATCAAACAACATCAAGATGGGGTATTCAACCAATCAAACTATGTTGCGTCTTAAGTGAAATTCACGTATATTTTATAGTACTTTATTGCTCTTCCAGTATTTTAAAGAAACGCGTTGTTTTAATATGTAGGTCAAAAAAGAAATATAAATTAACTAGCACTGTCAATAATTTACAGGTCACGAGTAACAATAACAATAATTGAAAGGTTACATAATTATTTTTCTTATATAACCGTTTGATGTATATTTACGTTCAGTTTACATACTACAGCACCTAATTATAAAAACAGGAGAAATTGTGTATTCTAAAGTCGGATACACACCTACATTCAACATTCAAGTGGAAATATTTCGTTGATTATCTTCAGACTAGGGAAAAATTCACAGATTTCGCAATCCTTGCAACCATCGAGGACATTGGAAATGATAACAGCATATATGAAACATAATTAACTGTTTATTATACACACAATATTTATCAATGCACTGTTTAGTTTTGTCAGGAATAACCCTATTATTCTTCTGTTATATACGCGTTCACTTTTGCTTGATTACTTAACTTTTAAATGGATTTTTCTACAGTATTTATTAACATTTGCTCAAAAATAACACCGCAGATCGTCGCAAATACCTCTCAATTAACTAGACATGATATAAAACACATTTCGAAAAAATTGCACTTGTTCAATTTTGCATGATTGCTCCTCACTTGATCGCGACACCGTTGTCTTTTGGCCTTGAACGAAAACTCGTAACTCTGCCCCCATATACGAACATAAACATTTCCAATGTTAAAATAAAAATTCCCCATAAATCGAGTATTATTATACTATTCGTTCGACAAGCGACTAGGCCCTGTAGTCAGGGTCCATTCTGATTGGTCGAATACCCCATCTAGATGTCTTTTGAAACACACACACACACCTAAACGAACGTAACAGCTAACTAGGGAACTCTGTATACTAGTATACTAATATCAATTGTTGATAGCGATTAAAAAATGGGTTTTCTATGTGGAGAATGTTCAAATACATATTCTTCAAGACAAGGCATTAATGTTCACAAAATTAGAATGAAAACTTCAGGTAAGGCTTGTAATCTAATTTTTACTTCCCACTTCTGCTATGGTAGGGAAGTAATGGATTTAGTCCGAAAAAAATATTTCGAGATTTTAACAGATTTCACGTTTTGAGACCCTAGCAATCGTTTAAGATCATTTTCTGACTGATGTCTGTATGTGTGTGTGTGTGTGTGTGTGTGTCTGTGTATGTGTGTGTGTGTATGTGGTCAATTTTTCGCCTTCGATATCTTAATAACGGAACAACATACGGGCATGCCGATTGCTCTATTGTGTTTATCAGCCTTTAACTTAGATCTGATTAGATTTTGAGTCAAATCGGTTCAGTGGATCCTGAGATATTCAAAAAAACGTTCTCAATGTCACGTATTAACATAGGTAAAAAAAAATATAAATGAATTCTAGATGTTATAATATGAAAAAAATGTAAATATTTTTTTTTTCTAAAATGTATAGTTTTCGAGAAAAAAAATATTTTACTAAAAAAAATAAAAATTGTACGTAAATCAAGGTAACCATGATTTTTGCTATATTAAGCTAGCCATCAGTAGATCACCAAACAAAAAAGAGGGCCATGCTTTTTTCAAAGAATAAAAATTAAATTGTGTTTTAAAGACCACCAACAGCTAAGGTTATTTGGGCCTAGTCAAAGAATAAAAAAAAAAAGAGTGTTTATTTTTTGCAAATATTTACTAGGTGGGAAGTATAGGACTGGTCATCAGTCGAATTTTTTGTATAAAAGTCGATCAATTTTCTGACCCTTAGGCCCCACTTGCCCCACTTGCCCCAAGGATAAAAAAGCACTGCTATAGAGATGCAAATGTGAGGCTGGCCCATTTCGTGACGACGCGTCGACTGTTGAAGTCAAGTAATCAATCCGGCATAAAGCGACCGTTTTAACGACCCGCCTTCGTGTCTGAGCGAGCAACAAGTGTTTGTGCATTGCAAGTTGCGTTGGCACAGTGCAGGGATGGCGAACCTTTACACATCTACGTTAGGTATTTAAATTTAAAAAAAATTATTAATTTTTTAATTTTTTCTAATAATTTAACATAAATAATATTGAAAAACGAAAAAGAAATTTTTTTTAAAGCCATAGATAAATTACTAAAAATTAATTAAAATGTATAAAAATTTAAAAAATATCACGTGACTTCAAAACGCGCCAGGAATGTTTGTGACGTCGTTATGTTAAAAATTTGTGTGTATTTGTTTATTGGTATTTGTATTACACATACTATCAAAAATAATAAATTTTTAACTTGGTAACCATGGATACAAAGACCATAGATAACATAATGACGTCACACGCGTTCGGATTCTTTCGGCGCGTCATCGGAACTGAGTTTAAAAATTAATTTTTATTTAAATATAACTTTTTAATTAGTAAGCAAAAAAATTAAATAAAAACAGTTTTGCTATAAAACTTGTATGTGGTCTTTCCATTTAAGTAAAAAAAAATTCATTCAAAAACCCAATTTTTTACAAAAAGTGTTTGATGTGGCCATGACGTGCCAACAAGCACCTAAAGAAATTTAGTGGACAAAAAAATTATTCAAACGTAAATGAAATAGTATATTGCATTACAAGGGTCGAAACGTAACCAGTGTGTTTTTTTTTGTAGATTATAGACGCGTCTTAATTAGGTACATTAAATAACAACTTCCTTAAAGCTAAATGACATCACAAAACATTCATGAGCGAAGGTGAGATTCGAACCCACGACAGTGTGATCCAAAGGTCGGCTACGCTAACCGTTACACCACACTGTCCTCTGTAACCACTGTGAAGTTTGCTGCCAGAGGTACGAGGACAGCAATTCACACGCGTTGCAAACGCTCAATCGCTCTATCTCTCTCTTAACAACGTTAAAAAACAGAGAAAACCGACAACTGAAAATTTTCATCCCTAGAGTTGAAACTCTCTGTTTCAACCCGCTAAACAGGGACTGAAAATAGAATTTTCAATGGCGGCGTTTTAAAAAGAATTACTTCGATAATTCATGAAAGCCATGAAACTTTCATTGACTTGTCGTGTTATATCTCATAATATTTGTTATTTGAATGATAGTCAAATTTTTTCGACAGCATCTAACATATTTTTAAGTATTTCGATTGTGTACCTCAATCAAAGGCGTATCGACAATATTCCGTCGCGTACCATTGGTTCGCCATCCCTCGCATAGTGTTTATATGGGAGCAGTTAATTACAGCAGGGAATTCCTACAGAAACGATGCACACAGCACACAATATCTACATATTATAGGATATACGAATATTACCGAAGTGTTCACCGATCAAATCCGATGTACAAGTTATTGTCGTGTTTAGAAATTCCTTAAGAAACCTTCAATTTTTAACCGACTTCCGAAACTGACAAGTGTAACCGATTTATCAAACCTACCACCTACACTCATCATAATGTAGCAAACCCCAAGATGTTACGCCACTGCCTCCAATAGAAACGACTAGAAGGAAAGGTCACAGTAGTGAGGCGTGGAATGGTATCGAAGATACGAGTACCCGCCGGAATGTTCTGGAGAGCGCGAGAGCGTGCTGGGCTGGGCAGCGCAGGTATATAAACGAGTGAGTGAAGCGAACAGTCAGTCAGTTTACAGTGACTCACGCAAGTAATCAGTTCAACGGAGATTAGGCAGTCATCAGTGACTCGTGCAATCAAGTGCGTCTGATATAAATATTAAGCAGTCATTAGTGACTCGTGCAATCAAGTGCGTCTGATATAAATATTAGGCAGTCATTAGTGACTCGTGCAATCAAGTGCGTCTGATATAAATATTAGGCAGTCAATGGTGACTCGTGCCGTCAAGTGGATATAAATATTAATCAGTCAATCAGTCAGTACAGCGATTTAAATAGTTGAGTGGATATAAATAAATAGTACTGAAGTAACTGAGTAAATGACTGACATAAATAAACGTTAGAAATAAATACAGTGATGTAAATAATCCTTGTATATAGTTAATTGTTACGAATTATTATATATAGTTGTTGCGTTCATTGTTAGGTAATTTTAATTATTGTAAATAAATATTTATTCCGCCAACTCAGAAAACAGTTTTGTAACAATAATGATTTAAAAATTGAAGGTTTCTTAAGGAATTTCTATAAACACGACAATAACTTGAACATCGGATTAAAAGGGTTAATTAATAATTGAGATTATTTTGCTTTAGGTAGACACTTAAGAAAATCCGTCGCTGCCTCTTAGACTATTCCTCAATTTTCTTATTTTGACAACTTACAAGTGTAACTATTTATCGAAACTACCACCTACACTCATCATGAAAGGGTTAATTATTACATCAATGGCTATTAATTGTCTATAACTACGTTAGTTTCAAATCATTCTCCCAGAGGGTGTCGAGGTTATATTAGTTTGATACATGAAAGGAAAACGAAATTCCAAACGCGTCGAAATAAACGAGATTGCTAGAGCGTTCTCGATCATAATATGGCTTTTCGAAAAGCTCTATTAACTCAGAACAGAGATAGCTTAAACTTTAAAGTTTGATTCACATAAATACCCAACCTGCACAGGCCCGCACCGGCACGTACCGTAAATTGGGGCTATACTCCGACATTCCGGGTTACTTCGACACGTTGTGGGGCAACTTCGATACTGCGTTGCAGAAGTTATGTACCTATGTTTCGTGTATTTTTGACGTTTGTAGAGGTTATGTACGTATAAAATTAAGAAAAATCGCAGGATAGTGGACAAAATATTTGATTTATTAAATTAAATGTACGACGTTTCGTCTATAGATTTAGACTTTTTCAAGTAGATCTATAGACGAAACGTCGTACATTTAATTTAATAAATCAAATATTTTGTCCACTATCATGCGATTTTTCTTAATTTTATTATAATCACGATGGACACGATTTCTAATATAAAGTTATGTACGTATGTTTTGTTTTTGTTTTCTGCTACGAAATACTATTAAAAATGGTTCGAACGTACAAAAAAAGTTAGGAGGCAGGGGATATCGTAATTATAGTGAAGAGGATCTCAAAAATGCGGTTGCTGCAATAACAAAACATTGAGAAATCTATTGTATATAGCGCAATTCCCACCTATACTGCTGGCTCCGCACAGACACAGCACGGAACAGCACAACGCCCGCCGGCATTCTTTGAAATAATGTTTTGCTGATGACGGTCGGTGTCTGTACATGTATTTACGGTTGGTGCCGGTGTAGTGTGAATGACAAACGTATGCCAACGAGCGATAGCGAGTTTTTACAGTCACACGAGTCGTGATACCATTACGCACGATATATATAATATATGGTATTTTTTGCCATATCCACTACAAAATAGGTACCTACTTTTCACTTCATTTTCAAAAATTTTGACAGTTAATTGGCGTCGCCAATGGTGGACTTTTAGGGGTTTCTGGTGAAATTCTGGGGGTTTCTGGTGGACTTTTGGGGGTTTCTGGTGAACTTTTGGGGGTTTCCGGTGGACTGTTGGGGGTTTCTGGTGGACTTTTGGGGGTTTCTGGTGAACTTTTGGGGGTTTCCGGTGGACTGTTGGGGGTTTCTGGTGGACTTTTGGGGGTTTCTGGTGAACTTTTGGGGGTTTCCGGTGGACTGTTGGGGGTTTCTGGTGGACTTTTGGGGGTTTATGGTGGACTTTTGAGGGTTTCTAATAATATAGTAAGCCGTGAAGTTCGTGAGTAAGTAATAGCAGGCGCACGCAGGCGTGTAGAGCGAATAAACAGAAGTTGCTATGGCAACCGTTTACTTACCGCCCTCGTACGGTAAGTATAACACTTTCCGCACATCTGGTTGTTAAATGACTCATTAAAGGCCGCTATACATACATCGAAAGTAGCTATTTTGTAGTGGGTATGGCAAAAATATATAGTACTGAGTCCTCTGCGTGCGGGTCGAACTCGCACTTGGCCGGTTTTTTTATAAAAATTAATTGAAAATCCAACTGACACTTTCATCAGGTCTCCAGAATGATACTGTAGCAAAACCCCAGATGTTACGCCGCTGGCGACAATAGAAGCATCGAGAACAAGTAACAATGGTGAGGCGTGGCATGATATCGAAGACACGGGTAACCACCAGAATATTCTGGAAAGCGCGCGGGGTCAAGCTGCTAGCTCTATATAAGCAGGGACAGTCACCGTAGTAGTACAGTCGTGTGACAGTGTCGATTTGAAATAAATACAGCATATAAATTGTTCAGTGTTATTAAAGTGTTTCAGTTCGTTTAAAAATTACTGTTCGTTGTTATTATCGTCTGATTGTTAGCATTGACATACAGTTATTGTATTTGAATTGTTGTTACATTTTTAATTATTGTGAATAAATAATTTATTCCACCCACGTAAGAAAGCAGTTTTGTTACAATACGTTGATGTTTAACATCCGGTATACAAACACCTTGTATACATTACGAAATTTAACAGTTTCGTATTTCATTTACACATATGAAATGCATATTATTAAAGTTTAAGCAAATTTATGAATTTGTACGATTTCTCTTAATTAACAAACTTTGTCAACACGGCGAAGTCGGACAAATTCTTTTCTAAAACATAATTTCAATTTCTATTAAATAATTTTAGCCCAGTTCTCGTAGAATAATATTCATTCAACTTTTTTGCTTGGAAATCAATTCATTAAATTCGTTGGAAAACTAAACAAAAGCGAATAGTAAAACAATGGAAGAAAAGTTTTTCATTTCTATAATTTTTTTTTAATTAATATTAGTACCTATCCTGTTTTACTTCTGCGAACCTTGCTTCATCCTAAGTTACAAAATTTTGACGTAATGAAATTTTCTCATTAACATGTTACAAAAAGTGGCATCCTTTTTTGGTTACAGCAATACCAGACGAGGGCTTGAGAATGGCCGAGCGTTTAGCAATGCTGTTGTTTACATTGCGTTGCTATGTTCCTCTATTACAAGTCCCCAGTTCCCGGGTTCTAGTCCGAGAGCTGGTAAAAGTGTAAATTAGATTTCCAATTTAATATTAAAAAAAAAATAATGAATTGAAGATATGAATTGGTGCTAGGCCCAAATAACCTTAGCTGTTGGTGGAATCCCCTAAAACCTTAAGTTTAAAATTTGGTTTCGATGATATTCGATCCGTTTAAAGGTGTGTCAACTAGGTCTTTCTATTCTTGGACCAAATCAAACTTTCAGATCCTCCCTCTACACGAGAAGAGTTATATCGATTCTAATTATCTCCTTTTAGGTTTTAGAGCATAAATAAACTTTTATCAAGAATAATTTTTTCTGACAAATTATTGATAATCAAAAGGTCAAAAATATGCATTATTTGTAATTACGCTGTATAAAAATTATTTTCGTTATAACTAAGTAATCTATCATGTAGATAATTTAACAGTGATCATTTTTAGTTTAATGAATTTTTGCTCTAAAAAAATCAGGAGAGCAGGAAACTGCATATTTATGAGTTTACATGTTAAATCCCTATATACACCTGAGCAGTTCACCACCCGGTATATAAACCTTCCGTGAAAAATTATCTAATTGATGGTGAAAACCGCATCAAAATCCGTTGCGTGGTTTACGTGGAGTTAGCGGTTATACAGACAGACAGCGACTTCATTTTATACTATGTAGAGATATGTTAGTGATGAAACTCATAGTGTCAAAAATTCATATAGAATTACACAATAAACTATATATGATTAAATATTGATGCAATTCTGCAAGCTGGCAAGCAAACAAACAATTGATAAACATAATAAAAAGTTAAAAAAACTGCATCACGTGACATAATTTAATACTATTATTAGTATTATGCAACTGTATCTCAGGTAAACGTGTTTTTTTTATGATAATTGATACGGCTAACTATTAGATATAACGTGTTTATAAATAAAATACTTATGCGTCAGTGCAACAGATCGACTGTCAAGGACACTGCAGTGTTTCCAATGTCTACATCTACTGCACTAATATTATAAAGAAGAATAAAATATTAGTAAAAAAATAGTATATTGTGCGACTAGTGGGAGAAAGAGGAGATTCATCGAGTGTGGATTTTGCCGCACGAGCGTAGCGAGTGCGGTAAAACACACAAGTGGAATCTCCTCTTTCGACCAATAGTCGCACACAATATTTTGTTCAACTACCGCAAGAAATATGTCATTTCGTGGCTCTACTAAGAGTGAGCGAAATAATGAATTCTCTGACTGTAGACGTAGAGAGTGTGCGAAATGCCATTTCGCCCACGCTCATTACGGGGAACGTTTACACAAGTGTTGATAGTTTCGTCAATCAATCAGGTCACCCATTATTTCGCTCACGCTCAGCAGGGCCACGAAATGACATATTTCTTGCGGTAGTTGAACAAAATATTGTGTGCGACTATTGGTCGAACAATATAGGTACTATTGTTCAACTACCGCAAGAAATATGTCATTTCGTGGCTCTGCTGAGCGTGGGCGAAATAATGGGTGACCTGATTGATTGACGAAACTATCAACACTTGCGTAAACGTTCCCCGTAATGAGCGTGGGCGAAATGGCATTTCGCCCACTCTCTACATCTACAGTCAAAGAATTCATTATTTCGCCCACTCTCAGTAGAGCCACGAAATTCTATATTTCTTGCGGGTGTTGAACAAGAAACTTTTTAGAGACAAGCTTTTATTGAAATGTACTAAAAAGGAAAAAATAATATTAAATAATTTTAGTTCATAATTATTATAAAAGCGGGGGTTGTAATCTCTATGATAGTTTATTAGTCGCAGCCTCCGCTTTTATAATAATTATGAACCAATATTATTAAATATTATTTTTTCCTTTTTAGTATATTTCAATAAAAGCTTGTCTCTAAAAAGGTTTTTTTTTACTAATATTTTATTTTGTTCATTTAAGTCATTCAAAATTTTACCCCCTTTTGATCCCCCTCGGGGCTGAATTTCGAGAAATCCCTTCTTAGGGGATACTTACGTCAGAAAAGGAATCTACTGTCCAAATTTCAAGTTTCTAGCTTCACTGATTTAAATCACACTTTTTCATTTTCAGGCACAAACATAAAATATGCTAAAAATGGCAGTAAACAATTTAAATAGCAAAAAAATGAAAAGAATGATATGGTAAAAATTGAAAATGACGTTTTGTATGCAATATTTCAATTAAAATTCAAGGTCACATAAAACCGTTTAATTATAATTATTATTGGCAGTCAAATGTTTTTTGTCCAATTTTCCTGTTTTATATTTAATAAGCAGGATGTCCACAAAGTCTCTACATATTTTTGGATATAAGTATTAGGATTCGCCGGTTCTGGCGATCCAGATCCCGCTGACGTCATCATGACGTCACAAGCTTGCTATCGATTGCGAGGGTGTTACCGCAGTCGACCGCGAGGGTGTTACCGCAGTCGACCGCGAGGCTATTACCGCAGTCGACCGCGAGGCTATTACCGCAGTCGACCGCGAGGGTATTAGCGGGGGGCTAGGGGCTAGGAGGGGGATAAAGGCTAGGGGGGCTAAAGGCTAGGGGGGCTAAAGGCTAGGGGGGCTAAAGGCTAGGGGGGCTAAAGGCTAGGGGGCTAAAGGCTAGGGGAGCTAAAGGCTAGGGGGCTAAAGGCTAGGGGGCTAAAGGCTAGGGGGGCTAAAGGCTGGGGGAGGGGATTCTATGGGCTAGGGGCTAAAAGGGTGGGGGGAAAAAATGGCGGCTGCATGAAAATTCAAGATGGCGGTTGCATGAAAATCTAAGATGGCGGCTCCGTGAAAATTCAAGATGGCGGTTGCATGAAAATCCAAGATGGCGGCTCCGTGAAAATTCAAGGTGGCAGTTTCAAGAGTGGGGGAAGGAAATGACAGCTGCAGGAGTGGGAGGTTATTAAATTTGGATCTCGTGTCGACATGTTTTTAAATTTTGGTTTGTTTGTTGGTTCATTGATTCGTTGGTTTGTTGGTTCGTTCATTCATTGGTTCGTTGGTTTGTTGGTTCGTTGTTTCGTTAGTTTGTTGGTTCGTTAATTCGTTGGTTTGTTGGTTCGTTGATTTGTTGGTTCGTTGGTTTGTTGGTTCGTTGGTTTGTTGATTCGTTGGTTTGTTGGTTCGTTGATTCGTTGGTTTGTTGGTTGGTTGGTTCTTTGTTTCTTGCTTGCTTGATTGGTTGGTTGGTTGGATGGTTGTTTGTTGATTTGTTTGTTTAGTTCTTTATTTATTTCACGAATTAGAATGCAAGTGGGAGATAATTAATTAAAACAACGCATGATGTCATAGAATGGTGGCATAGGTATGGAGATATTGAGGGAGGGGAGGGGTGGTATTGTATTCTGCTGCTGCACGTACGTTCTCGTTTGACGCACATACAAGACTGACGCATTATACTATCTCTCATCATATAATATGAAAGGAAAGAGCCACGGTTGTAGTGGGGATGCTACGTCAATCATTAACAAATTACTTTTCGTCTTTTAAAACTTAAATGTGAATCATAGCATTCACTTTCACCGACAAAACAAAAATATTCTCAGATATTGATAATTTAGTTTTATTATCTTTGACAATAATCTACACCTTTCATTTGACCGTCGACGTGAACAACAAAGAAAGAATTTTAATGTATAATACAAACATGAATTAACTGGCATTCAAAAACACTTAAACAAAGGAATGTGTTTTTATTTTGGAAATTAGTCAATTAATTTTATTATCTTCGTCATTGATCTAAAAACTTTCTAAATGTAATACAAAACATAATTAAACACGCGTGCAATATACACTTACCTACTTGACAATAGAAATAAATATCGATAGTGATCTTTTCTTTAAAAGTAATTTTTCCGTAAGACAACACCTCTATTTGGTTTATCACACTGTAATGTTGCTCTTTCTCTTTTTTATGAAAGTATATAATTCTTTTTTCTATCTTAATTTATACCAACATATTTTTTTCTCTGTTTGTCTTTCTCTTTCCCTGTGTGTGTATGTGTGTGTGTGTGTGTGTGTGTGTGAAGAAAATGGGAGGTTAGGATGTAGTGTATAAGATAGGTAAAGCAGAAATAAAACAAATTCATTTTTAAACCGGTTTATTATCATAAGAAAATAAATAATTACATAAAAAAATTATAATCTCATAAACTAATGTATGGTAACTCTTTGAAGAACTGTTGTCTCAACGTCTCTTCTCGTCGGCGATCCATTGCATCCAGTCGCCAGACCAGGCCGTTACAATGTTCAGCACCCATGTGATCCATGAGACAAATTTCACACACGTTTGCAAACCTAACGTTCATTTCATCACGATAGAATCAACATCCTCCAGTCATTGTTAGTGCTGGCGATGATGAGTCAACCGTGATTTTTTTTGCTCCACTTTCGTCACCACCAGAAAGTACGTTGCCTTTTGCAATCCATGAGTTTTGCGTTGTCGGTAAACCCAACCACTTCACATACACCTGGTCGCCTTTAGTTTTCAACACCTTCACGAGCAGATAGACGTCTTTATATCGAGTCTTTTGCAATTCGTAAGCATAAAATCCGCCGAGAATAGGAAGATCGTCTGCGTCTTTCAACGTATAGATATGTGGATTCGTGAGATGTACCTCGGAGACGGTGAACAGTTCAGTAGACCAGTTGGGCAGATAGCCTTGGTCGAAATGACTCTTCTGCTTGCTGATGCGCACGCAGTCACCCACTTTAAACTTTGACGGACGGCTGTTGATGGTATTAATACGACTGACTCGATAGCAGATGTCGCTCATTTTTCTTAAACCCGTAAAATCAAACGTTTGCGATTTCTTGATGTGTAACGTCTTAGCTGTTGGCATGCGATATTTGAGAGTAATTTTCATGAATTCGGTTGGAAATGTGTAACAGAAGGTAAGGAGAACCAACGCATCAACAAACCAATGAACCAACGAACCAATGAACCAACGCATCAACAAACCAATGAACCAACGAACAAACAAACGAGAAGGGACCCTTATCGCTTACTTTAAGGGATAACTTATAACTATGAATACGGGCATTAGACGCTTCTACGGATACTTGTGGTAGACCATTCAAGATACTATCTCGTAAATCGGGGTGAAATCAACAACTTCCCTATTTTTGAAAATTTTCAATTTTCTTAGCGGGAAGTAAAAATTGCCACTTAGATGTGAAAAGATATCTCTGTACTTGCTTTTGCGTGAAGTCTGAACATATGCCAACGAGCCAACGAACAAACAAACAAACGAGAAAGGACCCTTATCACTTACTTTAAGGGTTTACTTATAACTATGAATACGGGCATTAGACGCTCTACGCATACCTGTGTTAGACCATTCAAGATACTTTCTCGTAAATCGGGGTGAAATCAACAACTTCCCTATCTTTGAAAATTTTCAATTTTCTTAGCGGGAAGTTAAAAATTGACACTTAGATGTGAAAAGATATCTCTCTACTTGCTTTTGCGTGAAGTCTGAACATATGTTTTTGTTTGAAACTCAGTTTGGTTGCTTTTACATGATGCCAGAACTTGTTTTATTTCAGACTCAGTTCGGTTGCTTTTTGCGTGATGCCAGAATATTTTAAAACTCGCAGTCGCAAAAAATCATGTAAATCAGATCAGTGGCTCTCGAGTTATAAGCGTACAAAGGACATACAGACAGAGAAAGCCAAATTGTTCAGGAATGTATATGAACATCGAGAAATTTTGGTCCGATCCCTAGGTCCAGCCAATACTTGGTTACAAGTCATTTTAACTCAGTGGACCAGGGTTTTTAATTGTAAAAGTCAAACATCAGCAGTCAAAAAATTGAATTACTCTATTAGAATATAGCAATATAAGACAGAACATATGCTATCTTCCAATTTCCATATCACACTGTGCAACAGACAAGGACAACCGAAATAAGTTCGCGATTTATAGACAATGTTGCATTTATATAATTGAATTTGCATATAAATCTATATAAAAAAACTGTTTTGACGCAATATTATACTTTTTACTAAAAAAATACTTTTATGAGAATAAAAACGTATAGTAGACCCCCTTTAAGTGTTGAAAGAAATAAGTATAATATGTAGTTATACAAGGTTCATTTAGAAAGCAACTATTTCTTATTACCCTTAGAGCCAGTGGCGTAGCTTGACTTATACGGACCCTGTATCAAAATTTGTTGGCGCGCCCAAATGAGGGGAAAAGATTTTTTTTCACAAAAGAAACAAAAACGCTCGCATTGAATTAAAATAATTATATATATTGGTTATAAGTTATTACTTACAATTAATGCTCCTAGGAGCTAAGTTAGCCAAAAAATTCAAATCAAATATGCACTTTTCTCTCGCCTTTTTTCGGCAAACTTATTTATTAAATCATCCATTGTCTAAGATTCTATATTTGATGGGAAAACTGTCTAACAATGTGGATCAGAACGTCTTAAAAAATAGCCTATTTTGTGTTAATTCATTTAAAATTCTATATGAATTTGAGATATGAGGCAATGCCACCTCTGCACAAAAGCTGTTTATTTTGCAAAAGAAGGCAATGAGAATTATTTGCAATGGTAAGCCACCCGATAGTTGCAAGTCAATGTTTCTCCGATTAAATATTTTAACTCTACCAGCTCAGTATATTTATAAGTGCTTAATATTTGTTAAAAAAAACATTCAAACAAATTTAATAATCATATGTCCCTGCACCATTACAATACAAGAAAAAAGGTAGATCTGATCACCCCCCTCCCCTCCCTTTTTTACACAAAAAATTCAACATAATACGGTCCTAATTACTTAGGTATGCAATTTTTTAATAGACTATCTCTGGACACTCGGAACCAGTGTCTCAAAATTTTCAAAAAGAGAACTTACAAATATCTCGTTAAAGAGTGTTTTTATACTTATCATGAATTTTTAGATGTAGACAATGCATCCTAACTAACTATATTTGTTTTGACGTGTTTTTACAATTATCTGTATAACTATAATCAATAAATCTATCTATCTATCTAGGTGACTTGCAACAGAGTATTCTCTGCACGCCAGTGGTTGAGGTATATAATCGAAATAATTATTAAAAATACGATGGATGCTATCGAAAAAATTTGGCTATCATTCAAATAACGCATATTATGTCATCGACACAAATCAAGTCAAGGCCTTATCGAAAAAATGTATTCTTTTCGTATACGTCTGAATAATTTTTTTGCCCACTAAATTTCTTTAGAATAGAATTGGTACTTGTTTAGTAACGAGTCGCCCTGGCTTCACTTGGGTATGCTAATCAAAATTATTAAGGCATAGATACAATTTTACACAAAATTAACAATTCGCTTTACATTTTTCAGTCTTTTTTTAATTACACAGAACTCTATAATTTCAAATAATTTCAAATTCGCTTCAACTCAAGTCATGAGCATAAAAAGTAATTACAAGATATTACACTTTGCAAATATACTTTATCTAGACATAATCTTTAGAAATTTCGAGTCGGTAAACTATTATTACAAAGGAAAAATATTAACAATATTATATTTATTACAGTAAAACTTTAAATTGCCAGTTATTTTATGAAAACTTGCAAAAATGCATATAAAATATAGCATAATGTATTTAATCGTTTATAAAATATTACGTGCAAATAATGAGAAATTTGCATGTTTCACTTTGAAATTAAATTCATGGTATGACAAAAATATCTACTGAGTTGGAGAGAAATGATTAGCAAAAAACTTTTTGTTATTAAAAATTAAGATAATAACGCTAAAAAAATCATGTGCCGTCTTCGTATAGCTAAACTATAGCAGATAGAAAAATAATAATACTTATACAACCTAAAAGATCTATTCGGCGACAACACAAAAGTATGCACATTAATGAATAATAACAAGAACAGATGATGTCATACCCTCCGGAAGATTACTCTGAAAAAAAAATTGTCGGGAGTGCGATCGCCGCTCGCTAAGAAGCTAACTAGCGAACAAACTACTGGTTCGTTTAGAACAAATTAAACTGTATTTCATGCACAAGGGTATTGCTGATATTTCGTGTTCGAAAAAAGTACCGCCCAATGTAAATTTTACAACTTCAAAACTCTACGTATAAGATGTGCATCATTTCTTTAATTTACAAATTTTCCGGTAGCATCATAAACTATAAATTTATAGGAATTACATGAATTCATACAGAAGAATAGTTTTCTGGTTATATAACTAACAATGGATTTTTTTTTCAGAAAATCTCTGTGTGTTTAATGTGAGAAACCATAACAGCAAAGATGTAGTTTCACCTAAAAGTATGATATTAACGAGAACTATAATTTGCATGAAACATATCTCTGCTACAGAACTGCTCTCCCTAAACGTGTGTTGTTTAATGTAAAAGTAAAGATACGGCAGTTTGAATATGACTTAGAAATACCATTTTTAAATGTTCTATTAGGAACATGACTCGCGCAATATTTATTTCTATGGCAGAGTACTTTCCGTGAAACTAAGCCTTACAATCTGCGTTATTACACCATTTTGTCTTTGTCTTATTAATTTAACATGACTGATCTACAAAAAAAATGATCCATATATGAAATGAAAATTTACAGGAAAATTCTTCAACTTGAGTAAAATTTCGACATTTGATGAACTGTTTTTAAACTATAATGGAAGTTGCGTTGATAACATGTTTTTTCAGCTATATCTTTCAGTACACGGTTTTCAGAATTCATTCGCCAATTTACACTGCAAATCTCAAAAAATGGCAGTCATTAGCGGCGCAGTTATCGTTTAAAGAACAAAGTAGCCTAAGAAAATCAAAACCAGATCGAATCAGGTTTATCCGGATGTTTCTGACAAAGGTAAAAATCTAACTAATTGATCGTATTTACGTTAAAAAACTAGCGATAGTAACTCATCTTCTACCCACTCCGTTTTATAGGTTGAGGGTTTACTGTAATACATATTAGTAGAATGCATAATGCAATAATTTACTAAACAAACAAAAATAAAAACGTTTATTTTCAAAAATGCAAAATCCTTTGAAGAATCATAGAATGTAATGTATAGGGTGTTTCAAAAAGAGTGTTAGTTTTGATTTTCGTGGTGCACTGCTCACATTATGGAGGCGTATTGGCTCCACTCATTTTTCATTCTTTATATGAACGACCTGTTGGAATATATCAAAGATGGGTTTGTATTTATGCGCGCTGATGATACGTCATAGTAGTTAATGATGCGACAAAGTTAATAATGCACTACGCGCCTTCTATAATTGGTGTTATAAGAATCGATTAATTATAAATCTAGACAAAACTGTTGTGATTGAATTTTACAATAAGTATAATACCTAAAATAATTAAAATTTTTCTATAAATAACCATAGCCAATTGGTACGTTACTCAACAACATTTCTGGGATACAATAATCGATTCAAAACTTAAGTTGCAAGACGGTTTTTGTTTTGCATGAATTGTACCATACATTGTGGTTTTTAACAATAATAAAATTCTATTCTATTCTATTCTATGGAAAAAAACAATGTTAAAATATGTATACATCAGAATGGATCACCCTATACATAAATAATTCTTCAGTTTGTAAACGACAAATATTTTCATTAGCGAAAATCCATTTAACAAACCGAAGGTTTCCTTTTCATTTAGATGAAAAAATATATTCAGTCGTTTTCGAAATGTGGGTGAAGGCTAAATATTGTGTACAAGAAGAGAGGATATGCTCCCTTTATATTATTTTAAAAAAGAAGGGATTTCGTCGAGGCTGGCTTTTTTATATTGGTAAGTAAAGGAATATTTAATTTTTTTTATTTTTTCTATTAATTCATTGCGGTTATTTATTAAAAGATGTATATATCTTTTCTGTTAAGTTTTTTTAAAATCAAAAAAAATCAGTTTTCGCATACAAATCTTTACAAGACTATGTGTGTAAATCTTTAAATTTTGGGTTATTAACGTCTGAAGGAGCATTCGATGTTTTTAATATCTTTATGCCCAACCGCTCGAAAGTTATTATGACCGTTGTTAAATGTATTTATATTAATTACAAATAATTTGAATTAAATGAGACCCTGTGTAATGCATATTAGAGTAGTCTTATGATAGGCTTGGACTTATATATATTTTAGTAAATGCATACAATGTAATTACATATAGCTGTAGTGTGAAGCACTGCTAATGACCGCCATTTTTGAGATTTGTAGTATAAATTGGCGAATGAATTCTGAAAACTGTATACTGAAAGATATAGCTGAAAAAACATGTTATCAACGCAACTTCCATTATAGTTTAAAAACAGTTCATCAAATGTCGAAATTTTACTCAAGTTGAAGAATTTTCCTGTAAATTTTCATTTCATATATGGATCATTTTTTTTGTAGATCAGTCATGTTAAATTAATAAGACAAAGACAAAATGGTGTAATAACGCAGATTGTAAAGCTTAGTTTCACGGAAAGTACTCTGCCATAGAAATAAATATTGCGCGAGTCATGTTCCTAATAGAACATTTAAAAATGGTATTTCTAAGTCATATTCAAACTGCCGTATCTTTACTTTTACATTAAACAACACACGTTTAGGGAGAGCAGTTCTGTAGCAGAGATATGTTTCATGCAAATTATAGTTCTCGTTAATATCATACTTTTAGGTGAAACTACATCTTTGCTGTTATGGTTTCTCACATTAAACACACAGAGATTTTCTGAAAAAAAAATCCATTGTTAGTAATATAACCAGAAAACTATTCTTCTGTATGAATTCATGTAATTCCTATAAATTTATAGTTTATGATGCTACCGGAAAATTTGTAAATTAAAGAAATGATGCACATCTTATACGTAGAGTTTTGAAGTTGTAAAATTTACATTGGGCGGTACTTTTTTCGAACACGAAATATCAGCAATACCCTTGTGCATGAAATACAGTTTAATTTGTTCTAAACGAACCAGTAGTTTGTTCGCTAGTTAGCTTCTTAGCGAGCGGCGATCGCACTCCCGACAATTTTTTTTTTCAGAGTAATCTTCCGGAGGGTATGACATCATCTGTTCTTGTTATTATTCATTAATGTGCATACTTTTGTGTTGTCGCCGAATAGATCTTTTAGGTTGTATAAGTATTATTATTTTTCTATCTGCTATAGTTTAGCTATACGAAGACGGCACATGATTTTTTTAGCGTTATTATCTTAATTTTTAATAACAAAAAGTTTTTTGCTAATCATTTCTCTCCAACTCAGTAGATATTTTTGTCATACCATGAATTTAATTTCAAAGTGAAACATGCAAATTTCTCATTATTTGCACGTAATATTTTATAAACGATTAAATACATTATGCTATATTTTATATGCATTTTTGCAAGTTTTCATAAAATAACTGGCAATTTAAAGTTTTACTGTAATAAATATAATATTGTTAATATTTTTCCTTTGTAATAATAGTTTACCGACTCGAAATTTCTAAAGATTATGTCTAGATAAAGTATATTTGCAAAGTGTAATATCTTGTAATTACTTTTTATGCTCATGACTTGAGTTGAAGCGAATTTGAAATTATTTGAAATTATAGAGTTCTGTGTAATTAAAAAAAGACTGAAAAATGTAAAGCGAATTGTTAATTTTGTGTAAAATTGTATCTATGCCTTAATAATTTTGATTAGCATACCCAAGTGAAGCCAGGGCGACTCGTTACTAAACAAGTACCAATTCTATTCTAAAGAAATTTAGTGGGCAAAAAAATTATTCAGACGTATACGAAAAGAATACATTTTTTCGATAAGGCCTTGACTTGATTTGTGTCGATGACATAATATGCGTTATTTGAATGATAGCCAAATTTTTTCGATAGCATCCATCGTATTTTTAATAATTATTTCGATTATATACCTCAACCAATGGCGTGCAGAGAATACTCTGTTGCAAGTCACCTAGATAGATAGATAGATTTATTGATTATAGTTATACAGATAATTGTAAAAACACGTCAAAACAAATATAGTTAGTTAGGATGCATTGTCTACATCTAAAAATTCATGATAAGTATAAAAACACTCTTTAACGAGATATTTGTAAGTTCTCTTTTTGAAAATTTTGAGACACTGGTTCCGAGTGTCCAGAGATAGTCTATTAAAAAATTGCATACCTAAGTAATTAGGACCGTATTATGTTGAATTTTTTGTGTAAAAAAGGGAGGGGAGGGGGGTGATCAGATCTACCTTTTTTCTTGTATTGTAATGGTGCAGGGACATATGATTATTAAATTTGTTTGAATGTTTTTTTTAACAAATATTAAGCACTTATAAATATACTGAGCTGGTAGAGTTAAAATATTTAATCGGAGAAACATTGACTTGCAACTATCGGGTGGCTTACCATTGCAAATAATTCTCATTGCCTTCTTTTGCAAAATAAACAGCTTTTGTGCAGAGGTGGCATTGCCTCATATCTCAAATTCATATAGAATTTTAAATGAATTAACACAAAATAGGCTATTTTTTAAGACGTTCTGATCCACATTGTTAGACAGTTTTCCCATCAAATATAGAATCTTAGACAATGGATGATTTAATAAATAAGTTTGCCGAAAAAAGGCGAGAGAAAAGTGCATATTTGATTTGAATTTTTTGGCTAACTTAGCTCCTAGGAGCATTAATTGTAAGTAATAACTTATAACCAATATATATAATTATTTTAATTCAATGCGAGCGTTTTTGTTTCTTTTGTGAAAAAAAATCTTTTCCCCTCATTTGGGCGCGCCAACAAATTTTGATACAGGGTCCGTATAAGTCAAGCTACGCCACTGGCTCTAAGGGTAATAAGAAATAGTTGCTTTCTAAATGAACCTTGTATAACTACATATTATACTTATTTCTTTCAACACTTAAAGGGGGTCTACTATACGTTTTTATTCTCATAAAAGTATTTTTTTAGTAAAAAGTATAATATTGCGTCAAAACAGTTTTTTTATATAGATTTATATGCAAATTCAATTATATAAATGCAACATTGTCTATAAATCGCGAACTTATTTCGGTTGTCCTTGTCTGTTGCACAGTGTGATATGGAAATTGGAAGATAGCATATGTTCTGTCTTATATTGCTATATTCTAATAGAGTAATTCAATTTTTTGACTGCTGATGTTTGACTTTTACAATTAAAAACCCTGGTCCACTGAGTTAAAATGACTTGTAACCAAGTATTGGCTGGACCTAGGGATCGGACCAAAATTTCTCGATGTTCATATACATTCCTGAACAATTTGGCTTTCTCTGTCTGTATGTCCTTTGTACGCTTATAACTCGAGAGCCACTGATCTGATTTACATGATTTTTTGCGACTGCGAGTTTTAAAATATTCTGGCATCACGCAAAAAGCAACCGAACTGAGTCATTCATTGGTTCGTTGATGCGTTGGTTCATTGGTTCGTTGATTAGTTGGTTCGTTGATTCGTTGGTTTGTCCATTCGTTCGTTCTCCTTACCTTCTGTTACACATTTCCAACTGAATTCATGAAAATTACTCTCAAATATCGCATGCCAACAGCTAAGACGTTACACATCAAGAAATCGCGAAAGTTTGATTTTACGGGGTTAAATTCCTATGTGTAGCAGTCACGGTCGCCGCCCTGTATACAATATGGTATAGGTATATGAAGACAGCAGCTATAGTGTCTTATCTTATTAACTCATCTGCTACGTTTATTTTATCGGGAAAATCATAACATAGGTACATGTTTGTAATTATTGTGTAAGTATGTTTTTTTTTTTGAGTTTATAATAGTTAATTGATCATATTTCTTCAATATTGCAAACGATTAATTATCAAGCTGAGATCTTTAATTTGTCTTACGGAAAAATTACTTTTAAAGAAAAGATCACTATCATAAAAACACATTCCTTTGTTTAAATGTTTTTGAATTCGTGTTGAATCATGTTTGTATTATACATTAAAATTCTTTCTTTGTTGTTCACATCGACGGTCAAATGAAAGGTGTAGATTATTGTTAAAGATAATAAAACTAAATTATCAATATCTGAGAATATTTTTGTTTTGTCGGTGAAAGTGAATGCTATGATTCACATTTAAGTTTTAAAAGATGAAAAGTAATTTGTTAATGATTGACGTAGCATCCCCACTACAACCGTGGCTCTTTGCTTTCATATTATATGATAAGAGATAGTATAATGCGTCAGTCTTGTATATGTGTCGAATGAGAACGTACGTGCAGCAGCGGAATACAATACCATCCCCTCTCTCTCAATATCTCCATACCTATGCCACTATCCTATGACATCATGCGTTGTTTTAATTAATTATCTCCCACTTGAATTCTAATTCGTGAAATAAATAAAGAACTAAACAAACAAATCAACAAACAACCATCCAACCAACCAACAAATCAAGCAAGCAAGAAACAAAGAACCAATCAACCAACAAACCAACGAATCAACGAACCAACAAACCAACGAATCAACAAACCAACGAACCAACAAACCAACGAACCAACAAATCAACGAAACCAACGAATCAACGAATTAACGAACCAACAAACTAACGAAACAACGAACCAACAAACCAACGAACCAATGAATGAACGAACCAACAAACCAACGAATCAATGAACCAACAAACAAACAAACAAACAAACCAAAATTTAAAAACATGTCGACACGAGATCCAAATTTAATAACCTCCCACTCCTGCAGCTGTCATTTCCTTCCCCCACTCTTGAAACTGCCACCTTGAATTTTCACGGAGCCGCCATCTTGGATTTTCATGCAACCGCCATCTTGAATTTTCACGGAGCCGCCATCTTGGATTTTCAAGCAACCGCCATCTTGAATTTTCATGCAGCCGCCATTTTTCCCCCCCCCACCCTTTTAGCCCCTAGCCCCTAGAATCCCCTCCCCCAGCCTTTAGCCCCCCTAGCCTTTAGCCCCCTAGCCTTTAGCCCCCTAGCCTTTAGCTCCCCTAGCCTTTAGCCCCCCTAGCCTTTAGCCCCCTAGCCTTTAGCCCCCTAGCCTTTAGCCCCCCTAGCCTTTAGCCCCCCTAGCCTTTAGCCTCCCACCCCCCCTAGCCCCTCTCTAATACCCTCGCGGTCGACTGCGGTAATAGCCTCGCGGTCGACTGCGGTAACACCCTCGCGGTCGACTGCGGTAACACCCTCGCAATCGATAGCAAGCTTGTGACGTCATGATGACGTCAGCGGGATCTGGATCTCCAGAACCGGCGAATCCTAATACTATCCAAAAATTTAATTTTTCACGATTTTAATAAATTGTTTAAATAAAACACGAAAATATTTTTTTCGTATTTTTTGGCAGAATTTAGTGCCATACTCAGATTTTCTATATTTCGTAAATACATATAAGAAATCTTAGCGCGGAACTGGATTCTATTAAAAATTATGTTAAAATTTTATCCACACCGTTTTTTAAATTTTTATTAGTAATAAAAGTAAAGCGAATAATTATAATCGGTAAAATTTCAATCTTCGACGATAACTTAGAAATCAAGGAATAAAAAATTACAAATTCATCACTGAACTCGTTTCGAAAAAAAACAGCAAACAAGTAAACAATCAGTTTTTTTATATTATAGCTACTGGGATACTGTACAAAGGCAAAAAAGGGGGCAACACTGTACAGTTTAAACGTTTTCATGAATTATTGAAAAAAGTATTGCTATATATTAGATAAAAG